>VWZP01009615.1:642184-838015 GCA_013396995.1 Dicaeum eximium
CAGCGGCTGCTGACAAGCCACAAACAAGGCGGCCCCCTCCCTCCTCCTCCTCCTCCTCCTCCTCCCGCCTCCCGCCTCCCGCCTCCTCCTCCGCCGGCTTCCTCCATGCGAACTCCAACTCCGGTGACAGGCGCGGGGCAGGGAGAAGGGCGCCCGCCGCCTCGCCGAACGCGGCAGGAGCCCGCTGTCCCCTGGCTGGGAGGGATCGGGGCATTCCAGGCTCCCTCCGGCAGGAAGGGCAGCGCTAAACCCGCCGAGTAACCCGCCCTCGCCAGCGCCGCCGCGAACCATGGCTCCCGGTGCTCCGGCTCCTCGAGGATCCGCCGAGGAGCCGGCCGGGAATTCGCCCCGGTTCTCCCCTTCCAAGGTCGCGCAAATAACCGGGCACGCCGAGCGGCGGAGACCCAACGCCGAGGGCCTCGGGTCGATTCCATCCCGCAGCGGCGCGGTGGTGGGAGGCAAGGGGAAAAGAAGAGGGAGACATCACAAAAAACCAAGCCCTCGTGGACTCACAGAAATTTTTGCAGCCACCCATTACTGTAAACAGGGGGAGAGCCCAGTTGTCCGGGGAGAAAGTCTAGGTGTCACAAGGCACGGCCAGCTCTTCGCACCCAAGACACCCAAAAAAGGCCTGGCCCAGCGGCGGGGCCGTGTTGGATCCAGGCTTGCAGAGATTTGAGCTAAGTTTTTTCAGCGGCTGCAGCCAAGAGGGTTCCCTGGCCATGCAGGTTTGCACGGCCTCTGTCCAGAAAAAAGGCAAACCAAAACATAGCCCCTGTGAATCATTAAACTCTGCTGCCTTGCTACGGGTTCAGCAGCGTTCAGTCGGCCCAGAAAGCAAACCACATGACCCACTGTCATAAGTTTCGTAACAAAACCACAAAACTCAATCTCAAAAAACATGTCCCTGTCCAGGGATAACAAAAGATTTTTTTTTTTTCTCAGAGTCTCACCAGTAAAGGTTTGTGGAGCCCAGAAGAGTGTTGCACAAGAATCAGCTGGTTTCATTTAATAGAAGTAATTATAATAATCATAATAATCACGAGTTGGATACCTTTTGTTGTCCAATGATCTCAAAGACATTTTACTAACTCAGACAAATATTTGTATCTAAATTTAACAAGTGGTAAAACATTTGGGCAGATGAAGTGATCTACTCAAGGTCATCTTCTGAACCTGTGACAGAAGGGAGAATGCACATATTTGAACTCAAGTGACCAACAGAAAAGCCACTTCCCAAAAACAGAGCTCCTACAATTCCCCCAAAACTCAAAAAAGTTTTATTCAAGTCGCAGTTTTGCTGAAAGAAATTTTAACCAGGTCTAATTCGTAGCTTGGATAGGAGGGCCAAATGTAAATGAGGTCCTTCCCAAGAAAGAGAAATAGAGGTCAAGTGGTGAAGAAAGACTACAGCCAAGGTTGACTGAGGAGAAAGGAGAAGAGGAAGAGCAAAGCCAGGAGAGAAGGCTGGAAAATCAGAGACACACCTACAAATTTCCCAGCTGGAAGAGCAGGATAGCTCCAGGAGATCTGGGTGAAAGGTTCGAAGGCTATGTGAAGACTATAAAAAGGTGGAAGAACGCAGTCTGGAATTTGACCTGCAGGAAAACCGAATCAACCACTTGCAGTCGGGCACTTGAGAGTTGCTAGGGTGCACTCCTCACACCAAAGCTTTGTTTGGCCACGGTGTCAGTGAACCCCACACAGGCTGCTCAAGCACTCTTGCCTTGGCAGGTGCTGGGAGCTGGCAGCACAGGTCCTCCAGGCAGGATCACTGCCACACTCAGCCTGGAAGCAAAGCCAGATTATGGACAGAGTAGTCATCATGTCCAGCTTCATCTCCCAGTCTCCACAGCGGGACACAGGGTTCTGCAGAGCCTGACATGCATCTCCAGGTTTTGGAGTTTCTAAAGAGAGAAAAGCCTCCCTGTATTGTCACAGGCTGAAGCCTGATCGTTTCAAGTATCCACATTCTGCTAATGGGGTGAAACAACTGAAGCTGAGTTTACCTTCTCTGGGAATGGCTGCACCCAGTGGATAGCCTTTCTCCACTGCTCCAAATCTCACTCTTTTGAGTAATTTTTCAACCTTGATGAAGATGACTTGGTCTTCCTTTCCAGTCCCTGGATTTCCTAATGCCTAATCAGCTCTGGGTGAGGCCATATCTTCTTGTAACTGCTGAGAGCTGCTGCTCTTGGCAGGGTGGATTTTCCCTCTTCCTTCATTTCCATAACGTTTCCCTTCTGTTTACTTTCCCATTGCTCTCCTCATGGCCGCAGTTCAGGACAGCATGTAAGCACATGTTTAATCTCACCCATCTCGTGGCACTCCGTGTACGAAGGAGAACGCAGGTCCCTTTGCCCAGCTCCTGCTGATGAATTTTTTGTTAAAGAGACATGAGGTAAAAAGTTGGAAGTGGTCACCCAAGGGTGGACTGGAGCATGGGCTTCCCTCTCCTCTCTGCCAAAAGCTCAAACAGCTGGGTGCTGATTCCTGTGGATGCTTCCTCTCCCAGGTGTGTGTGTGCCCAGGGAAGCCACAACGCTTTTAGGAAAATCATAATGCCTGTGGCAGAAGAGGTGAGCATGCCCTCTCCAAACCAGCCAGCACCTTGGGAGCTGGAGCACATCCATGGGACACGCAGACAGGAAAGCCCTGCGGGAGAGAAGGAAGTCTGGGCTGGGTCTTCCATGTATCCTCCCTAGGGGCTTTGACTCTTTGGACACTGCACCTTAAAAAGAAGGGTCATCATCCTCTCTGGGGGCTCACAGAGAGCCAATCCTGGAGTTATGCTCCCCCAGGCAAAGAGGAATTTCATGCCTGGCCTTTTGTACTGCTGCTGTTGTGCTCAGCCTTGTCAGGTTGGAGCCTTTCCCAGGTAGGTGCAGAGCAGAGCCATGGGGCCTCATTGTCACATCTGGTGGGTGTGAGGGGTCTGGGCATCCCCAGCACGTGGCATGAGCTAAACAAGGATTTGCAGGATCACATTTTGCACTCAGGTGTATAAACTCCGCCTGGGTCCTGCTTTAAGAGACTGGGAGCTTCCCCTTATTTGGATCATCCCTCAAGTAAGAATTGTGATGTCCCTTTCTTGCACTTGTATAAGTTTACACCATGGTGGAAGGTTTGGGGGGCAGCAGGGAAAATAACCCCTTTTCACTATGTGCATGTACAGTGTGTTAAATAACAGCACCCCAGCCCCAGCTCTGTACAGGTGACTGCTGTAAAACCAGCAGCGTGGGATAGGAGAGTCTGACCCCCACACACAGGGAATATGCCTGAGTTTCCTTGCCTGCTGCACTGAAGCTGTTCCCTCCCCTACAAATCCACCAAGAATGTGTACAAAAACCCCTGTCCTGTTTTCCAAGCAGGAATACATACACCTGCTCCTTATAGATGATCTGTGAGTACAGGGTAGAGCAGACACCTTCAGAGCACGCTGGGCATATGCAGATCATCTGCACAGCACATGCACAGCAGGTCTGACAATTTTTGGATTCATTAGACATAGTGTGTGAATGCTATCCAGTTCACCTCCCCAGTGTGCAGTCAACCTATCCTGAATTTCTGGATGTTCAGCAGTCCAACTACCTGGAAGGCCTGATGGGCATGTGGAAATTCTGGATAAGCATATACAGTCTTGAGATTTCATCCCAGGTGGAGAAAGACGAGATGTCCAAGGAAACAGGCACATGTGGAAGCTCACAACGCTGAAAAAGAAGGGGTGGTTCTGCACCTGTAGCTGTGCAGCAACCATCCATATCTCCTCTGATCTATGCTGCTGTGCCTTGCCCAGCACTTATCTTCTCACTGAGTTCCCAGGCTGTCCCAAAAGCTGCAGTTTTTGTCTGCTCTGCTACCCTGAACTTGCATGGCTTTCTGTGGTTGCCTGTGCACGCACATCCTGTCTTAGAATGTGTAGACTGCTCATTTTTGCAGCCTTGTCCCTCTGTCCCTTGGAGTAAATGTCCTGAAGTGGTCACATTTTGCAGCGCTCCAGAGAGACTTTTGCTCAACCCCATCAGTGTTTCCCCTTGTCAATACAGACCATCTAATATCACCTCCAGAGATGTTTCATTCCTGGTCGGATCTCGGGCAAAATATTCTCAAGAAAAATCTCAGGAATCCCGTTATTGCCAATTTTCAAGCCATCTGTTACTTTTCCTGAAGTCCCTGGTCTTCAATTCATGGGTTTATGCAAGGAGATCAGAAAGGAAAAAAAGGAAAAGTAACTTTTGTAGCTCGAATGGAATAGCAGAAAAGGACCCTGAAAAAAGTGATCTCGTGTGTGTTTTCAAGGCAGATTCCTGAGCCCATGCCCTGATTTTCAGGCCCCGGCTCTCTGGGGGTGACACCGCGCTGTCGGGCCGGGTTTATCCCGTTCTGCTGGAGGCAGAGGATGCGCCGAGGAGTGCGGGAGGAGGAGGAGGAGGAGGAGGGTGGCTGAGAGCGCTGCAGCAGAGGTATCCCGGAGCGCCCTGAGCCCGAGGGGGCCGTTCCCTGGCAGCGCATTGTTTCCCGGTGGTGTCATGCCGAGAGGTGGTGCCGGCTGTGGTTGTAACCAGCAGGCGGAGCTGGGCTGGATAAACAAGCGAGAGCTATTCATAGCCATGAGCAGGGCAGAGCGCTCCTCTCCTAGCAACACAGCCAGGAGAAGAGCAGGAGAGCTCTGCCCGACTGGTGGAGAAATGCGTGTGCGAAATGCTGCTGCTCTTCCCTTCCCATCGCTGGGCGATGCCTGGAGCCCGCTCACCTGCCGCGCTCCTGGCTCCAAAACCTCGGTCTGATCTCAGGGATGCACTCGTGCAGGTGGTGGCCAGCTCTGTTCCCTGGGGTTTCGTCAGTGAAAATGTCCCTGCCTGGTTTAAAACCACCGAGAGATGAGGGTTTAAAGGCGGGGTGCAAACCTGAGCCTTTGGGCTGCCGCAGCTGGGAAGGGCTTGAGCAGGGACACCTCTGCCCTGTGCCTGTCCCAGGGTGGGTGCTGGACCCTCCTTGATCCAGCACACCCATAAATACCCACAAACAGCTGGAGTGCTGCTGAACTGTGCCATTTCGCTGTTCACTTCTTACCCTAAGGCCAGTTATATCAAAACCTGCAGGTAGGGTCTGATTTATTTTCTTGGACGTGTGAAGTGAGGCTGGTGAGGCACAAAAACAAATTGTCCAAAGCAGCTGTGGGTATCTCATCCCTGGAAGTGTTCAAGGCCAGGTTGGATGGGGCTTTGAGCAATCTGGTCTAGTGGAAAGTGTCCCTGCCCATGGCAGGAGGGTTTGGAAATGGATGATCATTAAGGTCTCTTCCAGCCCAAACCATTCTGTGAAAACTTAGGGCACAGCTCTGGAAGATTTGGGTGCAGGTATGTGATAAACCCATGGCAGGGGAATTATACCAGGTAAGTGTGCAGAGACAGCTTGCAAAGGAAGCTAGCACACCCAGCCATTTGAAAAATTAGGCATGTAGTAGCAAGGTACTGACAAGTGTTCCACACACCTGTAACACTGCCAGTAAATCAAGCAAAGGCATTTGTCAGCTTGTCATTAGGAGAGTAATGAGCTAAGTACAACAGAATTTAGGGCAAGCAATGAGGCCAGCATCCCTCTGCAGTAGATTTGGCCGGAGACAAAGAAGAGTCAAAGTTTAAAAGCAAACAAGACTCCAAGCAGAGGGAGCTCAGTCCCTGATGAAGAGCGTCCCTCGCTCTGACCTCTGCGTGGTGCAGACTGAATCTGGATCTCTGGGAAGGACCAAGGCTGCCTTCATCCTGCTCCTGCCACATAAGGAGAGAGGCAGACACCTCAGGACCCCCACTCCTGATTTCACCACTCCATACTCATAACAAATGCCCTCAAACCAGCACAGAGGCATTTTGATCCCTGGCAGACCACAATGAGCACATTGCTGACGTACGCAATAGTTTTCCAGCAAGGTTGCCATGTGTGAATTTAATAAATTGTTGGGAACAGAAAAGGAGGGGAAAACATCAGAAGCTCAATTTCAATGTCGATCTGAAATCTGCATGCTAGGCCTCCAGATCTCTCACAAAACATGCCACCACTTGAACTCCAGGAGTAATTAAATTTTATGGAGTTTGGCGAGAAGAGAGGGCCTCAACTCATAGTTTACTATTTGGTTACAAACTACTTGCTAAATAGCAGAAGAATTATCAAATCCAGCAATACTGGGTTCTGCTCCCAGCTATAGGAGCTAGAGGTTAAAACAGTAAAGGGGTCGAGCCACTCATTTCATTTGGCCCATCCAGATGAAAGGAAGAGTAGCTGAAGGAGTAAGAGAAATGTATTCTAATCTCAATTGTTGCCATACTGTGCAGCTTTTTTCTCTATTTTTGCATTGCAGGATGGTTAGGGTGTGCAAGGGGTCACGGAATGAAGCCTTGGCCAGCAAGTGAAGTTAGGAAGTGCCCTGTAATGTATGTGAAATAGCAGTAGGGGAAAGCCAGGGATGTAAGGTGTGCTTCCTCAGGGCAGCCTCTCTGAGTCTGCAGGAAATTCAGCCTGGGACTCTCACTTAATGATCTCACTGATTCAGCTGAAAAAGCAAAAGCCCAGTACAGCTAAGAGTACGTGATAGAAACAATGATAAGGCAAGAGAGAGGGAAGAAAAAAGAACAATTGATTTAATGCCTTCTTCATTTGTATTTAAATAAATAAAGATGCCAATAGAAGGCTCTAGGCACCTTACCACACAATTAACACAACCAAAGAGAAACCAAACTATGCACCACTCCCAAGCAGCATGAAATGATTACCCAGAATGTGCTCTGCCACCTCCCAGAGGAAAAAAAGGACTGCCCCAGCCCTCACAGCCTCTCTCTCCAAAGGGTGACATTTGCAGTGTGCTTGCCTTGCAGGCATCTGCTGGGAAAGGGGGACAGCCCAGCCCTGAGAGCCGCTGGTGCCCTGCCAGGGACACCCCTGCACCTCTGCCTGCCGTGGCCTGAGGAGACATGGAGTGCTCCTGGTGACCAGCATGCTGCCAAGGGATACAGCGAACTGCTCTTCTCCCTTAGCAGAAAAAGTGTTGGCTCAGCCGAGTCCCTGTTGACACTGAAGAATATTGCCGGCCCTGGTATAACGAGCTGGAAAACTTCTGTGTCCTAATGAAAAAAAGAAAAGGAAAAAAACCGTAATTTCACCGGCAGTTGTTTCACTAGCAGGGCTGCTACAAGCTCCAAGCCATAATGTTGTTAGTGTTTCTCCCACCAGCAGGCAGTTCGAATTGTTTCTGTTTCCCATTAGCATCTCTTGCCCAACGCTGCAGCTGCGCACACACCCACCCACCCCTCGCTGCCGGCTGGAGCTGACAGAGCTCTCGGCTCCAGGGACACAGCCTCCCTTCCCCTGCCTGCCCCCAGCACGGACACGGCTCCTGAGCCCGGCAGGGCCATGCCAGGGGTGCCAGGGCCATGCCACGGGTGCCAGGTGGGTGCCTGGGTTCTTGCAGAGTGCCAGCTGCTCGTCCTGCACAGCAGCAGCTTTTTCTTGGGTTCAGGGGGATGAACCTCGATTGCACCTGGTGCAGGAGGGTCCCTCGTGTCCTCTCTGGCTGCTCCCAGTGATCCCCAGGTCTTCCTCACACAGAAGCCCCCAAGAAGCCACAGTGCTGCAGGGCAGGCTCAAGGGCACACATCAAAAAGAGATCAGGGACTGGGATGAGGAAGGGGAATGGGGTGTACCTGTGTGTGTTGGCCCAAAGAAACCTAGCAAAGATGGGGCATTTGGACAGGACCCAGAGTCAGAGGGATAGAGGCTGGGTGCCATGAGTGGGGACAGTGTGGGAATCCAGACTTCATGGAGCCGTAGAATCAAAGAATCATAGAAAATGCTGTGCTGGAAGGGACCCATCAGGATCATCGAGTCCAACTCCTGGCCCTAGGCAGGACAGCCCAGGAGTCACACCATGTGCCTGAGGGCATTGTCCAAACACTTCCTGAACTCTGTCAGGCCTGGTGCTGTGACCACTGCCCCGGGGAGCCTGTTCAGTGCCCAACCTCCCTCTGGGTGAAAAACATTTCCTGATATCCCACCTAAACCGCCCCTGACTCATCTTCATGCCGTTCCCTTGGGTCCTGTCACTGGTCACAGAGTGAAGAGAGTGGTGCCTGCCCCTCCTCTTCCCCTCACAAGGGTGTTCAAGACCACAATGAGGTCTCCCCTCAGTCTCCTCCAGGCTGAACAGACCAAGTGACCTCAGCCATTTGTCAGAAGACTTCCCCTCCATCCCCTTCCCTGACTCAGATCCAATTTACCATCAACCAGGACCCTCAGGGCCCTTTCCATGGCACTGCTCTCCAGCCTCTCATTCCCCAGGTTATACACACAACAAGGATTGTCCTGTCCCAGGTGCACAGTCTGGCACTTGCCCTTGTAAATCTTCATACAGTTGGTGATCACTCATCTCTAATTTCTTAAGGTCTCTCTGCAGGCCCTGTCTACCCTTGAGGGAGTCATCAGCTCCTCACAATTAAGTCTTGTCAGTGAATTTGCTTGGTATTCCTGTGCCCAAGTTGTTAATAACAATATTGAGGATCTCTGGTCCCAGGATGGAACCAGCCTGATGTCCCCCACACTCACTAGAACTTTGTGAGCCAGTTGCTCACCCACTGTGTAACACAGTTATCCATCTGTGTGCTGGACACTTTGTCCAGAAGGAGACTGTGAGAAACACCATCAAAAGCTATGCTGACTATCAAAAGCTATGCTGAAGTAAAAAAAGTTTTATCTACTGGTTTTCCTGATAATTGGTGTTTGACTGTTGACTTTTTCCTGCCAAAGTATCAGGCAAATTAACAACTGCAGTTGCTGGGATAAAACCTCTGCTGCAGTAAAGGCTCTCTGCTGTTGTGCTTCTGAACTACCTGCCCCAGATTGAGCCTGAGCTGTACCCAGGGTGACTGCAGAGGTGCTGTGGGGCAAGCTCAGACTGGCATAATGCACAGTTCTGAGCACTGGACAGAAGGAAGAGCTTGCCTGAGTGGGCACAGGGAGGACCAGTGCACAGCTGGATCTCCAGACCTCTGGCAGATCCAGTGTGCAGAGGAGTGCAGCCTCCGAGCCCTGTGCCAGCCAAGGGAGACAGACATCACCTGCAGCCTTGGTGGCCTGGCAGGACTTGAAAGCACAAGTCTTGAACCACAGATAGTGGTTTTGCCAGGTTAATCCTTACATCTTCTGGCTCTGCCCTCACAGTTGACATCTGACCATCTGCTCTGACAGAACCCTAAATTCTTGCAGCATGAAGTTACAAAGCGGAGACTTTCAACATTCCAATAACTTTCATTTGTCTTTGGGTTCTCTCCAGGTTCACAGTCACCAACTATAGCAATAACCAGAGTGATCCTTATGAAGCAAGGCAGGGTTGCCAAAAGCAGGGGCAGATCTGAAGGTACTTGGGAATCACAGTTGGATACACCTCTGCAGTGATGGGGATGACACCTGGCCTCAAAGCTGCCCTTATGAAAGCACCTCATGCATCTGGCAGGTCAGCCACTGCCCTGCAGAGCCACTCTGCATGGTCCCACAATGTTTGCCACCTTGGTGACCCTGACACCTACACAGTGCAGAGCACAGGGTTCTGCTGCTGCTAAATCTGTACCAGAGCATGCAGGCATAGCAGAGCTCATGGGACACGAGCTGGCTTGGCTCCAGTACTAGTCCTGCTTCCTCACTTCAGCAGTGTGCCTTCTGCAACAAGCCTTGCCCTTATTATTTGTGCATGGCTCCAAAAAGGTGCCATGACTTCCTGGGATCAAGGGCAGAGCTTTGAAGTCTGCAGGGCTCCCTGGTGCTGCACAGGCACAGTGACTTGGGTCTTCACTGGCAGGACATCCTTGCACCACCTTTCACTGTGTGAAGATGTTTGTGGTATCCAGGGGGAGCAAAAGGAGGAGTGAGTGACATCAGGAGATCTGCCTCTGGCTGGGGAATCCTGAGAGTTCATCCCAAGGTGCTCTCAGGTGTGCTTTGTCACCTGGCCCAGTGCCAGGTGTGCCTCAGTACACAGGCCCCCATAACCCCAGCCCAGCAGCCATCATCACCCTCCTCTCCATGGGCACTGCCTGGCTCGGAGCCTGCTCCTTGAGTTTCCATCAGCTGCCAGAAAAGCTCCTGCTCTCTTGTCCCTGGTGGCCAGAGCTCACATTTGGCAAGCAGAGCCCAGCAATCCTGTGGGAAGGCGTGCTTAAATAGAGGAGCTGAATATATTTCCTTCCTCGTCCAGCAATTATTCTGCTTCCTTTCCTCATTCTGGGTCCCAGCCTGAGTGCCTCTGCCTCAGCACATGCTGGATGTGCTCCCAGCCGTGCTCAGCCCTGAGTGTCAGCTGGGAGAGCACACAGCCACAACATCAGGCATGATCCCTGATCCCAAAACAGCACCAGCTGTCACCACCTCAACCCACTGGGACTCGGCGGAATGGAGTTTTTCTAATGTGCACATTCTGCCAGCCCCAAGCTTCAGAAACCCACCCAAGCTGTGCATTCCTCAGCAAGCCCCAGTACTAAGCACCATCCCAGCCAGGAGAAGCCTGGTCACTGTGCTGCCTGCTTGGGGACAGGCTGTTGGCGGGAGGGGTGACCCTCCTGTGGGTCAGGGAAGCTCCTGGCAGTCTCTGGGCAGAGGATTCATCCCATCCACAGGTGCATGGAGGGCAGAGTGAGCCAGGGCAGGCAGTGTGGACTCTGTGGGACGATGCACA
Organism: Dicaeum eximium; assembly: GCA_013396995.1. Classification (NCBI taxonomy): domain Eukaryota; kingdom Metazoa; phylum Chordata; class Aves; order Passeriformes; family Dicaeidae; genus Dicaeum; species Dicaeum eximium. Next base: position 652,902 of record VWZP01009615.1, read on the forward strand.
GAGGGAAACCTCTCCTGTCAAACACTTAGCCTTGAAACAGTCTGAGTGACCTCATCTGGCACCCAGTGTACTCCTAGCATGTGGGTTGGTGTTAAAACTGTGCTGCTTAGGGTGGAAAAACCTGGTCCCCTTCCAGTGTGTTTCTGCTAGGAATATTGCCACTGGCTCCAGGTGGGACTGGGTTTGAGCCTGAGGGAAGGAGAAGACATGGAGGAGGAACCAACCTGCGCTTCTCAAAGCCGTGCAGCCGCCCTCCTGGAGGCAGAGGTAGTGAAGGGAAGACATCCAGATGGGAACAAACTGACATCTGGAGCTATCTGCCTCCATAACTCTTTGTCTCTCCAGTGCTTATTGTTTCTACAACAGGAGTGATTAGTGCCTGCACCAAGGTCGAGGCCTCCCTGCACGAGGCACCGAACAAGCTCAGTGAGAAACAGCTCCTGCCCTGATCAGCTCAACTGGAGAAGAGATCAAGGGCATGGGAAAGGGGGGAAAATGACTTGCTAACCGTGGCACAGGCCGGGAGAAGAGCTGGGATGACAGACATGGGTCCCTCCACGTCCCTTCTGTCCCTCTCCCCAGCCCAGTGCCCTGGGCACAGAAGCCGCAGACGCTCCTGCACAGCTCCGTGGCTGCGGAGTTAATGAGTGAGGTCTGTGAATTACTTAATTTCCAGTTCTTTCATGGCAAACACCACACAGCAGGCATTTTACATCTACAGCTATGAGAGCAGCCTCTAAGCCCACAACCCTTTGTCAAGAGTAAAAATAGAAAACAGTCACAGTAGATGGAAAGAGACAGGAATAAGGCAAGGGCAGGGAAAGATGGAAGCACTACAAGTTCTGCAGAAGAATGGAGGTTTCAAAAATGTCCAATTATCTCCAGAATCTGCCTGCAGCACACTTGTTTCAGCAAGATGGTAAAGAGGGTGGCTCAGGGCTACACAAAGCCATCTCTAGCAGTTACTGGGATTCAAACACCTTAAACTCATTACTCAATAATTAGGGAGCCCATCCTAGCCCAGAAGTCACATCTTGCCACGTTGGCTGAAGCTGAACAAAGCCCTTGCATTTCCATCCCACTGGGATCAGGGGGTCCAGCAGCCTTAGCAGTGCTCAGGGCCCCAGAGGTGAGGAGCAGACAAGGCAGAGGGACAACAACTGCAGCCCCCAGAGCTCCTATGGAGGAGCAATAAGGAACACAAGGCAAACAAATCCTTGGGGAAGGATTCCTTTCAGGGAAAGAGAGGTTGCAGGAGGGGCCCTCAGAAAAGAGGGCAGCTCCACTCATGAGCACAGCTGTGCTCTGTGCAGCCCTCTAACCTGCCTGCAAGTGCCACGTGAGGAGATGCTGGAGCAGCCTTCCCAGGGACAATCCTATCCTGAGCTGAGCTTGCCAGCACAGGGATGGCAGTGGGTGCACAGCCTGTCCACCCAGAGCACCAGGTGAGCATGAGCAGGGCTGAGAAAGGCAGTGATGCTGCACAGGGCACAGGGGAACTGTGACTTTGGTGAGCAGCATTTCCATGCTGGGGAGCTGGGAGGGATGGCGAAGGCACGGGCAAGTGCCAGGCAGTGGAAAAGAGGGAGACAAAGAAGGTACTTTAGAAAATAATGCAGGGGATTGATGAGGAATGGAGCAAGAGGGAAGGGATAGGTCTCTAGAAGATAACACAGTAGGGAAGGAAGAGACTTTGGTGACAGGTGGTGGTAGGAGAACAAAGCAGAATAAAAGAGAGGCGGTGTAAGGAAGAGAGCATGAACACAGTCAGGCTGAAATGAGAGACTGAAATAATGGTGAGGAGAGCACCCCTCAGACATCCTTCAGAAAGGAAGTGACAAAGTGAAAAAGGAAAAACAGAACCCATAAAATGCAAAGGGAAGAAGTGGATATTTTATCACTGAGTGTGAGGTGATGCTGGTGTGCAGGAACTCAGTGATTGAAAAGCACAGGCAGGATGGTAAATTCCTCTGCATGTGCTTGCACACCACAGGCACAAATAACCTGGGGATGCAAGGACTGCCTGTTAAATTGGGGTGGTGCCCAGAAGAATGGCCCACCACCTTTCCTACTGTGTTTGTAGGCTGGGCCTAGAGCTCAGGCAGCAATCCACCCCAGGCAAGAAATCCTGTGTCAGTGCCCCCCTGCTTCCACAGCCTGCTGGGGAGGAACCTGCTGATCTGTGTCTGGGGATGCCAGCCTTGGAAGCACAGGAATCCTGCCTGCAGGGAGCCAGGGTGCTGAAAACATCGGGCTGCTTTGAACAATAAGGAGGTTCATCTCCTCACCTTGGGTGCTCTGCCTTTTGCCTACACTGAAGGCTTAAAATAGCCACAGGGAGACAGCACCAACACTCTCAGGGCCTGCCTGGGCTCCCCAGGATAAACGTGAGGCTGGGCTCAGCACACAGAGAGGAATCCAAACACCATATCTGTGGTCGTGGTCTCTGCTTCAATGCTCTTACAAGGAGCATTTTATGTATTAAAATAAGATTTTCCCTGTAACTTGCCTTTGAACGCTGCTGGCTGAAAATGTGGCTCAGGAAGAGGCTGTGGACATCTCCCTGAGCATGAGGGGAGAGCAGCGAACATCAGAGAGCAGAAATCACATCCCTTGTCATACAGACACCACCCAGGAAGGCCAGCCTGCTGCTGCTGTGGAGGAGGGCTCAGGCAGAGCAGGGTTTCTATGCTCTGCCACATGCAGCCCTTTCCTTCCCTGAGAGGATCAAACGCATCATTTACAGCTGTGATTATCAAAGCCAATCTTTTGGTCTCATTGGTCAAACTGGGGAAATCTCCCAAGTGCTTGTGCTGCTAAAATAAGATCTTGTTCAGTGAAGATTATGCAGAACCATCTCTTTCCAGGCACATTTTGTTAGCAAGGGATTAACTAGGAATGTTGACATTTAAGTTGTTGTCACTGCATATTTGAGGCTGAGTGTACATTAATTACAGGGCAGCACAGCTCCCAGCCTCAGAGCTCCTTTTTTAACAGATGAAGGGACCGAGGCTGTGGTTCCCTGTGTGTGAGAGGGGTCGGAACCATGAGGTGCTCCAGGAAGGATTAAAGGGGGAAGAGCAGGGGACAAGGGGAGACAGTCTGGTGCTACAGAGGCAGCCTGAGCTAACACCATAGTCAGGTGTGCACTGGTGGCAGAGACTGTCATTTCAGGCATCATCTTTTCATATTTAAGGAATTGGGCAATTACTAGAGGTTCTTTGATTGGTTCTTTGGTAAATATAGCAGAACCATATTTATCTCCAAAAGGGAAAGGGGAAAAAAAAAAAAAAGAAGGAGAAAGGATAATGACACTTCAGTGACTTGGTTTGTCCTTTTGGTGCTTGGATGGCAGATAAAGTTCAGGGCCATGGTCTCCTTTATCCAGCCTGGGCATCTCAGATGACTCTGAACTAAACCGGCTCAAAATATCAGCACAGCCATCCATCACATCTCATTCATGCTGGATTTCAAATCTCATTATGATCCAAAAAGGCACAGGCGGAAATCCACAGTTTTGTTATTGTCCCAGTATTTCCAGCACGAATGCATCCAAAATACCGCAAGAGCAATGATGCCTCGGCACACGGACATATGGCAGGAACAGAAAAAGCTGCTCCGGTGCAATTGTTCAGCTCCATTTCATGGAGAGAGCTGCACACGGGGAGGGCTGAGTGCCGGGGAGAGGAACAGAGAAACACGCCGGGCTACACAGAGATGACAGAGCGAGCAGGGCGAGAGGGAGAGCAGGGCAGCGGGAGACGCAGGCAACTCGAGGGGAGAGATAGCAACACCGGAACGCACCCCCGGAGGAAAGGAAGAAAAAGGGGGTGGGGGGGGGGGGGGGGGGGGGGAAGGGGAGGGNCCCCCATCCCGGGATTCCTCCGAACACCCTATCCCGGTATTCCTCTTAACCCCCCCATCCCGGGATTCCTCCGAACACCCTATCCCGGGATTCCTCTTAACCCCCCCATCCCGTGGTCCCTCCGAACCGCCCCATCCCGGGGGTCTCTCCGAGCCCCCCGCCCCGCCCTGCCGGGGACCCCTGCTCGGTGCCTTCTCTGAGTCTGGCGGCCCCGCTCTTGCAGCCCTCCCTTCCTCCCTCCCTCCCTCCCTCCCGCCGCTTGTCAGAACGCTGTAGCTGCTGCCCCAGTCTGCGAGGGAGCCCTGTCTCCTCCATAAGAGGAGCTTTCGGGGTAGATGAGACCCTCCTCAAGTGGCAGTGAGATGGAGCAGCAGCTTTTGAGGAGAGACTCGGAGAGAGCTGCTATGTCCCCTGCAGCACCGCCAGGCAGTGAGGAAGATGCTGCCGGAGGAAGACGGGCACAAGCTTGCAGCCCACAGCAGCAGCAGACCTCAGCCTGCCCCTTACCTTTGCTCCTAGCACATGTAACCCACGGACGACCCATGGGATCCTCCCGTGGGACAAGGGTCACACAACCCTGGCAAAGGGACTGGGCACTGTGCTGAGAGAGGCCACCAGAGCTAACAGCTCCTACTCCTACCGCGGCGGAGAGGGACATCCTCACTTAAAAGGATAACATGGGGTGGCCACGGAGGTGGCTCGAGTCTTTAACCAAGTAGTACGAGCTTTGGGCGTTTTTTCCTTCCCTGCGTGCCTAAGGGACTCCCACATTCCTGCCTGGCCGGGCGCTGGGAGCCCTTGGCCGGGCGCCGGGCGCAGCAGCAGCAGCGGCGGCAGCGGGGAGTGTTTAAGCGCCCCCCGGGGCCCTCCCGCCCGGGCGCAAAGTGGAGAAGCAGCTGCCTGTTTACAGTGGGAGGGTGCAAATTGGCCTTCGGGGAGAGCAGCACCGCTCATTTCCCTGCAGCTCGGCTTGGGCGAGAGCGGGGGGGAGACCTCCAGCTGAGGAAAACAACCAGGAAGGCGAGTATCTGCCATTTCCTAGGGGGAAAGGATTCCGAGGAGAACTGTCTGAGTCTATTAACTGATGCTGGTTCCTGTGGAGAGATGGTGGCACACCGGTTTACTTCAAATAGTCTGTTTCCATCTCTAATACCACCTTCAAGCATTCAGACCCAGACGCACAGAACTCCCTTCCTGCTACCTTCTACGGCGTGTCTCTCACAGAGGAATTTATTTTCCTAACGGGAGACGCGAAGCAGGGTTTGCAGCAAATGAAAAGAACCGTGTCCATTTGCATGGTTGCATAATCACGTTATACAGGGATCTTTCCGACTCTGGAGAGCAGAGAGAGAGAGAGAGAGAAAGAGAAAAGTGGGACGTCATGAGCGGGAGCTAAAAGCCAGATCTCTGGATGAGATCAAGGAATAGATGTGAAGTCAGTCAGATGGAGAAATGTCTGGATAGCTCTTCCAAACAGTGAGAGTCACAGGCTTAGCTCTGAACATAAACAAAGCGAGATGTTTCTGGGGGTTGGGCTAGGTTTTGTATAAACTCAGTTTCCTCTTCCATCATTGAAACCGGATGAGAAGAGCAGCCTGTAGCCAGGATCCTTTGCCTCTCTGCTGAGTGCTCACACAGGGCTCAATTCCCAGGGTACTCAGGCCAGGACCTTTCACCAACATCATATTCACTGCAGAGTGAAAGAAAAATCACTCAGCTGATGCTGCTGAATGAGGAGCTCTATTTCCAGAATACACATTTGCCTCTTAGTAAATGGTCATTTACCAGCACTGGCAATATTCCCTTTTGGATCCCCTGGTGACCGATGATTAGTCCAAGCCTCAGCCCAGGGTCACCCGAACCTCAGCCCTTTCAGAGAGAAAGCTTCACTTGAAATATAAATGCTATTAAATCAAAAGGACAAATTTTCACAGAAATTAAATATTCTCTGAATATTTATTCCCTCTGAACAAGGGAAACTAAAACTGGACAAGTGTAGCCTTTCCTTTATAAGGATAAGAAATTAATTTTGAAACCGAGCATCACTCATTTCTATCCTGTTACCCTAAAATTCCCTCCTCCCGTTCCTTACTCCATCATTTGTTCTGATGTCAGTAGTGGGAGGGTAAGAAGATCTCCATAAACATTTCATGGTCCACTTTGTAACTCAAGTACTTCTGTGAAATTTTAAAAATCTAGGACATTTAGCCATCCAAACCATTTGAAATGTTTAACCATCTGAAGGATTTCTCAGCTGCTTCCTCGAGTGCGAAGTCAAACATCGCCTATCCTGTGGAAAAGGGAGAGTGGGAGGACATGTTTTTTACATGTTGTACCTCTTCTCCTCCTTTGCACAGCCTGATTTCTTGCTCACAGAGTAGTTAAGGGATACAGTATTTAAAGGAGATGCATCCTCAGCCAGAGAGGACAAGGAAGCAACAGGTGCCCAATCTAAATTAACAGTCTCACCCTTAGGAGCAAAGCTGTCATCACCAGTCCCAAACTTGTTACAAGGAATAAAAGGCTAACCTGAGAGGCACAGGAGAGCCTTCCCTCCCCGAGCAACCTGCAGCATATGGAGCAGGAACCTGCAGGATTTCCAGTGGCATGGAGCATGACTGCCAGGGGCTGCCTTCCTTTGATGCCTGGACCTTTTTGCATCATTTGGGAAGCGTGAGGAGGCAAGGGGCGAAATGCAAACCTAGCCCACCGTGCTCACATTAAATTTCTCAACATGTGGTGTTTCGTGCGAGTGGGATGAGTGTCAGACATTGCCTCTAGAGGACACATTCCTCAGTGGGCTTGGATGGCTCAGAAAATCCTGGATTCCTCCCCCAGGCCAGGCAGCTCTTGGTTACCTGTCCCTGCACTGCTGTGCCACATTCTGCAACTGTACCGTGAAAATTGGGCCATTTATCTGTACCTCTGTGCTCCACACAGACACAGTTTAGCTAAGGACATCTCTTTCACATCCTCACTGTGACTGTGAGCTCCCAAGAGAAGCACCTAAACCTCCCAGGGACCATGAACAGTCCCAAAGAATGGGACTGAAAAGTAAGCTGAGAGGAATACAGTACCACAGAAGGGATACCTGAGATACCTGCAAATGAGCTTCTGGAGACTCTGGAAGAAGACTAGGAGCTCTGGGAGCTGACTAAAATGTACATACAGATGCTGGTTGCAGCTGCAAACTACTTGAGATAAACCACTAGACACTGGCAGTAGAAAGTGTGGGTCTTACAGATTTTGCAGAAAATAACATACTGCAAACTTGTTGCTTGAGGTGCCAGGGGCCAAGTTATCCGCAACACAAAAGATGATCAGGACCTTTGCATCAGATTTCCTGCTAGTCTTCTGTCTGGAATGTCAAGAGGAGGAATGAGACACTATTTTTTAATTTGTGAGAATGTTCTTTTTTGGCCTGGACTGTGCCATGTACACCTTACACGCCAGAACAGGGATCAGGTACTAAGTAGAGGAAAGCTTCAAGCAGGACCCTGTAAGAGGAACAAGGGGTTGGCCTGAAGTTAGGAAGGGGCAGAACTGGGGAGAGAAGGTGACTTACTTTGTCTCTGCTTGCTCAGAGGCTTCTGCTTTGTTTGTGGCTGGGCATGTCTTCTGGATGGCACCCATGAAACAGGTACAGAAGGAAAACCAGGAACAGGCTTACTCCAGCTAGAGCAGGATCCATGTGGAGAAAAGCTGTCTGAGCAGGAGAGCTGCAGTAGCACTGGCACAAGTGTGGAGCTGCCAGGAACTGTTGATGGCTAAGCCTGGCCTTAGAGAGCACGTACCAAGGTGCTCACCAAGCCACACAGCCAGACAAATCCTTCCCCACTGCAAGCTCACTGTGCTGTTCAAGACATGCAAGTGGTGTAAACACCAGCAGGCAGCTACAAAACCACCAAAAGCCACGAGAGCCAGCAGGACCACTCTGTGCCAGGGTGAGTCCCAGTGAATCAGAGCTGCGTGATGTGGCCAGGGCAGGAAATGGTTCTTGTGTTTCAAAAACCTTCACAGGTGCAGCTGGAACAGAGGCAGGCAAACAGCAAATGCTTGTGGAACAAACTGCCAAGGCAATAACACTTGGGTACCCTGGGGTAGCTCTAAACTGAACATTTTCCTCACCAGTGTCACTGTAAAGATGCCCAAAACTGCCAGGAAGAGTAAGACCCAAAGGGAGATGTGGTATGGAAACCCTCAGAAAATGAATATCATTGTCAAGCTTTGATTTCCCATTTATGCAAAGATTTTTTTTTTTTTAATCTCCTGGCAAAAAACAATCAGTGTGGAGACAGTGGGAGTACCCTGTGGGAAAAAAAATAGCTTTTCTAAAGGAGTTTACAAATAGTGGTTCAGATCTTCTTCAAATTGACATTGAATCAGAAGAAATAAATGGAGCTACTCAGATTTGGTAAGGAAGTGATCCTATTGTTTTAATGTTATTTTGTTTTAATGATGTTGGGAGATGATGACAAATTGGCTCCCTCTGGTTTGGATTTTTCCAGACTGGCATAGGACACATGCAAGAAATGAAGAATGCCAGTAGGACTATAAATGGAATAGAACTCTAGTTCCTACACTCAGCTATGCCTGTATCTCACATACCAGAACCAAAAAAAAAAAAAAAAAAAAAAAAAAAAAAAAAAAAAAAAAAAAAAAAAAAAAAAAAGGCTAAGGTACATCTCAGAGCACTGCAAACCCTCAGGACTTAGCATTAACTTGAAAAAAATTACCATATCTCTGGAAATGCAGTGCTAAGGGCACCCAAAAGAAAGTGATTTTTGTCATGCAGTGCCACTGCTGACCAAGGGCATGATTATAGTTAGGTCACTTTGACATTGGAAACCAAGGACCCTGCCCTCTTCTGCCAGCCACCATGGTAATTCCCAATGGCAGTGGGAATCCATCTCTGCATTTTCAGACATCTGCATCTTTGGTTTAACCTTGAGCCTGACTTGTAAAATTTCTATTCACAGCACATCAAATAGTTACTTGCATCCATCCACAACAGTTTTCTATGAAGTTTACATTTCCATCTTCATTAAAATATTTTCCAAATATGTGCATTTCATACAAGGTGAGTTCTGCCTTGTCAAAGATCTCATGCTCACTGATTCCAGCCTGTCTCAATATATACTCACATGTGTATTTATTTTACTTAACCTTAAAGCAAAGCAGCTCAGCTTTGTTGTGCAGACGATCCTTATATTTTCTTGGTTTTGAGAATTTGTATACAGATAAACAACATTCAGGATCTGACATTTCACTTTGATTGCAAGTTGCTGTAATTAAGAACCAAAGCTTTATGAATTTTAATCATCAGCTGTAAGTGGTACATTATCTCTAGTTCACAATGAAAGCAATCAAGTGGACAAGATATTTTTAGAGACATTACTGTGGTAATATTACATTAAGTAGTGGTTAGTACACTATTTTCACACCCAGTGATTTCACACATTAATGCGGCTATAGATCAGCATTAATGACAAGAGAAAGTTATTTTTCAAGTAGCATGAGAAGGGTGGTTAAAAGAGCTGCTGGGGATTTACACTCCAGCAGCAGGAGGGGCACCTCAGCGGGGCTGCAGCTGAAGATGCTCCAGCAGCAGGGGCTGCTTCCACTCCTGCTGGAACCGAGGCAGGAGCTCCTGAATGGATCCAGGTTAATGACAGGGGCAGCATTTCCTCCCTGCTCCTCGGGAGGGAAGAAAGGACATGAGGGGAGGAGCAAGGTAAAGTACACCAGTGCTGGTACTGAACCTCAGAGCTGGTGAGAGGAATAACACCCCACTTCTTGCCTAAGGCTGCAAGACAACATTCCCCCCCTTTCAAATTGGGTACAGTAAAGAACAAATCAGAAACACCTTAGGCTTAAAGGTAAAAAAAAAAAAACCAAAACAAACAACCAGGGAGTCTGGCACATTTTAAAGTTTCAGTGTATGCCACTCCATGTGGATACAGTGTTGTCTAGATAAACCTGTAAATACAGACATCTCTTCTTTCAAGGCAGGAGAGACTAATGCACAATGCACAGGGCCCCAAAAGGAGCACATTTAAGTATTATCGTCCTGCTGAAGGATGCCAGTTCATCCAAAAATTATTTGCCTGAAACTAAAACTAATTAGAAACACTGTTCTGGGAAGGAGAAATTCTTCCTTCTTCCTGGAGTCTCAGATCTAGGATAATAGAAGCTGCAGCAGCCTCACCCCAGACCTGCAGGCCATTTTATTTTACTGCAGAGGTCCTATGGGGATGGCAGGGCTGGGATTTGGAGCGCTCAGCAGCCAGCTGTGCCAGGGAGAGAGTACAGGACTGTGTGTCACAGTGGCAGACAGCTGTTGTTCACCACATCTTGGATTCTGCTGGAAACGCCCTCAGAGAAAGCTGGTTCAGCTCTGGAGAAGGTGGCACTCGGGGGCTGATGCCTCTGCAGCCAGAACATGCTGAAACCAACATAATTTTCATCTCCAGTCCAAACCATCTGGTTACAGAGGGCAGCTGTTGACAACAGGAACTTTCTAAGGCATCCAGATGCAGTGGTGCAATGGCCTCTCCTGCTGCCCTCCCCACACAGCACCAGTGACACCCCAGTAACAGGCCAGCCCTCCAAATCAGTCCAGAATTTTTGTGTGTCAGTGTAGAAAGGCTGGGCCACTGCTGCTCTGTGATATACAGAAGCGGTATGGAAATACCAATCAGACTTTGGGTACCATTAAAATGGCCTTTTCACAATGTTTGCCTTCTTCTGTTACAGGGTAACCCAAGCAGCTCTGTCACAAAACAACCTGAAGTAGGAGCACTAGGTTCTGCACCCCACAGTAGGAGAGGAATCTCATATCTGAGCAATAGTTAATGCCCTCTGACCTACTTATGCACTGAAGAATTATTTCTTTCTCAGGATCCCATAGATGCTTTCACAAAACAGCATTAACTGCATATCAGGGCTTACTGGACAGTCTATATCCACAGAAGTGTCACTGCAGTGCACACCAAGGCTGTAGAACTTGGGGAAAAAGAATGTTGAAATAAGACACAAGACAGAACAGGAAATAGTCTACCTGAGAAGCTGAGAAAAATACACACTGTTAATGCACCTTACATAAAATCCTGTATACTGTTTGCTCACTGCCCAGCTTTCCAGGCTCTGCTGGGTTGTTTCTATGTGGAAAAGACATCAGCTGCAGCAGCAAAGCTTTTCTTGATACACAGCCTCTGTCTTCTGTTCCAGTCCCATTTCCCTACACCCTGTAGAAATGCACAAAGAATGTGGTTTCCCTGTGCAGAAATTGGAGTCTGCCTCTGGAGCAAGCTCTTATTCCTCACCAGGCAATGCTCCCAGATCTTCCCATGGACCTTCCAGGTGGCAGCTCCACAGCTCCCTATCACATATTTTTCAAACAGGTCACTTGAACAAATGGCACCTTGTGTCAGGGCTGTGGCTTCAGCAGTGTCCTCTCCCACTAAGGAGGGAAAATGAAATTGCTTCTTCATTAGTTCAGATGAGGGATGACTTACATATCCATCTATGCCTGTAATTAAAAACATAATGATAGGAAACAGTAACTATGATAATAGAGGATGAAGTGTCTAATGGAGTGAGAGGTTTCTTGATCATGGATCCAGACCTGTACACATGGGAAGGTGTGCACTTACATCACATAGGGCTTTCTTTACTGTCTCCTTTTGCATTTCCAGTGTAAAATGCAAATTTGGCATCAGTGGGCACACACAGAGGTGTCTCTGCTAAGTGTGAGAGACACGAAGAACAGACACCTTTCTCTCATTCCCTTACATCAAAATGTGAATTCCCTTCTTTGGACTTCTGTGCAAACTGGGGCTCAAGTCAGTGCCCTGTTTCTGATCATGCCAGGCATGGATGCTCAAGTGGAATATGTAAGAGTGTCCCCAAGACACACAAAATCATTGAGATGGGAAGGAACCTCTGAAAATTGCCTGGTTCAACCCAGATCAAAGGTGCTCCAATTAGAGCAGCTTGCTTAGGCCTGTATCCAGTCAGATCTTTAATATCTTCATGTGCAGAGGCTTGGTAACCTCTCTGGACAACCTGTTCCAGTGTTCAACCCATCATCACAGTAAAGAAAAAGAAAGAAAGAAACCAAGTGGTTTTCAGATAAAACTTCTTGTGTTTCACCTTGTGCCTGTTGCCTGTTGTCCTTTCACTATATATCATGGAGAAGAGTCTGCCTCTTGTCTTCTTTCCATCAGTCATTTATGCACATGGATAAGATCACACCCATCTCCAGTCTGGACAGACCCAGCCCTCTCAGCCTTTCCCCATGTAAGAAGTGCTCCAAGCCTGCAGCTATTTTCCTGGTCCTCCGCTGGAATGGTTCCAGTAGCTCCCGTATGTTTCGTACTGGGGAACTCAGGACTGGGCATCGCTCCAGATGTGCCTCATCATTGCTGAGCAGAGGGGAAGGGCCACCTCCCTTGACCTGCTGGTGATGTTTTTCTAGGGTGTTGGTTCTCTTTGCCACAAGGGCACACTGCTGGCTTGTGTTCACCTTGGTGTCCACCAGCACCCACAGGTCCTTCTCTGCAAAGCTGCCTTCCAGCCTCTTAGTCCCTGGCCTGTTCTGGTGGCTTGGGGTTATTCCTGCCCAGGGACAGAGCTTGGCATTTCGCTTTGTAGAACTTTCTGAGACTCCAACTGGCCCATTTCTCCAAGCTGGTTAGGTCCCTTTGAACTGCAGCAGAACCATTTGGGATAATCTGCCTGCTACAGAGTGTCTTCCTAATACCAAAGAGTTGGAGGTTGGCTTAAATCTGGAAGGTAGGAGGCATCACAATCTTGAAAAATTCAAGCCTTCCTGTTGGCCATTTAAATGTCTAAGCACCCTTTGAAGTATGTCTGAGAAGGACTTAGCTATGTGCAGATCACTGTGCCACCAATGCGAGATCACTGTGCAGCCCAAAAGTCAAAAGCACCAAACCATGAGAGCTTTTTTTCAAAGTAATGAAACCTTTAAGGGGTTTCCAAGCGTTCTATAGAGGTCATGCCCTTTCCAAAAGGCTTGGATCCACAGTTTTGTGGGTTGGTTTTTGGTTTGTTTTTTTTTTTCCTTCTCTTCAACTATCTACTGAGACTATTTGTGTAACACTCCAGCTTTAAGGCTAGGAGGTGCCTTGTCCTGCTAGGTGTGGAGCAGGGTACCATAAATACTTAAAGACTTTCCTTGAGCAGATCATCTCCCTTTAAATGTTTATGGACTTTATGTCTAGAGCACAGATACTCTACAGTCTATGAATAAATTCTGCTGTTAGGCATTCTGTGCTTGCCCAGCCTTTGGAGACTCTTCTTAGTAAAAGATTTGAAACTTGGAATGTTTCACAATATGCGAAAGTTATTGTTCTTGATTGTCAGTTGGAGGAGAGGGAAATTTCATATCCAGGGAAGTTACTGCTCCTTCTCCATCAAACAGGAAACATGCATCAAGCAAGATTTTTGTAGAGAGCTCTCCCAGAACTTGTATTATTCAATATTTTTATTAATGACAAGAGTGAAGAAACAGAGGCTGAGGTTATTAAACTTTAAGATGGCACCTTGTTGGGAGAGGCTGCAAATATGCTGGAAAACAGACTTAGTATTCAAAACATCTTTGATTATATGAGAAAGTCTGGGAAGAAAAAAAAGGATGGAATTCAAAAAGGACATGTAAAATTCTACTGTTGCTTAGGAAAAATCAGCCATTCAAATGTAGTAGAAAGGGGCAGGACTGGCTACAGGGAAGTTACAGTGTCTGGAAGACAGGACTTGAACTCACAAGGAAAGCAAGCCCAAAATGAGCCCAAAACTGCTACAAGTCTGAGCAGGCTCCATCACTGCACGTCTTTAAGAAAAGGGCAGATGTTGGTCAAGAATGGCAGAGAGAGGTAGCCCTGCTATCAGGTAGAGGAATGGACTAGAAGACATCCCAATGCACCCTTCAGTCCTATTTTCTGACTTTTCAGCGGTATCATCTTTGATAAGAAGAAAAGTTTCACTGCTTGTTTCAGACTGGTGGGTCTCTGAACCTGTACCCCTTTTAAAACAGACCTAGTTCTCTGATGATAGGAAGTGACAAGAAAACCAACTTCTGCTTTCGGAAGTCTCTTCCAGAAGCTCTGCTCTCTGATCAGCGAAAGCCTTTCTCCAATTTTCCACCTCAAGGGAGTCAAAAGCACCTTTTCTCTTGACCTTACAGCCAATGTCATTTAAAGAGTGGAGGGGGATGCAAAGTGTAGTGGAAGACTAAGTGTAAAAGAGAAGTTCAGCTCTGCTAACTGTTCAAGTCAATGAAACTGCCATAGGGATTAAGTTAGCCTACACACTTTCTCCAGGGCAAATTGTTTTCAGAAACCAGGTTGGTCTCTTTCCTCAACTCATATTGATATGAGTGCTGAAGAATCCAACAGGTTTATCGACCAAAAACTGTGCCAGACCTGAAAGAAACCGACTATAAACAAGACTTTGTGATTTTTAAACCACGTATTTTAAATCCCTAAGTTGTGGTTTGAATTTGCTTCTCCCTGACTTTAATACAAGCTTTAGCTGAACCAGATTGAATATTCAAAATGTCCAGCTAAGAGGGCTATCACTGTGAGGGTAAAGCCTAATTCTGGGAAGACATGATCTAGTAATGCTTTGGAGACCCTCTATCCTATTAAATATGGGATAAGAAATTGTCCATATTACTGCCACTTGAGACCCATCTCTTATAAAGTTTGAGGAAACTAAACTAATCACCATTAGAAAACAAGGGTCAGTAAGTGATAATTAAGTAGCTTGGGGATCTATTAAAAAACTTTAGAAATCAATGTTTACACTGCGTAGTTACAAATTGGCTGCAATGGGCATTGTTAAGGAACCATTTTTATATGACAAACACTGAATGTGTGCACATTAGAAGAGTTCTCCCATGATTAGAAATCACAGCACAACTCATTTTATCCCATCCCTAAATTAGAAACTTAATGCCTCAGTTTATTAGCAGAAGGAAATTCTATTACATTCAAGCAATGCTAGGACAGAGAAAAGCATGAATTTTGTGCAGCTCTGCAAAAAAAGTTGTAACAAAGATGCTCACAATTACAGTTCCATGCTTCAACGATTTAACAACTTCAATGACTTCATGTCTGTGGAGTCACAAACATCTAGGAATTCTCCAGCGATTATGGTCTTCAGGAAGCAAAGTGGCTGCAGCAATGACAGTGGCAGTGACAAGCACTGGGACTTCAGGAGGAAACACAGCCCTCTCAATGCTCAGCACGTTGTACCTGAACAGTTTTATATGAACTCTTCTAATGTGCACACATTCAGTGTTTGTCATATAAAAATGGTTCCTTTGTTGCTGGCTGAAATAGCATGGAAGCACTCCCATGCTCAATGTTGTCCAGGAATGCCTCCTAACCAGGAACCCCAAAGAGCTCTTCATGGATCATTGCCTGAGCTCTGATGGGTGCTGTTCACACAAGTCTCTGCACAATGGCACCTCCTCCAAGAGCTTTTGAAAGGTACAGACCCCCAGAGCTTCCCTAGGGACACAGGTTCAACTACACCCAGCTAACAGACACCACAAGTACATATAAGGCTCCCCTAAGAAATGTCATGTTTTCACAGATGTCCCGTGTTCTGACCCATGTCCTCTGGAGAACCAATCCCATGGCTAGCAGAAAGCCCACTAAAAAGCTACTTACTTTTCTAGACTACAGCCACTCTAAGCCAACACCACCAGCGTGGAAGGCACCAATTTACACTCTCCCACTGGCCTGTGGGATGTGGGAAACATGAATCTATTCCTCCACAGCATGCACTGCCTACAACAACCCCCTTCACGTGACCATGAGGTCTCCACAGAGCACACCCCATCTTTAGTTGTTGAGTCTCTCTGTTACTGTGCTTCTCTATCCCTTGTGAAACGCTGCCAATCCCAGGCTACAAAATCACACCACGTTTTTGTTCCACTTTCCCCGTTTGCTTATCTCAACAAACCCACTCTCACTACGTATCAGTTTCTGCTAGCACAGATGTGACAATCCACTGCAACTGAGTAGTGCCAGGAGTGCAACAGATTGACACTGCCCCCTTCCTGGCAGAGTTTCGGCATCGCTTTCCACTGCTGTGGTAAGTTTAGGCACCAGGGATTAGCTGGGATACACATAAGGCTGCACTGACCTACAGTCACATGTTGTTGTGAATGTGAAATCCACTATTAAGAGATACCAGCGACCTGCTCCCGTACAAAGCTGTAGTGTCTTCCCTCAGAGACTACCCTGCAATATGAAAATGGCTGCTCAGGATTCCCACATCAAGCTGATGCCAGCCTGCTTCCCTAACTTCCTTCCAGAGGGTGAGTGTTTTCCACCAGCACGCACTCCTCCATTTCACATCACTTGTATTTCTGACTATTGAGGGAGGCAGAGATGTCTCACGCTGCCTTCGGGCTCTAAATGGCTTTCTGTGTCTTTATTTTCCTGCAACACTTCAAGGATCAGTTTTCTTCATGCCTCAGAGAAGTGGTATCTAAATCGTTTTAAACTGAAACAGGGAGAGAATAAGCTGTGCAAATCATTTTCTAGTAGAACCTTAATTACATCCTGCAGTGTCTCGTCCTCAGCAAACCACCAGCAATAAAATTCTGCATTTCATTTTAAAACAGACACGGCTGGGTTTTTCTATTTTGTTTTCCCCAGTTGACATATCCATAATCTAGCCTGGGACTTTGCTCCACAGAATTTTTGTCAAAGGCTCTAGAGAGTGTGCCTGCAACTACTAAATCTTTCTCAGGTTCACATTCAATTTGCAAGTTATACAACTGTAGCTAAAGAAAGAGACGTTCTGTTTGCAGGAAGGTGTTTGCCAGATCCCCACTGGCAATGGCAAAAAGTGATTTATGATCAGTTTTAGTTAACATGGCCTCTCAAACAGATTTTTAAAAGTCTTTACAGCCATGGCCTAAAGCCAATGCTTTTTCTATAGGAATGTGCACAATTTCAGCTTGTGGTGATGTCCTGTGACTCAAAAGAAAAAGCAAATGGGTACAAATATTGAATACATCCTCTTGATGAGACAAAGGGCTTTTTACTTTCCAAACATCCCCCCCACGTTCCACCACTAAAAATTTGCCTTTTCCAGTTTTTTGTTTGTGCTGGGGTATTGGTGACTTTAGTCCCTCAGTTCACAAGACACTCATAATTACAGTTCCACGCTTTGGTAATTTAACAATTCCAATGATTTAATGTCTATGGAGTCACAAACATTGAGGAATTCTCCAGTGATGGTGACCTTCAGGAAAAAAAGTAGCTGCAGCAATGACACCAGTAGTGACAAGTGCTGTGTCTTTAGCAGGAACCAGAACTCAGTTCATCCTTCTGTGCAGGAGTCCTAGGTTTTCTTAACTCCTCCAAGAAAGATGGATTTATCTGTACTATTTTAAGGGGTACAAATAAAAAGCCTTACATATATTCCTGGCCCAATGATTGTAAGTGTATTTACATACTCAATTCACACTAAATAGGTGTCCTTCTTCCTCTTTGGGGCTGCTACACTCTGCTGCCAATATAAAAAAAAATTTTATGACACTGTCATCAATGTCACGAGCACAGGGATCCTCTGGCACATACAAATCCCTCAAGGGATGAAACCACTGCAGCTCTTGCATCTTCTCCCAAGCACCAGATGTAGTTGGTTTGTGTTGCTCACACAGCATGCACAACTACTTAAACTTTGACCTTGGGCTTGAGCTACACATGCCTTTCCCACTGTTTCTTGGAAGCTCCATTGTTTCCTTTGCCTTGACAAATCCTCAGGCTGGGATGAGGGCTGGGTTACTGACTTCCTTCACTGGCACACTCTGATGGGGTTTCATCAAAACCGAACTCCGGGGTCTCCAGCATTGTTTTGCTCAGTCCAAACCCGAGGTTCCGCAGACCCTGCAGAGTCTTAGTCTGAGCCTTCATTCATGACCCCAACCCTTACTGGGTGTCCTGTTCTGGCACTACACTTCTCTGCAGTGCTCCAGTTGCTGTAACACTTTCATAATGCCCCTCCTTTGCATAAAATAATTGAATATTCAATACCAAACATCCCCAGGCCATGTACTGCAGCTGTGGCCAGCCCTGAATCCTGACAGCCACAGTCCAACACCTCCACAGGACTGCATCTTATGAGACACAGCACAGAGCCATGGGGAATAGAAGCTCCACAAGAATCTCAACAACAGGAAACAATCTTCACTCTCCAAAAGTTGTGTGGCTTCTTATGAGAAACACTGGACCCATCCCCAGAAGCCTTGGTAATGTCAATCACAGGTTTTGAAGCTCAGAAGCCTTTATATTTTCCTTACTCCCTCTGTTGAGATGGTCATTCTCCACAGGAAATATTCCCCATTATTTGAGGAATTCAGGAAACCTAGGACTTCCATTTGGCACAAAAGGATGAATTGAAGGAGAACAGCCCCCAGTGCCACCCCTGCTCAAGCAGATAGCAGCTCTGAGAGAAACTCAACATGCAGGAAGTATGTTTTCTTCAACTCAATCTCAAAAGCAGCTTGGAGAACCAAACCCTTTCCCGAGCACCCTTCTTCTAACCTATGTTGAATATGTAAAGCAAGGACACCAGGTTTACAGCCAAGAGATTTTCCACTCCGGGCACATGGAACAGGATGAAAGTAAATTTGTGGGTGTTTATGCTTGATTTGGCAGAGAAAAAAAAATGAGGGAGGGGCTGCGTTTGAGGGAGGGTATCAAAGATCAGAGCCAGATGCTCCTGCACGGAGCTCTGGATTTACAGGAAATTAAGGAGGTAGAGAAGGTGAGGCAAAGGCTGTGTTTGAAGTGAGAGTCAAGGGGTTCTGAGGCTTACAACCATCCAAGGTGCTTGGGGGGAACTACAGCACATGCCAAAACCACACCACAGTGGCCTGGGGTGCTTTCATTATACAAAGCCTGGGAGAGCAGAGGCTGTAAATGCAGCTTCAAAAGAAGCTTCATCTTAAAGTCTTAGCTCTCAGGGCCTATTAAACATTTATGCTGACTACCACTCCTACTACTTGCTTCAGAGAAAGCACCCGAAATAACCTTTGCTACAGTGTGAACTACTACAGCTCTACTGGCTGAGTAGGAGACTAGCAGAGAGATGTGAGAAACAAACAGAAATGGTGTTGGAAGAGCATGCTGATGTCTCTATTCAGTCAGCCAGGAAAGAAGCAGGAAAATCTGGTCTGGAACCTGAGGGGGAAGACAGAAAACTTTGCTAGAACTAATGGGTGGATCAGCGATGTAGAGGTGGCTGACTGAGTGAGGCCAGTGGAGGCAAATATAGATATTTAAGAGTATTGACAATTTTTTGTTTTCACCTTACTGAGGTTCACACTTTTGGGGGAGTCTTCAGACCAGCCTCCACTTGGATCTGTGTCTACTGCAGTTCTAAGATGGACTGTAGAGGAAAAGAAAGAAAGCAGACCCCTATGCACAAATCAAAAGGAAGACAGAGGATCTCAAGGAGAAGATGAAAAGAAGACATTAATTTTCCTGATTTGCTTAAAAAATGTTTGGCTGTGCAACAAGAGTTTTGGATGAGACAGCCAGAAGTACTCAAGGTTTTCACTCTAGGAAGTTGTTACTATAAATAGCAGGTAATACACAAAGATTCACTTATTCCCTCATAGGGACAACCCCAGTAGAGGGCTGGCTGGCACTAGCACCTTCCAAGCAGGTGTTCAGAAAGCCCCTAAAAGTGACTTATTTCAATGGGTGCACACAGGATCCCACAGACTTTGCCTGTAGGAGCTGCTGCCCTCCAGTCACACAGCCAGGGGTTAATCCCAATTTTCACTCATGGCCTTGCACAGGGCGATCAGACTTGCTGCCTGGAATTTATCAGCTCTTGCAAATTCAGTAGAGCTACTGGTCTCTGGAATTTAGCAGTCCTTGGGAAACCTTCACACTCCTTGTCAGCACATGCTTTTCTTCTTTGGTCTGTTTTCTGGTAATCATTTCTCCACCCAAATCTACAAATACCTACAGGACCAATTCAGCTTCACACAAAAGAGGCCTTTATGACTCGTGGAGTTGGAGGCTGCTGTGGCTAATCAGAGTTCATTCTACAGAAACCTAGTGTGAATGTGGTTCATTCCTAATAATGAGCAACCATAGCTCCTCTTCCTGAAATCCAAAGCCACCAAGCTAGGAAAACTGAATGTTTAGGGTTCACATTTGAATATACAGACCCTATGAAGATGGGACAGACCTTGCCACATTCAGCCTCGGGAAGAAACATTGATTGACTGATCTGGATTCATTTTTGGATGGTATCTGCTTATCCCCAGTCCCTCTGACTTTATCAGCATGGGTATTGCATCTAGCACCCAGTTCATAAGCCTGTCTCCTGAAGGATGGCCAAATATGACCGAGCTGACCCAAACTCAACTACCAAACACTAAGAGGAGGGAAGCTTTGAATACCATGACTCTCTTCTTACAAACCATTTTGCAAAGTGAAAGTCCTACACATTGTGTTGATGGTGCTCAACCACTGGTTCTAAGCTCTCTTCTTTCATAGAGCCGTAGAATAGCTTGAATTGGAAGGGATCTTTAAAGATCATCTAATCCTTGAAGGATATCAACCTGTTGGAATGAGTCCAAAGGAAGGCCACCAAGATGACTATGGGGATGGAGGAGCTCTTCTACAAGGAAAGTCTGACAGAATTGGAAAAAAGACAGCTTAGGAGTGACTTAATTGCAGGCTTCCAGTACATGAATATGGAGAGGGACTTTTTATAAGAGCATGCAGTGACAGGACAAGGAGGAATGGATTAAAACCAAAAAAGCATGGGTTTAGATTAGATGTTAGGTAAAAAATTCTTTACTGTAAACCCTTACAGTAAAGAATTTTTTACCTAACATCTAATCTAATGTGTGAGGCATTTGAACAGGTTGCCTAAAGCTGTGGATGCCTGATTTCTGGAAGTTTAAGGCCAGGTTGGATGGACCTCTGAGCAACCTGGTCTAGTGAAAAACATCCTTGCCCATTGCATGGGGGTTGGAACTAAATAACGTTTAACGTCCCTTCCAACCCAAACCATTCGATGATTCTATGACTCCTTGCAGGATGCAGCCCTGAAGCTGCAAAGAAATTTATACAAATCAGTCTGAACCTTTATACTGTAAGGGCGAGATTTGTGACTTTAGATGTTCAAATTAAATCAGGCAACAGCCAGTGGTAGGGCCAGGAGAAAGAGCCTCTTACAGCCTGGACCGACTGCTTGATGAGTCCAGGTGTGCAGGGAAGTTCTGTCCCAAAAACGCCCAAAGGGAGCGAGGGCCAGCAAGCAGGCACCCAGACCTGTGCGGATTCCTGAGGGGAATTCCTGAGGGAAAGTGAGGGGATTCCTGAGGGCGGAGCTAGGAGAATACTTGGGGGGGCTATCCCAGGTGCACACTCAGAGCTCCTCTGGGCAGCGGCTGCTTGTGCAGCACGGCCCCATCTATCGCAACCCGCCGCGACCCTGTCGCGACACGGGACTGTCCCCCCGCCCCCTCAGCGCTCGGGCGGGAACTACAGCTCCCATGGCCGCGCGGGGCGGGCGCCGCCGCCATCTTGGGCCGGGCGGCGGGGCGGCCATGGCCGCGGGGCGGGCGGCGCTGGCGCTGTGGGCCATGGCGGCCGCGCTGTGCCGCCTGCAGCCCGCCCTGGCGGCAGGTGAGCGGCGGGACGGCGGGACCGGAGTGCGGAACGGGGCCGGGGGGCCGGGCGGGGGGCTCCCCCAGCGCCCCGCGGCGGACCGCGGGCTGGAAGGCACGCCCGACCCGCTGCCCGTTCCCCGCCTCCCTGCCCCGCTGCTTGTTCTGCTGGCGGATGGATCGAACCCTTTGGCTTTTCCTTCCTGTGTGTTTTAGATGCCAAGTGGAAAACGATAACTGGCCAAATTAAGAAAGCTGTGGAAGCCTATGAGCCGTGTGTAAAGGAAAATTGCAGCTGCCACCAAAGGTGAGAGACTGGTTTCCTTTCGACCGCGCAGGTCTCAGGACATAGGAGGGAATACTTTCGGCAGCGCTGGTGGACTGGGGATAAGCCAGGGAATATTTTGGCCCGAAGTTGTCACATCTGCAGCTATGGGACCGCCGCTGCTCACACACCTTTTTACCCTCTGCAACTGGATGTACAGTGTGTTGGCATTTCATTTATGACCACACAATAAACCACACACATAGCTGGTGACATTTCCCTTAACAACCCAATTCTGCCTTCTCACTCAGTAGGGCTGGGGGGGGATTGATACCTTTAATCAGCATTTTTATTTAAAGGAGAAAAAGAAATTTATGAGTTACCATGCTCTTCTGGCTTTTGGATTAGGATTTCAGATGCAGAAACACAGATGCCCAACTTCAAGACTCCTATTTAAAAGTATCAGATGTGCTCACTCATTCTGGGGTTTGAGTACTACATTGGCTTTTTAAATCAGATGAGTCATATTGAGCTACTGTTTATACACTCCGTTTGGAGTATTTGATATTCATTGCTCTTGAAATATCAATGAGGGAAAGTCTCTTCTAGTTGAGCCTTCCAGTCTTTCCTAAGTTCCAATCCAGATACAGCCTAAAGACATATCCTAATCTTTAAACATACACCCCAGCAGCTCCTGCCAATCTTTGGGCCAAACACCTTCCCAGGTGGTTAGAACCTCCAAATGTGCTGTAGATCATGACAGGCAATAATAACATGAAGTGAGGATGGCTGTGGATGTGCCAAGGCACTGCAACTCTCTTCCTGTTCCCAAGCTCATCCTGTTTGCATCCCTACCAGGCTGCCCATGCTGTTGTGGTCAGACTGTCTGCACAATGGCAATTCCTGACACAATTTTACTGCTCTCTCTCCAATTAGGAAATAGCAGAATTCTGGAGGTTGGAGGGGACCTCTTGAGATCATCAAGTCCAACCCCTCTGCTCAAGTAGGGTTGCCAGGACTGTGACCAGTCAGGTTTTGAATATCTCAACATTAATATGCCAAAGGAACTCCACAGCCTCTCTCAGGGCCACCTCTACCCGTGTTTGACTACTCACTCAGTGGGATCATCCTGATAGTGTTTTCTTAACCTGAAACATTGATGCAGTGTCTACCTAAAAGCAAAGAATGTTTCCTTGGCTGTTACACTCTGACACTGTTTATTATACGCTCTAAGCAGTTAGATCACAGGACTTTTGAATAAATTTACGTAAGTTGCATCCTCCTTCTGTGTTTTCTTATATTCATTAGGTTCGTACTTCCACACTGTGTTCCTGGAGCTCGTTGGTGATGTGCAGGAGTCACAGGACATCTGCTGCATAGGCCTGTTCTCCTGGGCCAGCTTTCACTCACCCAGTGTTTCTGGGTGATGGTATTTCATGCAACTAGACTGTTAGCTACATTTTTAATATCTACATAGCATGACATGGTATGTAAGGAATTTGGTCTTGGTGTGCCCCATCATTTTTGGAGAGCCAGAGCACAAGGCTGAAGTGAACTGTAGGGTTTTACCCAAAACATGCCAGGGTATGTCAGGTACTTCTGTGAGAGAGTGACTAGAGTTGTCCTGTGCTGGGCTTTGTGTTCAGGCAAACAGCACAAAGGTAAAAGTGTGAAGCTTAGACCCATGAGTCTTTGAGGAACTTCCAAGTGACTTAAATTCTCACACCAGAGCTCCTAGAAGCTACCTGGAGCTTCTTTTAGCTAGAAGCCTGTTCTGCACACTGCAGTAATTTAATGCACAGTGTCATCCCTGTGGTACATAGTAATGGCTGATGGTTTTGTTTCAGTGTCTGGAAGCAGGACCTGGCTCCTTTTCGAGGTGGCATTTCCAAGGAGACAATGTCAGACGTGGTGAGCCGGAAGCTCGGGACCCACTACCAAATAATTAAAAACAAACTGTATCGTGAGCAGGACTGCATGTTCCCTGCAAGGTAAGAGCTGTGCAGAGGATCTGCTCTCCCTGGCTGGGGCAGAAGAGTATTTCCAACACTGCCAAGTTGGCAGTTATTGAGTACAATGATATTTCAGAGGTCTGAATTCCTCATCAGAGCAGGAGCCCAGAAAATAAACGTTTAGGCTTATATGCATCAATAGAAAAGTGTCACTGTTGCACTGAAGCACACAAAGGGTTGGCTGGTTGTAGGATCCCAGAGAAAGCTCAGATCAGGCCAGATTTAATAGGATGTGTTGCCTCATTGGTGTCCAAACTGCAGTGGGACTTGGAGGCTGCTGTAGGCAGTTCCCAGATTGCATCATGGTATGGCTTAGGCTTGCCATCTCTTCTGCCTCTGTGCAGAGGAAGGCCTGCAAGAGCCCGCAGGAGTCTGCCTCCTTATAGCTCTTTTGCCATGTGTAATTTCTCCACAGATGCAGTGGAGTTGAGCACTTCATTCTGGGGATCATTCACCGCCTCCCTGACATGGAAATGGTGATCAATGTGCGAGACTACCCCCAGGTGCCCAAGTGGATGAAACCCATTATCCCAGTCTTCTCCTTCAGCAAGGTACATACACCTTTCAAAGCTGAGCATTTCCAAGACATGCATGTCCTTCTTTCTCTTGGGAACATACTGTTGAGGATGGTTCTCTGCAGGTTTTCTGTGCATCAGAATTGCTTGCTCCTTCTTGCCCTTTTGTTTCCTTTTGCTTCCAGTTTTCTGACAGATAGACTTGCAGATCAATTTGATAGATCAGCTTTTCCCCTCATTAGCTCCCCTTCCAGGTCAAAAAGTGTACCTCTGATGCAGTGGAATGATGCACAGCTGGGTAGGATATGTGCCAGTATTCCTCCCATTTGCTACAATACCTCTGTTAAATTGTAGCCATTGTTTATCAGCAACATGAAGGATTTTTGATCATATCAGTTGTCATATAGTAATCTCATTTAATGTGAGTATTTTAGTCCTTTTTTTGTGGTGCCACAGATGGGTGTTTCTATAATCTTATTATTTTCTGTGAACCCCTTTCTCTTGGATTCCCTTTTCCACCTGCAAATGTGCACACATAGGCATGCATGAAGACAATGGCTCTATGCTTCTCTGTTTTCAGACTCAAGAGCTCTCCTGCATCTTTTCCTATCTCTCCCACTGTTAAACCTGACTGGAGCATAGTGTCTCATCCTTTTCAACAAAATGTTCTTACACCTCAAGCTTTGGCTGATCTTGCTTTGCCTTAGTGTATGGTATGCCCAAATCCTGCACTTTCATGACAAATCCTGGTCTTGGCTGAAGTCCAGCAGACAGTAAGATGCAAGGAGAAGCAATGAACTTTTGGTCTTGCTAGTTCAAACTCAATTCTGTTTCTGCTAACTTGCAGCATCTTACTCTTAACCTGAGTCTTCAGCTCATGCAATCCGAACCATAAGATGATCCATAACTTTTGCCCACTCCCCAGTGATACTAAAATTCTCTCTAGATTTTCACTACAGACAATAACTGTGTTTGCTGCTGGATGCAGCATCTGTCTTGACCATTGAACAACCATAACTCTAGCCAGCAGAACCCAAGTTTTTGCATAGCAGGTTGCAGTTTAATCTTCGTAGCTATGTTCATCATTCTGCCCCTGAGTGCCCTGCAAGACCCTGAAAGAAACTGAGCTCTGTGCTCACTGTTGTCCAGTATCTGAACTGTAACCTCAGCCCTATCTTAATTGAAACCCAGTGACCCAGGCACAGCTCACATTTCAGTGTTAGGAGGACTTCAGGGTGCTGGTCCCACGTGCTTTCTAAAGCTGAAAGTATAAGGGATTGAAGTATGGTCCTGTTCTGCATCTCAGAAAGTTGATCATGGAGCTGTCATGGTCTGTTACCAGTGCCTGGTTGTAGCAGGACTGAGAAGATAGAGAAGCACACACTCATTCAAGTTGGAAGGGACCTCAGAAGGTCACCCAGTCCAGCACCTTTGCTCAGAGTAGGAACAGCTCTGGGCTCCATCCTGCTCAGATCTGAGCATCCCTGGGGACAGGGCATCCACAGACGGAGTTTGACCTGTTGTCAGAATGAAAACACTATCCCACTATCTAACTGTAACACTGTATCTAATGAAAACACTTTCCCATTATCTAACTGTAATTTCTCCTCTTGTAATCAAAGCCTGCTGCCACTGATTCTGGCTCTGCACTTCAGAAAAGAGCGTGCCTCCTCCTGAACTCTCCCATTAGGCAGTAGGAGATGGCATTTACATTCCTCCAAGCCTCTTCTTCCCGTGCACAGACAAACCCATTCCTCAGCCCCTTTCATAAGTCATGTGCACTAACCTAACTACCTCGGTGGCCTTGGACTCTCCAGTATCTCCAAGTGACAGATAGATGTATAATTGTGTAGGAAGTTTACTACTAGTGCAAGGAAGTTGCCTCTAGTCTAGTTTCATGGAAGGGTTTAGTTTTAAGTGCTGGTCTTCCCTATGATAATATATGGGGACTTAAGCAACCAAACAGGAGTGAGGAACTGGAATGCTTACATGACGTGGATATTTGTTACAGTGAATTGTTAGGTGGTCTCTAGGAAGTCTGGAATGAACTGAAGTGTTGGAAACCTTAATGTCAAAGTGTCTCTGAGTGCCTCTATCTCTAAAGAGGTAATAATGCCTCTTGATTTATCATCTGAAGAAAACATTTGTAGCTACACATAGGCACAAGCCTTTGGAAAGGTGAGTTGAGCTCAGGTCTTTTGCTATTTACCAATCAACTCCATCTTGGGTCTCTTTTGCTCTTTTCAATGTGTAAGTCCTGTGTCATCACACAGCAAGGCAAGGCCTTTTAAAAATCATTGAAGCATTTCAGTATCAAGCTGTCTTCATAGTGAAGTCTTCACATGTCTTCACATGTCTTCATGTGAACCCTGCCCAGGGAGGTCGTGGAGTCTCCCTCTCTGGAGACATTCCAAACCCACCTGGACGTGTTTCTGTGTAACCTACTGGATGCGACCCTGCCATGGCAGGGGGGTTGGACTGGATGATCTCCAGAGGTCCCTTCCAACTCTAATAGTCCTGTGATTATGTAAGCCCAGCAAATGGTGACTGCAAAGCTCTTTTGGCCTCTTCTGGATGCATAGTAGAGAAAGCCAACAGAGCTCCCAGAAGGAACATTTGTTACTGGTGGGCTCAGTCAGTAAACCAAACTAGATATTACTCTCATTCTTGCATTACTCTCCTTTTTTTCAAGACATCTGAATACAATGACATCATGTATCCTGCCTGGACATTTTGGGAAGGAGGACCAGCTGTTTGGCCAATTTACCCAACAGGTTTAGGGCGCTGGGACCTCATGAGAGAGGACCTCAGAAGGTATGTTTTGGAAATGGTAATGTGTGGGGGGAGGTTTCATAGAAGACAAAAATCCATCTTGCACTGGGCAGCACTGGGCCAGTGTTGATGTCCAAGACCATAGGTCTGTGATCTGTCCTGCTGCCTCACATTAACTACCTACAGCCTAACTGCTGTATGGGAATTCTCCATGGAAACCTTGGATGATGTCACTGGAAGTTATAATTAGCTCTTCTGTTTGCAACCCTTTAGTAAGGAATGCAGAGGACAAACTGTGCACATCCTTCATGCTGTCAGGGCCAGATTGCTATCAGGTTTGGGGAGAGCAAGTTTGTCAATAAAGTAGCAGTTATCTTTTGCCTGCAGATATCTCCCCTGACATACAGAAATATTTTTTTTTCTTTTCAACTGCTTCTCTAGGAGCTGTGTTTTTTTTTCACTGCAGGGATGATCCAGGATGTTTGTATATACATCCTGGAAGGCTAAAAGAAAGCCTTCTTTAGATCTGCTTTTAATTGAGTGTCATTGTGCAATAGAAAAACCTGGACTCATTCCTAAGAATCAAGAGTCACTACTAGGCTAAACAGAAGACATTTCTAGCTGGGAGTGTTCATTTTGGCAGGATGTTTTGATGTATTAGCAGAGTAAGGGGCTGCTTCCCTTGGAGAGTGACAAACCAAGTGTGCAACAGTAAGTGAACACAGAAACAAAATAGCAAAACCCACTTCTCTGTAATTGACTTGACATCCAAATACAAGCTTGCATAGTTTGCTTTTCAAAATCTGAAGATCATGTGATTATTCATAGCTAAAGCTTAATGTGTTGTAGTGTAATGGAGGTGCAAAGCATTTACTCATCCTTGTGTTTTCACTATAGGGAGATGCAAAGCTTGACCTGCACAGGTAGATCAGCTTGGGGGTCAGGACCTGCATGTTCTACCAGGTGCAGTAGAAAAGTATGGCAGAGGTCCCCTGAGAGGTGGTGAGACAGGTGACTGCACTGGCAGAAAAAACCCCCAGGTGAACAGCTATTTTGAAGGGCTTGATTAGGTTTAAAATGAAAGTGATTAGGAAAAACAATGAACTCCTGTGTTTTAAGTGCAAAACACTAGGTGGGTTTTTTGTTTCTTGATTGGTAGTTTTGTGTTGTAGTGGGAAATGACTGCTTAGAAACTCTCTAGTCATTTTTCACTATCCATATTCAGTGAACTACAGCAAAATAAAGCCACAGTACAAAAAGTGGGTTCAAATCTGGTAAACTTTTAATGCCCTTCAAGGTTGGTGTGGAGCTGTGTGTGTAATACATTGTTTTGCCTGAAAGGTGTTCTGGAAAGTAGCCAATATTATGTTGCCTTAAACACAATATTTACAGGAAAACCTGTTTCATTGGACCTGGTTGAGAGTTTTTTAATGCTATAATGAAGAAAGCGATTTCCATCAAAAATGAAGAATAGAAAAAGGCATCATGCTGTGAAAGCTGATGAGAGTGTTGTTTCATGGTTATATTAAATCATTTATTGCCATGTATAAAAAATATTTTCAGATCTGCAGAAAAATGGCCATGGAAGAAAAAAATCTCTAAGGGATATTTCCGAGGATCCAGGTGAGCATTTTTCCTGTTACAGATTCTACCAACAGGGGCTGTGACAGCTCTCTGTATGTAAAAATTTTCATGTCTCTAAGACCTAATCCCTAATTAAGTGTAACTCAGAGTGTATTTTCCAAATGTAAGGAAAGTGAGACATGTTGTACAGCATTGCACTATTAGTTATTCTCCACAAGAACTGCCATTTGCAACTAGTTTATTATAATCACCTAATATTGGAAACAGAAGTCGTGATAGATTTGCCACATTATTTCTTAATGACTAAAACTGTCACCTCAGGAACCTGCTTGTTTTGTTCTGTGAAGGGAACTGCAGGTGCTTAACACAAATTTAAAGATTTAATATTGCTGTTCATGCTTCCTGCCAATGTGATTGCTTTATTTGCTGTCCAAGTGCTCCACACTGAATGAAAAGTATTCTGGCCTTAAGTTACCTAAATGGTGGGGGATAAGAGAAGATTTGTTTTTTGGCCTCTCTCCAGTGACAGTTTGAAACTATGTTAAACCCCATACTTTGTTTCTTCCCTTTCCCCAATAGGGAAGGATTTGATGGCTTACCAGGTAGGCTCAGCAGGTGATGAGGAATGTGTCTCAGGGATGTCATAACCTTGTTTATCAGCAGCGTTTTAAAGTCCTGTCAGAGGGATCACTGCTGAAGATGCTGAGCATCTCTTAACTCTCTCTGACTAAGGTGGGAGTTAAAGCATTTGGCACCCATCAGGATAAAGGAAGCAGGATTTGTCCTGGGAATTGTTTAAATAATGCTGTTAAATATATATTCAGTCAAATAATTTTGGTACCCATAACTCATTCTCTTCTGTTAGCATACCCTTGGACAAAAGTACACTGTGGTACACACTTCATAATGTTTTGGGGCCACACAGGGAGGTCACACTCAGAAAGAAGCAGTGCTCCTGTAGTCTGTTAGCTGTGTTGAGTCATGGGGATTGGCAATTAGTGACAGCATTTCTTTTTCAGAACAAGCCCTGAGAGAGATCCCCTCATCCTGCTGTCCCGAGAAAACCCAGAACTTGTTGATGCTGAGTACACTAAAAACCAGGCTTGGAAATCTGAAAAGGTGTGTGGGTGTTTGTCTGTCTTTCTGAGTGTGAAGGGCAGAAAGGGTGGCATTGCAAGATGGCTTTGATGAGAGAGAAACATCTTGCTGGAGAGTTGTGGGTGAGCCTTTAGAGTGGGGGAGGTTTGTAGTTCCCTTGATGGCCGCACCTCTCTGACAGATGAAAGGAAGGAGTCTCTAGAGCCTGGCAGGCCAAACACTTTTCTTCCTTCCACGCTTGTTGTTCAAGGAAAGGAGAACACATAAGAAAATGAATCTCTGCCAATCTCCTCCTCTCCCACAACAACAAAATTGGCCAACCCTTCCCCTTCTGTCTCTGAGCTGCCGCTCTGGTGTTGTCAGTCTTCAAACCTTTTTCTGTTTTCTCCATTTCTTGATCCTATTGTGGATAACTTTCTGATAACTGTTGCTGATAACTTTTTAGTTTCTTACTTAGTCTACAGTCCAGCTCTCTCCAGACAGTCTTGGCTAATCCAGTTACACTTGGCTTCACACAGTCCATTGTCCCAAGCTGTTTTATACTCTGTAGCTGCCAACAAACATTATCATTTAATGTGTTTGTGCTGGCATTCACTTACAGGCAGTGTGTAATTTACTGAGCTTTTTTTCATGTCTGAAGGGCCGGGAATTCTTTATAATCCTTCTAACAGCCCACCAGAGAAGGTTTTCTCAGAAGTGGGAATGGAAGGTTTTGACACCTCACCTTTATTTCTAACTGAGAAGAAAAACAAGTTAAATCACCATTTGAAGCTTACTGTTTTGTTTTGTTTTGTTTTGCTTTTAAATTCTCTTATTTTAAGGACACATTAGGAAAGCCTCCGGCAAAGGAAATTCCACTGGTTGATCACTGCAAATACAAGTAAGAGTTTTGATTAGTAAAGCTGTTCAAGGGCTGTGGGTTAGTCTTTCCTTGCATGGTGTAGGGTCTCATTTTATTTTAAGGTCTAATTCAACAACCAGCTTCATGTAGATATTAAAGCTTGTGAGCAGATACAAGACAGTTGAAAATTTGGGAGCTTAGCATGACAAGTGCTGCCACTGGGTGTATGTAGTAAAAGGGAGAACCTGAAATCTGATTGAGCAGACCTAGTATTTATTAATACTTTTTATGTTGTTTAGAAGAATGTGGTTTTGATTTACAAATGTTTCTATTCTTTAAGTACTTAATGAGGGTTTTTTGGTGTAACACTCTCACAGGTTTCTATGTACAATATAAACTCTTAGTGTGTATGCACTTGTGTGTCAGATGTTTTGCTTTTTCTTCTGCTAGTTGTGATTCTGCCAGCTAGAATCTGCTGATATAAGAGCTCAGTCATTTGGCTGAATCTGTGTTTTTGTGCAAATCTGATTGACTTGTCTCATTTTGTGTTTCACTAGACTGTACCCAGATTTCTCCCTTCTGTTACACATACACTGCCCAACTCTGATGCTCCCCAGCCCATCAGATGGTGTAGGGTGAGACCTTCTCACACACTTTTGTTGTAGCCCAGGGTGCTAGAGTCAACATGAACTTTTGTCTGCTCCCTTCAGTGTAGGTGTTACAGCAGGCTGGCTTGGCTGAGGTCATGGATGGTGGGAGCTGTGTCTGGAATTGGACAGAGGCATTTCCTTGCTTCCAGACCATCATTCTTATTACATCTCTACATGTATTTCTTGAGTTCCTAATACAGTGACCTCCTCGTCCCTGCCTTAAGATTCTAGGTAATACAAAGGATGCAAAGTAATTACAGATTTACTACTTGTTATTTACTGCTGAACTAAGTTTAGCTGTAATTCCTATCTTGCCCAAAATATATATAATATATAAGCTCCATCTTGCCCAAAATAGCTTCATTAAAGGAAGAACTCTCTTCCTCCAGCCCAAAATGTTTGACTTCAAAGATCAGTTATATGTTATGTGGAGGTTTACCCATAGGAAAAACAGCTTTCCATATAATAGGGGAAATGTGGGTTTGAGAAAGAAAACAAGTAAGCAAACAAACATCCCTATGAGATATAGTTTGCTAAGAGAAATACCCCCTTGCCACAGTCAAGCCCACTTTACTAAGTTGGCAGAAAATACTGAAAACAAAATTGGGGATTCTTTGTTATCTGTGAAGTCCATCTGTTGTGTGCTGGCCCATTTAACCTCCTAGGGTTGCATTCCCAAGTTAATATGAAACAATTACATTCAGATTAAATCAGAATCCCAGAGGTAAAATAACCTGAGATAGATGTGGCAAAGCACAACGATGAACAGAAAAGCTTCACTGCAAGGCAGAAGAGAATTGGGGAAAATTTCCTTGTGTTTGACAAAGCAATGGCATGACTGCATAGGGTCACGGAATCCGTGTTGGGACCTTCCAAGCCTTGCTGGCAATTGTCCATGAGGCCTTGTTGGTTTGTCACAGGCTGGTGCCTTTATCAGAGGTAAAGCCTCACACCTTGAATTTTTCTGAGTTTTGACAGACAGCAGAAACTCACCCAGCACACCCTTAACTTCAGCTCACCTTTCCTGTGAGCAGCTTCAAATAAATGCCTTTCCTCTGTTGTAGTGACTGGTGTGCTGCTCAGCTGCTGCCTGTCAGGGAAGGTTCACTGCCACTTGGAGACCAGCAACCTCAGTGCATTTCCTCACACAAAATGTGTAATCAGGTCCCTCTCTTTGCTCATCCTTTTAAAGGTACCTGTTTAATTTCCGCGGAGTGGCGGCCAGTTTCCGCTTGAAGCACCTTTTCCTGTGTGGCTCGCTCGTCTTTCATGTCGGAGAGGAGTGGCTGGAGTTCTTCTACCCCCAGCTGAAGCCTTGGGTCCACTACATCCCAGTGCAGTCAGACCTCTCAGATGTCAGGTGGGAGGCCTGAGGCCGCTCCATGGAGCATTCCATGGGGAAGCCTTTGGGAGGGTGGGAGGGTTTGTGTTAGGCCATGAAGTGCCTCCACTCCGAGGCATCAGGCAAAGACTCTCGGAGGTCGTGGTCTTTTCTTCATCACTGTCCCCAAAGAATTCTTTGCTGATATTACTTGGGGAGTACAGTTTCACTGGAGTAAGTCTTTCACTGAAATCAGCAGGCACTAGACACTTAAATTTGCAAGTGGGCAGCAGAGATAAGGGGGAAGAAGAACTTGTCAGTGGGCCAAAAATGTGTTAGCTCCCAGATTTCAGGATGTTGTCCAGAACTGATGTGAAACAATCAAGAAGAGAAGTTTCTTCTGTGCTCTGAGGTGAGCAGCACCTTCACTCACTTGTAGACTCTTAACCTCACCCTCCCCAACAATTTAGCTAAGGGATGATGTTCTCCACTGAGCCATTCGTTTCATAGCTTTTTTTGTATGTGTCTTCATTTTAGGGAGCTCTTGCAGTTTGTAAAGGAAAATGATGCCATAGCACAAGAAATTTCAGAAAGGTAAGCAGTATGCCCTTCCTGGCTATTAGGCAGTCTTCTTCCAAAACATTTTCTTATCCTGCTTTTGAAGGGGCTGCCCATCAAAGACAACCTAGTATCAGTAGGGTGCAGTATAACTGATATTCTGCCATAACAGCAGAAGGGCTGGAGCAGTCATAATAAGCAGAGAGCAGGATGCTGTGCTTAGCTCTTTGGTTCACATGTGACCCATGTCAGGAACCCCATGGAAAGTTGGCAGAGTTTGGGGGCTTTCCTCTCAGTATGAGGGAGCTGGCTCCTGGGAGCTGTGTCTGCACTGTGAACATTATCTATCCAGGCTGGTCTGAAGCAGCATGCATCAGTGCTGCTCTAGCTGTATGTGGGAAGTGAAATCTGATATTTATTATCCCAGATAGCAAATACCATCTTGAGGATAGCAAAAGCACTGCAACTGTCAGAGCTGTGAGCATGAATGAGAATTGTAAAACTAAAACAGACGGTACAGAGCAGTGCGTGTTGTTTCTCATTTGAAACAAGGAAACGTGAAAGTTGATATACATCCAAACCAAAACTAATGACTCTTGTAGGAACTGGAAAACAGTCCTGACTGTGCCTTGTGTGTCTCTAGGGGACGTCAGTTCATCACTGAGCACTTGGAGATGGAGGACATTTCTTGCTACTGGGAGCATCTGCTGTCTGAATATTCCCAAATCTTGACTTACAAAGTGAAAAGGAGGAAGAGCTACAGCGAGATCACTTCTGGACAACTCAAAACAGAACTGTAGAGACTTCTCTGTTTTTCTCTTCAGCTCAAACTGATCACTGTGGAAATCTGGAGATCAGTATTAACTTACTTCTTGCTCTCTCAGACTTACCTTTCACACTAGAACTACAGAGATCAGCAGTAGGCTGACTTGGACATTGCTTCCAAGCAGTGGGACCTGGTTATACTGTCAACAGCATATTGGATTATGGCTATTTAATGGGGTGGTCAATCATGCCTAGAGAAGGGGTGTTAGCATTTAGGACTTAGTTACTACCTGTCTCAGAATGATCCTAAATCCCATTCAGCCAGTGAGAAGGCTGGACTTTTGGTAAAAAGTCATGGCAAGGGACACAGACTGTGAGCTGCACTCAGCTGCAAATACTTGCCCCTTTGTTTGGTAAATGTTTTCTCAGCTGGGTGATAGCACTTGGGGTATTAGGTGTTCTCTGACAGAAGCAGGTGCTGGGATTTGGGGGTAGCATTTCTGGATAGCTTAGAGTTTATGTTGGGTTTTAGAGGTTGATGGTAAGGCTTTGACATGCCATTGAAAGGATAACTGATCCTAGCAGAGTTACCCTACCTACCTCACAGGGGAGCAGCAGGTGCTGGTGATGTGGCCATCATCAATGATGTGCTTGGCAACTGAGAGAGATGGTTCATCCTCCAACAGATGAGCTGTGTGCCTGCACAGCTGGGCATAACTGAGCCCCTGTTAATTATCTCTCACCAGCTGCCTGGCCAGACATCCTGGGATGTCATCCTTAGGAACCCAGATAAATTATTCACAGAGGTAGATTCAGCACTTCCTTTTTCCAAAAGTGCAGTCTGCTCTGATCCCCTTCTGTAATCTTTCTAGGATTATTTTGGGGTTTGTTTTTTTTTTTTTCTTTTGAGACTGGTAATACATCTGCTCACTTCAGTACTTGCTTTTCTTCCCCACAGCTGTGCCACTACTTTTGTCATCTCCTTCAGCCTGGTTGAGGGAATGTCTTCAGGCACACAGTAGCAGCTAGTGCTCACATTACCCATTCTGAGTTGGTCACAGGCTGCTTGTTGTGTTTATGCCCACCACAGCCTCTCAGCTAAGAAGGACTGCAATTCCTGAAATGCTCTGTGCCCCCTAAGGTGAGAGGCTGGAGGCAGCAGCATCTCCTTTGCCACCCAGACAGGAAGAGTGTGGGGTGGCAGGAGGGACACAGGAGCCTCCCAGGGGAGCACCCCTGATGGTAAAGCAGCCTCAAGGCTGAGAGAGCAGCACATTATAGAAAGATGTGGAAGAGCATGATAGTAACAGCTTTCAGGCCAGTCTGCAGTCAGTGTGGATCAGGGAAGAAGGAAATTGCATGGAACAGTAACATTTAAGTGCATGTGTGCCCTCAGAGAGGCCTTGCAGCCCTGGTACAGGGACACAGCAGCTGGCCCATTGATCAAGTATTGATCAAGTGCTGGTTGCTGCGGCAGTGTGTTGGTTTTGGGACCAGTGCTGGGGTTATCCTATCCAGCAAAAGAAACAGAATGAGGCATTAAAAACACCTGGTTTCCCAGGAAAGCTGTGCCAGAGTGGAAAGGGTTTTCTGGTTTTCTGTTTTTAGCCAATGGAGAGACAGCACTCCAAGAAACTGAACAGCTCTGTATGATATTTTAAAACCATTTGTAATTAAGTGCTTTTTGGAATAAAACAAACAAAAATGAAGTTTTGCTGGATGCATGTTGCTTCATCAGAAGAGTAATAAGAGGTCTGCAGAGCCCCAGCTTTTCCACTCATAGATCTCGTGATGAGACTTGATTGTTGCAGCTTAGTTGGCCCTTGATGGCTCTTCAGGAGTGGGGGAAGAATCCCGGGAATTCAAGTCCCACGGCCTAAAATACACACAGGCTAGGAGGGAAGGCCCAGGTACCTCCCCTTGTGGGGAGCTTTCACTCCTTTGGTGAAAGGCCTCACAAATGAGTCTGGGGGTGCTTCAGGGGTCTTCGATGATTTATGACACCTAATACACGACGGCTCCATCTGTGTCAGCACAGTCGAGCCAGGAATGCCCCATCAGACCTTCCCCGAGGGAAGGAGGGGTTCACAACAGAGCGAGTGGTTTTAGGGAAGGCAACGAGCCCCATGAGAGCCACCATCTCACCGTGCAGGATTTGCCTCCGATCGGCTTCAAAGCCCGGGGGCTGCAGCCGCTTTGTGCTATGCAAACCGGGCATCACAGCCCCCAGAACAGCTCCTCTCTCGCGGCGGGGACAAACCTGGCCCTGCACAATCGGGCCAGCGCTTGGAGTCCTTCAGCACCCATAGTGCAGTCTCTCACACGAGCCGAGCGCTTCCGAACCGGGCCGAGCGCTTCCGAGCGGCTCCGTGCCGTGCCCCGCCGGGGCGCAGGGGGCGCTGCTGCGCCCGCGCGGTACCGCCGCTGCCGCCGGCTCGGCCATGGCGGAGCTCCCCGGCGCTCGGGGACCCTTCGGCCGCCCGGAGCCGCTGCCGCAGACAGGCTGGGAGCGGCTCAGAGAGCTCTGGCGGCAAGAGTGAGCGCCGGGCCGGGCTCGGGTGGGACGGGCCGGGCGGGGCTCTGGGGGGCTGCGTCCCGCCGTGCCTCCCCCGGCCGACCCCGCGCCCATGGCTGCCCTTCCCTTGCAGCGAGCAGCAGCAGTACCCGGAGGAGACGGTGAACATCGCCAAGGCGGCGTTCACGGCCGGCGTGGTGGGCTGGCTCTACGGGGGGCTGCCCGCCTTCGTCAGCGCCCGCAAGGCCTTCGTAGAGAGCAGCCACGGCGATATCTTCCAGAACCGCGCCGACGCCGTGGTACGGGCCGGGGGTGCACGGGGGGAGCGCGGCGGGCCCGGGAGGCCTCGGCCTTGGGAAGGCACCGGGGCTGGAAGGTGCCCTTGGAGGCGCGGGTCGGGGTGACACCGGAGCCCGCAGGAGGCCGGGTGGCCTCGTGTTTGTGGGACGCGTGTGTTTGCCCGGTTCTGGGAGAGAAGGTTTGCTGTGAGTGTGTAATGCGTGCAGCCGGCCCGGGCAACTCCTGCGGGAATTTCCCCCTTACCCAAACTGCACGCGGCTGCAGCTTCTAAAAAGTGTCCTTCGTTAGGGAGAAGGTTGATTAACAAAGTTTACCGTTCTGTTAAGTGGCTGATTAATATGTCTCGAAAAGGTTTTCTGCTTTCAAATTTTAGTGTGCTGACAGGAGACTTCATAGTATCAAACGGGGATTGTACTCTTGTCTTAGTAATGTGAGTCGTTTTTAGACCATTTAAAATTCTTTTAGAACAACAGCACAACAAAGAACATTTGTGACATTTTACAGATGTATTTGAACTTCTAGGTGTTTGTTATTCAAGTAAAGTGTTGGTTACCTGGATTATGAGGAATAAAGCCCCTTTAAAAATCTGCCTGATGTAAATGTTGCATCGCTTACAATTGGATTTGGCCTTTGATGTGGTGACCTGCCTGGCTTCACTCTGGTGACTTCTTGGTATATCTGAACCCAGGCTAAGCACCTACACCACAAGCACTGGAAGAGAAAAATTATTACCTTCATGGTATTAACTGCAACATTTTTAATTTTGTGCAGCTTCTGTTTATCACATATTTAAAAAAAACTCTTTTAAAACTTTTAAGTGCCAGTGTTAAACGGCAGAGCTTGATGGTATCTTAACATTTAATGTAGATGGTTATTACTTACTGTTATTTATTGATGGTTATTATTTATTAATATTTATGAACTCATAATAATGAAGTAGTTTCTAGTTTTCCTCCCTTCTCCTCTGCTGTTTTCCTGTCCTTGAAGAGCCCTCCCAGTCCACCCAGATGTCTTTCAGCAGCAGGATTAGAAAGACCAGTTGACATTCCAAACTGGAATTGATTCTTGCTTTTCCTGCTGGTGGCTGGGAGCAGCTCTTCCTCCGAAGGTGATCAGACTTGGGGTGCCAGTCCCGAGGGACATCAGTGCCATGGCCTGGCTTGCAGCGGGGTGGCAGGAGAAGGTGGCTGTGGGCTGTGACATGTCCCCTCTGTCCCCTCAGCAATCTGCACACCGCGCCGGGCTCCGCAGTTTCATCCGCTACGGCTGGCGCTGGAGCTGGAGGGTGGCAGCTTTCACCACCATATTCAAGTGAGTGTTTCCTCAGGGCAGAGGGAGCAGAGCTGCCTCCTGCTTCTGCCTGTCCTGCAGCACCAGTGGCCAAGAGCTCCCCGTGCCAGCAGTGCCCACGGCTCTGGTGATTGATTGAGGCTCCTGGTGTTGCCTTAACATGAGTCTGGTTGATCAGGCAGGAGCATGAAGAGGATTTAACCTTTTAGAACTGCCCCAGAATTCTCATCTTCTAATGAACCAGCACAAACCCTAAATGTGGAAAAGCCCTGTTTGTACATCTAATCCCTGCTGTTACTGACTTGAATACTGTTCTTCCTTGACAGCTGCTTTCTGCTTTTGCTTCATCTCTTTTTGTGCTTTTTCTCTGAGGGAGTGTTAAAGTGTGTTGGCAGTTTCTGGAAGTGCTTTCTAACCCACACTGATTTTTGTCCTTTCTGCTGTGTATCATTACTCCTAGTTTGTATACACTGGTGGTACTCACAATTGTCACTGCTCCTGCTTTGTGTACACTGGTGTTACAATTCTTTGTGCTTGCCCTTAGACACTAGCAGGGGATTGTCTTGTTCTTGAGCAGTTGCTGCATTTCAGACCTGCCACTTCTATGTACCTGTTTAGGCCTTCACATTTTTCTTACATGCACAAAACCAATGCAGAGAGTGTTCTGCTTCCCTGATTTTTCTACTTGGGTGTTTCAGTGCATTTCTGGCAATAGAACATTAAACTAAGCATGGCCCTCTGAGCAAAGCCCTTTTAAACCAGAAATATCTCCTGCCCTGTTGTTCAAACTAGTAAATTTATAAATTTAAACCTGCACTGACTCTCTCTGCAGGTATGTTCTGTTTTCAAGATCCCACAGTACTGACTGGCATTATTTTATATTTCTATCTCCCTAATTTTTTGTTCCTTTCTGAATTTCTTACTCACTGTCTCTTGGTTCCTGTGGCTCCTTTTAGTTTAGTATCTGCTTTTAGGCTTAGTTAGCATGCTGTTTGCTTTCTCTCCTGGAGCTTTTGATTCCTTTGGGTTTTCCTGGAATTCTTTGGATTTGACATGTAACCTCCTCATCTTCCACCAGGTGTCTCCGCTGCAGTCAGAGCAGCCCCTTTCTCACCAGCCCTTTGGGGAAGGTTCTGAACGAAGCTGTTTGCTGCTCAACATTCTTTCTGTAAAGCCCAAGTTAAAAATTTCGTCCTGCAGTTGTGAAAACTTTAAGTTTCACAATTAAAACCCAAATTGTTCGGGTTTATCTGTGTTGGGAAGGAGAGGAGGTTGCTGTTGGCTTGTCAATGTCATGCAGAAGGCTGGGGAGCTGAGAACAGTGTTTTGGGGCTCAGCTGATGTTTTAGGAGGAGTTGGTTTACCTACCCCAGAGGGAAATCTGATGCCACAA
The DNA here is from genome assembly GCA_013396995.1 of Dicaeum eximium. NCBI lineage: Eukaryota > Metazoa > Chordata > Aves > Passeriformes > Dicaeidae > Dicaeum > Dicaeum eximium. The sequence continues at coordinate 692,329 of VWZP01009615.1, forward strand.
GAGTAGGTGACCCTGCTGATGTCATGAGTGTGACTTAGGCTGTTGTACTGGGGACTGCTTGCAAGGCAAGATCCTCCTGACACAGGGATCAGCTTCTGGGGTAGATGTCCTACATCAGGATGGACCGACTGATAGGACCTTTTCATTGCTCAAATTCTTTTATCCTTGACTATATTATGTGTTCCTAGGCACTAGAACAGGTGGTTCAGAGGAGCTGTGGATGCCCCATCCCTAGAGGTATTCAAGGCCAGGCTGAATGGAGCTCTGAATGACCTGGTCCAGTGGAAGGTGCCCCTGCCTGCAGTGTGGGCTTGGAACTGGATGATCTTTAACATCACTTCCAACCTAAACCATTCTGATTCTATGATTCTGTCTGATGGGAAAGAAAAATCTTTGATTAAAAAAAAGAAAGAGTATCTGAGATCCAGTTCAGGAACTGTGATATTACCTGGCTTGTGTCTGTGCAGCTGCCTGCAGTAAAGTCCCAGAAGTCATGGCTGGCATGTGTGTGCTCTGAACAGATGGGCAACCAGGCAGTTAGAGGCAACCTGAGGGCTGGCTTAATGAAATCCAGCTTTATTTCAGGCTGTGTTTTGCTACCTCCCTTTTCCATGTGCAGCTGCTGACCTGTTGCCTTCCCTTTGCAGCGTGGTGAGCACGGGCCTGTCTGCGTACCGCGATAAAACCACCATCAGTAATTTTGCTGCAGCAGGAGGTAAGAGTGCTGTAACCTTGTGTGCTTCTGTTTGTTAGCAAGGGTTGTAGCAGAAAAGCATAAGCAAGTATCCACATCCCTTGGGTTTGAGCAGCTTCTGTGCTCTTGGGCTTTGCTTCTTGTTCCACTGACTTTGCTCTGTTGTTTGCCTGCTGCGTGCCTTTATTTGTAACAGTGATACTGCAGCACTGCTGAAACCATTGGGGAGTTTTGTGGTTATCAGTTCATCTTCAGGATACTTGCTGGAGTATTTTGGGTGAACAATGCTTGTGTGGGGTAAAGGCAACACTTGGTGTATAACCTGTTCTCATAAGCACCTATTTAAAGGAAAGCATTTTTTATTTCCACTCTTGGTAACAATTCAGCACACTGTTTATAGGCTGCCCTTTTCATGCTAAGTTTTGCATGCCCACTTTTGGCAACAGAGCTCTGGGTAAGTGATCTGCTTGTTCAGTTTTACAGGCTTTATTGCCCTTACAGTTGGATACAGTTTTTACTGATCCTTTCTGCCTTATGTGGCAGTTACTATTATTAACTGTTGTTGAACAGAAAAAAGGGTGAGGGAGATCATGCTGTAGCCTAGAGAGAGCTTGGTTTTACTTTCATAGATACTTCTGTGAAGCAGGAAAAAACTTGGCAGTTTTTGTGAAGCAGAAGGAACTTGATGCAATGTTTCAGTGCAGAGACCATGGTGACTGTGTGGTGAGGGACTGTCCCAGAGGCCATGGCACTTGGTTTCTGCTCTGTTGAAAGCAGATGGCAGCTCATGGAGAAGAGAAATGCAGCAAAGCAACTCCCTGTGTTGGTGTGAGATGTCTGTGGCAGGGCTGTTTCTAGTTTCAGTGGGGTTGTTCTGTTTTTAGCCTTCACAGGAGCCCTGTTCAGAATGCACTTGGGCCTGCAGGGGCTGGTGGGCGGCATCGTGTTTGGAACGGCGTTTGGGTGAGTTGTGACTACTGCACACACCGAGCCTGGAATCACAGGTGGGGCTACAGGAGCTTCCCTTCCTCTCTTGCCTCGAGGGATTTTCTGTATCTCTCTTGGGGCCTCATGATGATCACTTTTCTTCCAACCTTTAAACTGTTCTTCTTTTCTTCTTTGTTTCTTTTGTGTTTTGCTGCTCTCTCAGTAGTGAGAGCTCAGTGCTGGCAGCAGAGCATCTTATTTGCTGCTGTTTGCTTATTAGAGGGAACAACATAGGCTCCACCAAAGCTAGAATGTGAAGTAGCAGCCATTAGGAAACAATGAAGGAGTAGCTGCATGGCTGGGCTGTAAGGTGACACATGTCTTTGTGTGTGTCTTGCAGTCATGAATCTCCTAAAGTTCCCTGGAGCATGGAGTTCCATGGTTCTCTCTCAGAGGCTCTGTGCTTCTGGACAGTGACCTCTAGCTCAGGAGAAATCTGACTTATCAAGCAGGGCTGGGATTTCTTCTTGAAGTGCTGACCTGTAAATATCCTTACAAGTGAATCTGGGTATCCTACCTGAAGAAGAGAATGAGCTTTATTTGTGCTGCTTGGCACCCTCAGGATGCTGTCAGCTGTGGGCATGCCTGGAAGCAGCCTAGAGAGCTTTACCAGTGAAAACATAAGTACTTCCAGAGCTGCATGGAAGCTGAGCAGGGGTGTCACTGTCTGAAATATTGTTTAGGTGTTCTATGGGGTTGGGCACCATAAATCCTTCCACTCCTTTGTCCTGTGTGTGCCTGTCAATGAGTAAATTCAAAATACCTTATCACAGGGGCTCCAGTGAGTCACAGCTGAGGAGAGGCTGTGCTTGGTGGGTGACAGTAGAACAGGAGTACCTTAGTCTGTGGTGTGATGTGACTTTTGGGGAATGTGACACTCCCCTCATGCAGCATCTGGCCCCCTTTTGCTGATACCAGTAATTTACTGCTGTTGTGTGTCCCCTGGGTGACTGGTGACTTCTCTGCTTCCTCCTCCAGCGTTCCTGCAGGAGGCCTCCTCCTGGCAATGTGTGGCCTGGCTGGTGAGACCCTGCAGGAGAAGAGGAATCGTGAGCGCAGGGAGCTGTACGAACAGAAGCTGGCACAGTGGTGAGGAACAGCTCTGCCCCTTCCAGTCGTGGACTAGGAGGGTGGCTGGGTCTATGGCTTCAAACATTTAGAGAAACCACAACACACTAGGCTTTCTAAACCTCAGTTCTTCTCTTTGTTGTTGGTGTTGTTCACATACCAGTCTTAGAAATGCTGATTTAGTCTTTCCAGTCTTTCCTTCATTGCTGCCTTCTTTCCATCCCTATTAAAGAGAGAAAAGAAGGAGGATAGCTGGAGGCTTGGGGGAAAAAAAGGCCATAACACTGGTCCTGTGAATTACTGAAACTTACTCACTAGTTCTAGAAGAAATTTTCAAGAGCTTGGATTCTGCAGTCATGTCTCTGTCAGGAGGATACAGGCATAAAATTGCTTTGCACTCTCTCTTCTTTCCTTAGGCAATCCAGACTCAGTATGACTGAAATGTTAGGCCAAACAGAAAACAATGCCCAGGGAAGACCAGAGATGGAGAGAGCAAGAGAATGAAGAGCTACTGAGTCTTCCCCAGATCTCTGTTGTAAGAAGCTACATAGCATCTTGATCCTACCTGTAAAAGCCTTCAGTCAAGGGATCATGGAGGTTTTCTGTGAATTCACTTGTATCCTGTGAAAAAGTGTTTTTCTGAAAACATTGTTCAGGGATGGATATCACCGCACAAGGAGCTTGGAAGGGCCAAACCTTTTCCACCTGAGAAGGTGGAAATACAGACTTTACAGACCAGGAAGTGTCATCTAGCTTTGGCTGGAAGTGAGGGGTCCAGAGCCTCGTCTAAGACCCTGAAATTTCACTGCTGACAATGTCCAAACCACCAGTGATGTAGAAGTACTCAAGGTAAAGGAGCCTATGAGTGGTTTGTGTGCTAAAGGTGCCCTGAATCCAAAAGTGAATTATGCCCTGCTGAAAGCTGCTCTTCAGACAGTGCCTGAAGAACTTGCTGATGGTGGTTTCTTACTTGGTCCCTACAGTACTTGGGGGTATTTTGCAGTCAGTGTGGAGGAAGGTGGAGGAACTGGGAATTATATGGAAGTACCCTGAAAAAGGCATCTTTTGGGTTCCTCAATAGAAGCCTGAGAGTGCCACAGAAAACATGACTTACTTCTGGTGGTGATGGTGGAAGGCTTGGCACTGTGGACAGTTTTAACAATAAGAAGGCCTCTAATTTCATTTGCAAGTTGGAAATTGGGGGATGCCCTCTGGGTGAAATGTAGTTCAAGACACTCAATAAAGCCATCCAGCAGTGGTGCCTGTGTCCATAAGCTCTTTATGTCAGTACATAAAGTGGGTACTTTATGCTAGTACAGTGTTGGTACTAGAGAAGCATCTTTGAGTGATACTCCTTGAGAAGAGCTCTAAGATCCACCAGACATCCCTCTACCCAGGCAGTAACAAAGGCAAGAGCCACAGGAGTGCCAGCTCTATTATTTTGTTCCACAGATGAACAGTTAAGTCAGAGCTGCTACCTGTGGGTGGTACTGGAGTTACTGTAAAATGGTCTGTACTCAGAAGGATGAGGTGGCCCATCACTGTTCCCCCAAAACAGAAGGCTGGAATTCCTGTTCCCTTTCTTGTTCTCCTACTAAAAGGAATTACATCCAGGCAGGATTTTCGGGTGTTCTTCTCATAAGAAAATAATGTGTTCTGGTTTAATGCTTTTCCAGATAATTACTGTTGATTGAAATATGAACAGTCGGTCCCACAGAGTGTATTCCACCCACCCAAAGCAGATTTTTGGCACAGTTTGCTTTCAAGAAGGTTGTTGTGTTTTCTGACTCCTGAAGTGAGCATTTAATTTTTTAAACACCCCAGTGTAGCTCATTTTTCCATTGAAGAAACATGTATTTCAGGGTTGTCATCAACCAGCTTTGATTTTCCTTTTCTCTGTGTAAGGGAAAGATCTGCATAAGCAAAGGCATGGATATATCTTTCCCTCTTCCTGTTTTAAGCTCTGCATTTGTTGGTGACAGTAATGGTGTTGTCCTTTGTCCCCCCAAAAAAAGAAAATAGGCCTTTCTAAGTCACATTTTTGCCTTTGTGCTTACACAGCCATGTCTTATCTTCTTCTTTTTTTATCTTATTTCTTCTTGCTATTACATCCCCACCCAATATCCCACACTCTTATCTGTACAGCAGCTCTGATGACATTTAGCTGTGTCATTGCTCTTTCTCTATTCCTGTTTGGTGGTATTTGATGTGATGCCTAAAGAATACTAATTTTCCTGTGCCTGACCATTGATGCAGGGATATTCTTCCATGGGAAAGAAGGCAGAACCAAGGTGTAGCAGTTGTGTGGATTTTCTCTCTGTGCAAGGGAGGGCTGGGAGGGCTGCTACATGTTTTTATGCTGCTTATTAGCCAGGGGAAGCAGAGACTTCCAGCTACACTCAAGATTAGCAGCCATTTGTTTCTTAGTTTCCTGTTGAATTTAGTTCCCTGCACTTCCTTATTTCTTAGACTCCCGAACTAGGAGTGGAGAATTGGTTCAGAGTTTGTTTTTTACATACACCTCTAAGGGATTATTCACACCCCCACCACTCCCTCCACCCCCAGCAAAAGCACAGCACTGAGATTATTGACCCTCCACTTTCAGAGCAGGTAACCCAAGTAGCAGGGGTACAGTGAGAACACCTTGCACTGGGTTTTGCTTTTGCAGAGAGCCTCCTGTTTGGAGGGAGAAGGATGATCTGTAGCTACACTGCTTAGCCAGCCCCTGGCAAACTGAGAGATAAGAGGGGTGTGGAAGTCACAAGTTGGGTTACCAAAGTGTAATTTTGTCATTGCTGTCAGCACACTGGACAGAGCTGTGGCTTGATGCCAGCTGTACCTGGTACAGCTTTGTCAACACCTGTATCACCTATCTGGATGCTGTAACACAGATTCTACCCAGTGCATACACAGACATCTTTTATTACTAAGGAAAGGAAACTGAGTTTACCATTTATTTTTTAATACAATTAAAGGAGGAACCCCAGGAAACAACATTATATACAAAACACCCATGGTAAAGAGAGCAGCTCACTTGCTACAATGACACAGACAGGAAGCTGAGAAGGTCTCACAGAAACCATTTGTGTGCAATTCACTGCATAAGGCAATAGAAAATGGGATCCAGAGATTAGTGCTTAATGAAAAATGAAGCAAATAACCTGCCCATCAAGAATATAAAAATAACCTGATGCTAGACATATTTGTCAGTGAAACTTTCGGTTTCCTTTAGAAGGAGTTACTGGAAGTGTTGCTGGAGTCTGTGGTGATGTAGAAATGTTTGGCACAGTGCAAAAGACAAACCCTTCTCTGGGAGGCTGCACAGTCACTGGTCAGGAGCAGAAGTAGAGAGAGCATGGGGATAGTGAGAGGGAAAACATGCTGGTACAACTGGCAGAGCTGTGGTGTGGCTGGCAAGGTGCAACTGCAGTGTGGTTATAGAGAAGAACAGTGTTGGAAATCAGCAAAGTTGGAAGTGAATGCCAAGAGAGAGTGGTCAGCCTGCAAGAAGCTGGTGGTTTGTGCTGGAACAAGCATAGGCTGAAAGAACAGGAAACCTGAAAAGTGTGAGACATATAACTGATGCACTAAGTCCTCAATAGGGTCAGGCTGCCTTTTGGAAACACCTTGATTTCTGTCACTTGTATTCAGTTTGCAACCAGAACACACAAATGCAATTGTTTCCTTATCCCTCAGCTTACCTCCTTTTGTCTGCCAAAAACTCCTCTGTAAGAATGTTCTCAAGTTCCCATTACACTTAGTACAATGTGAAAGCAGTGAAAAGTTGATGGCACAGCATGACTCTGCAGGAGAGGAAGGGAGCATTGTCTTATTCTTTACTTAATCTCACAGCTCAGTATCCTATAAACCACTTTTAATCCTCCCATTTTCTCCAGCAGTTTCTCAATATGTACCAACTAGAAAAAAAGTGAAATGGATGGACTAGGTCTTTGCTGTGTCCTAGGAAGATAAGCAGCTCAAGTAACAACACATCCCACAAAGAGGATGGCACTGTGCTTTCAGACTTTGGTTTGCCCTGATAACGTGGATAGAACAGTGAGGGAATGGGTACAGTTTGCAGAGCAAAAGGGAAAAACATTCCAGTCAAACTCAGGGCAGGGTTGAGTTAGGTTAGTTAGGCAGAATTGCTTAGGAAGCTTATTGGGGGTTGGGGCATTTTCCTCCTTTCCCCTCAAAATGAGAAACCATTTTTTCCTACACAGTAGGCAAGAGTGTCACCCGGATCAGATGAGTCCTGTCCAATGTTAGCATCCTGTAGGGAAATTCCTTCTAGTCCTGGCTGGGTAGAGAGAACACTGGCAGAAAGCAGCAGTGTTCAGTGCAAAGTAAATATCTTCATGTTGCTGCGAGAAACTCCCAAAAATCTGCAGATTTCCCTAACAAGTATCCCATAGCTGATGTACACACAGAAGCAGACCCATGTTTATGAAGCAAGGCCCTGAGTTACATTTGATTACAGTAGATACATGAGATCACCACTGGCTGTCACACAAGTTCCAATGGGGCTTTAGAGGTGTGGGTGGGAAGGAATGCACATGGAAGCTTGGCCATGTGTGTGCACACGTTGTGTGCTCTCACACAGCAACTGAATGGAGGAGCTGTACCTCAGTGCTTGGCTTGGCAAGGCTGTCCTTTCAGGAGAGAAAGGTTATGAGAACTTGTGCCACTGCAGTAGATAAGCAATATTAATTAGCTCTTAGTGCTGTCAGTGTGGATCATTCCCTAAAAAGTCTCATAGCGCTGCAAATAAGCATGAGGCACACAGGCTCACTTCCAAGGTGTCTTTTTGTATTAAAAATGTATCCACTATTGCCTCTTTAGGGGAGAAGGGACATGTATCTGTAATGACTGAGTCCTAATCCAAAGTCCTCCAGCAGAAAGAACAGATAACTTGTGAGGCTGAATATAAAGTTTTAGCTGGTCCCACTCTCCACATGGAGGCACAAACTGATGAGATTGCATGTCAGGATTTGGGGTCTCCCAAAGGGCAGCTCCGTGTTACTGGAAGGGTAGGTGGGCATGGGCTCCCTGCCAGGGCTCTGTGGACCCCTGATTCTCACAGAGGCAGCATCAAGCCAGAGGTTCCTGACGTCTTGAGCTGGTGTGGCACTGATGACATCCCTCTGCCCCGCTGCAGGAACACGGAGCGTCCTCTCAGCTGGAATCCCAGCGACCCCGTTGTAAGGAGGCCACTGCACAGCTCCTGTGGCGTGGGTGGGGGTTTGCATTCGTCCACAGGAGGTTGTGTTTCAGCCGTGGTGAGCAGTTTTCTCCTGCTGCCACCCCGTTGCAGGGAGCCAAAGGGTTTGTGCAGCAAGCATCGCTGTACAGCGAACAGTGGAGTCTGCAGTGCGGGATACTCAGCGTGAAGAACCTGAGGGATTCGAGGAAAAGATTTCACTGATTTTTTTGTTTTTCACACCTTAAATGTACTTCAGTAATGCTGCAGAGCCGACAAACAGTTATCACCTGCGAGAGCCCTCCACGAGAGGGCTCCTGGTCCCTAAACTCGGAGCTGTTCTGAGCCGGCAATGCAGCGAGCTGAGCCTGGCCCAGCGCTTCCTGCAAAAACCTTGGGAACGGAGTGAGGATGAGTAATGAACGCGCTTCCCTATTTAAGCAGCAGTAGGACATGGCTCAGTGCATCACGAGGTGGCAGCCAGCCACCAAGGAAGCACAGCTTCCATCCCAGTCCACAGACACAGCTGTTCCAGGCACTGGAGTCGGGAAGCACCAGCCACCTAGAGGAAAATCCTGGCAAACTTTTACAACAGAAGAGAATGGGTTTGTTCTGTAGGTGAACTCCTGCCACTCCCATCACAAAACTCCCCAAAATTCATCTAACCAAGGCTCTAGTATCTGTTCCAGACAGGGCCTTCCCCAGAGGAAAACATGAGTGGGTGGTCAGGTTTGGAAATGAGATGAGTGGCCCGAATGAGAGCTTCCCCTCCTTTCCATCTCAAAACTATTAAACTTTTAGGTTCTGCATGCACAGTTTGACAAAGTGGTGGCTTCCGGGACCCCACAGCCTCTACGGCATTACCCCGGCAATTCCGCAGGCATTACCCTGGCAATTCTGTGTGCTGCGGTGAGAGCAGGAAATGCAGTCACCTGGATAATGATGTGAATAAGAACAGTTAGCTGCTAATCTGCCCTTAAGTCTCTTCACTTAAGTGTCTTCTTGGAGGACACAGCCCTGAAAACTGCTGAGCTTTCAAGCCAAAGCAAATATAATCCTTTGCAATCATAAAACCTTGGCAAGCCAGACTTCCCCAGCCCGTCTTTTGTAATACTCCATTATCAAAAGTAACTCCTTTTAAAATATGTTTTCTGGGCAAGTTTAAGGGAGGAAACTTTTCCTTCTCCCTTCCTCCAACTGCTGAAGGGAATGGACATCAGAAGTCACTGGTTTGTCTGATCATACTGGGAAAGCTGGAGTTGTTCTTTTGTTCCCCCCTCCCTTACCACCATTTGGACAATCCTAAATTTCCATCATCAGTGATGTTCCCTTGTTGAGGCATCGGATCAGGCTCACAAGGAATCAGCCAGAACCTCCAGGGGGTGAAGCCACACGTGGCACCTGAGGTAGGGATGAGTAACTCACAGATGAGCCCAACAGGACAGGCACTAAAAGGCTGCTTAGTTGGGAACGCCATTAAATGAGCACAGGGACAATGGCAGGAGATGTCACTGCAGATCCCGACAGCTGGGTGACACGTGGTGTTTTGTGCTAACATTACACAAGCATGTAATAGTATTTGAGGAACTGTTTTGCCAAGAGAAGAGTGAAGAAAACTACCTGCAAATGTGATCTGGTCATACAGATGACGTTTCAGCTGTCCCTTTAGAGCTCATGGGTGCCTTTATGTATTCTTTCACACCCTCTTGCACCGAATCCTGGTGCTTACAACAGCGAGAACAAACTGAAAAAGAAGATCCCTTGTTAGTATATGAACATGGTCATAGTCGGATCTGATCTGATAGAAAGCTCTGTTACAAATAAATATTATCTATATAGTGTCATATGGATAAAACTGCTCTCATTAACACAGGGCTAGAACCTCAGCCTGGCACAAAAACAGGTTGCTACATGCTGAGATAAGGTCAGAAGGGAAATAATGCTGGAAGTTGCATGTCACTAATTGCAGTTTACCTATCGAGTGAAAGAATGTCAGTGTTAAAAGCAACAAACTCTTTCAGTGCTTTAAGAGGATCGTCGATTAAGCAGATCCCCTTAATGTCTCACCATCTAGGACTGACTTTCAGTAGTTAAAGTTGAATCTTGTGAAATTGTGCTCGCACGAATTATGCAATGTGAATCCTACGGTATTCTTTAGGTGGCCTCTAATCTTGGTGCTTTGTGGTTTCATTCTTAAATTACTGCAAAATAGGCTGTGAACCTCAACAAAGCACCTGATTGTTCTGGCCACCACAACAATCACGTGTCCGAGAACTCTTCCGCTTTATTTTGCTCTGCCTTCTGTTCTTCCATCCCACACTTCGGCTCTTTGAAGCATGGCTTTTCGAGCTCAGAAACCACTCTGAGCAACTCCTGACTCAGCTTTCCATAGCCCAGAATAACAGAGGTACTCTCAGGCCTATTCTGAGCTCCCACGAGAGCTCTTGAAAGGTGACCTGCAGCAGCAGCCACAGGAAGCACTCTTAGGGCAGACACTTCCCTTCCCAGACAGCTGGCCATGCACAGCAGCCCTGAAATGGGACAACTACACAAACTGGAACGCTGGATGGAAGCTCTGGCTTCAGTTTCCTACACTTCTTACCGTTTCTTTTACAGTTTATTCCATGCCTGGTCTGGAAAGTGGCTGAACCAAATAGCACCACCTGACTCAGCAAATCTGCTCCCTGTGCATATTATGGAAGTGGGACTAAAAAGGAAATTCCAGTTAATCTGGCCATGTGCCATGCTGTTTGCAGGTGATTGCATTCTACCACATGGGTGTGCTTTTTACATCTGCTTTAAAAGCAACTCGGTTCCTATATAAAAGGCTATCTCAGAGTGCTCCAGGATCTTGCTAATTTAATGGTAAGGAACCTTTTAATTTCCAGCCTATATTTGTTGAGAGCCAAATCTTCCGATTCCAGTTCATTTTCTCCTATAATTAGAAGTTCATTATACATGCAGCTAACAGCACAGGCTGTGATGAACTGTGATTTTCTTGGTTTCAGCCTGCTTGCTGCTTTCCTGTTGACACAGCCCCAGGGAACAGCAGGGGAGAAGAACTGGCACGGGTGTCATAAGGACACAGGGGTGGAAAATGAGGAGGTGGACAGGTGTGACCCAGAGTCTCTGCCTTCCAGAAGCTTCCTTTTTTTGTGATAAAACACTAAAAGGAAATTAGCCCAGCTTGACTCAATGGTCACGTTGGTTTTTGAAGGGATGTGGTTGATGAGGAAGGGAAAATAAAAACAGTAATGAGACCTCCACACGTCTGACTGGGGAGTGAACTTGTCTGAAATTCAAGTACAGGTATCAGAAGACACAAGCAAACTTACAGGTGTCTGGAAGTGGGCTGAGTTCTTGCTGCCCAGAAAATGACCTTTTCCAGCAGGGAATACCATAGCCAGGTGGTGTAAGAGGCCTGAGCATTGAGCCCTCAGTGTGGGATTCTTGTCCCCAGATGTGGCTTCCCCAGTGGCCTGACAGAACTCAGCTGGGTGTTATTTATCCTCAAGGATTTGCAAGGCCTCCTGTCATTCTCCAGGACTGCTCTGCAAAGCTGCTCACAGGGCAGCACCCACTGCTGTTGACTTTCAATCCTACCTGCCTTTATAAATCTATTAAATGCCTGCCCACATCTTCAGGGACTCTCTGGCAAGGTCAGCTTAGACATGATTAGGAGCAACAGCTAACAGATAGGATTTTTTTGAAGAGAAAAAGGTAAATTACTCAGCTGCCCACTAACCCTGAGATATTTGAGGTCCCCTTTGCCATTGAAAAACTCTTGGAGACTTGTCTGGAGCTATTGAAGGCTTCCTAAGATGGGACCAGACACTTTACCTGTGCCATTTTTGGCTGTACAAAGAATACAAACCTAACTCTCCTGTTGGTGTTCTCATAAAAGTAGGACATTGCTCTGCTGAAGTCTTTCCTGTGGCCCTAACACTAGGTATTTTTGTTACTTTGGCTCGGTGATTTTCTGAGGGATTAAGTAGAGTGTGGAGAGAGATCCAATTTTGAAACTCTCAGTGCTCAGCTGTATCTATCATGATCACCAAGATTCTTGGCATTTTAAAGTATCTTAAAGCATCTTAATACATAAAAATGAACTTTTGTGAACTTCTTCATTATCCCTGATTTTAGAAATATTTTGATCTGCTGTCAAAACTCCCGTCACCTCTTCACTCTCAAACCTGAACTCAAGTGTTGCCTGCACACAAAATGTAGGAAAATCATGAGCTAGACTTAGATTTTGTGACAGTGGATGCTAAAGGAGAAAAAAAAAAAAAAAAAAAAGGAAATGAGGAAAATGAGAAGAAGGTACAGAAATACCTAGTGTGACAGTATATAAATGTGTACTCTACATAGAAACTCCATCAGCACTAAGAGACACCTTCTTGAAAAAGAAACTGCACTTACCATGCCTTGGGAGGTATCTTGCTGCCAGGGTGATAGCCAGAATGAAGGTGATAACGATGATAATTGAAGCAGTAATGACATTATAAGGTGGAGGCACAGGAGGAGCAACACAGTCATTTGTTTTGTCTGAGACAGGAGAAATAAAACATAAATAAAGGGCCCAACAGGATATTGGCATTTTTATGTACAAGCATATATGTGAATTTCAGGGGCTCTGGCCAAATTCTAACTCAGCTATTCAGCCTGAAAATGGACTTACTCAATAAAAAAGCAAACAAGGCTGGCTTCTAAATTTCTTCCATTCACCCACATTTGCTATGGGCTGAAATTTTTATCACATCCACAGAATGTAAAAAGCTGGGTCTTTGTCCAGAACAGGACTGAGACAAGAAATATTTTAAAACAGGCTGTTTCAGGGAAATGAGCTAGGCTTGGTGGAAAAGTCTGAGTCCACAGATAGGAAAGTTCTGTTCTCAAAGGTACTCTGCAGTTTTCCTTACAGTTTTCATCAGATTTATGCCTAATTTTTTTCCTTTTGGATTCACAGATGAAGAAGAATGATGCATTTAACAGTCTAGAACAGACTCTTTCCTGCAGGGCAGGAACAGTGTTGTGGCAGAGTTCAGTTTGAGTGTGTCTGGAACCTTTGGCTTTCCACCATTGGAGATGGGGGAAAATCCCATTCTACCACTGGGATTTTAGAGTAGATACTGGGCCATTCTTGTATAGGACAGGACTTGCTGCATGTCCATAGGTCTGCATGTGCACAGACCTTCAGTTCTTCCACCATCTGTATCTGGCACAGGTGAACATCATTCCACTCCTAAGACATGAATTAAATTAGCCTGATCTGCTGTTCAGTCCTCCCTTCACTCTGTAGGGGTTGCCATCTACATTTACCAGAGGCTCTGTTCTGTCTGTAACTCAGTGTTCAGGAAAGATTTGTTTGGAGGACCATTTACACCATACCAAAATGGGAGTGGTTCTACATCCTAAAAGTCAAAAAGTGGGGGGTTTGTGACTGCTGTGGCTGTGTCACTGTTGACTGCATCCTCCTCTGATTTCTGCTTTTTTTGTTGTTGTTGTTGTTGCTCTCTTTTTCTGTATAGTGAGCTATTCATAACCTTATTCTCCCTTCATTAGGGACATTATGCTCTACATCCAGCAATAGCCAATATTCATAAAGCACTAGTTCCTGGCATTTGTTCTGAAGCTGAATGGCACCTCTCCCCACAAGCCCCTTTGATTTTAGTAAGATAGATGAATAAGCTACCTTGATGAATAAGGTACAATTCCCTAGGAAAAATACTGCTTTTCTATCTTCCCTTGAAGGTGCCCTTATCTCTACAGTAAAAACATCAGGCCCAGAGACATTTCAGAATACTTTTTTGGTAACAACATTTTAAAAAATCCTTTTGGTTTTACGAATTTTCTTGCAAATCCCCTTGCAAATCCCCTTCTACTGCAAAATATCTGGAATGTACTGTGCTGCCTTCCCTCATGCTGTTTCCACTTGTGCCTCAAGCTTTTCAAAGCACAGACTTATCTATTATGCCATCACTTCTAAGCCATGCTCAGTGATGGAATTCTTTTCGTATGAGTTAACCCTACGTTAAATCTGAAAGCAGAATTTTGTCTAGACCCCAGCTGACAGTTTCTTTCACTGAAGCAGGGACAAACATGCTTCTTAAATGAGGAAATTATTTTAAAGTGCAGCCTGTGGCTTTTAAAGCACACACGTTTCCCTGGTCCCTCCGTTCAAATACCAGGTCTGTGTCACACAGCTGGCAGCAAGACCATGCTGGCACGGAGGGGCACGGGATGGTGGCAGCCCCAGCCTGTAGGAGCCACAGCGGGGACATCACCAGATCACAACAGGCTCCAGTTCAGCTCTCAGCCCAGCTGCAGTAGAGCAGCAGGAAAACAGAGCTGCCTCTGCTTGTCAGACACTGTTGTAACTCTCCCTTCCCACCCCAGCTATCTTCCAGCCTCTAAAATATTTTGGTGTGTAGTTCACAGGCGGGATCATTGGGTCATCCTTGCATGAACACTTGCACAAAATCTACTGCATTCTCAGAGGAGCAATTCAGCAGATTCAACAACACGGCTTTTTTACAAAAAACATCAATAAAACATACTCAGAAGCAAACTGGTGGACTTGGCAAAGCCACTGGATTCAACAGAGCAAGTGATGTTGACGTCTTTGGTGACGTTGAGCACCAGTTTTCCAGTGACATTGTACGGGCTGAAGCTGGACTCGGACACCCAGCTAGCATTCCACTCCATGGACACGTTGTTGATGGATCCAGAGATTTTGGGCTTGGGGAAACCTCCGTGAGAAGAACATGTTATCACCATCTCGGTCGACTCGCAAGAATCAGCGGACACTTCTGCCGTTACATTGGGCTTGCTGAAGTCAGCTGAAGAAAGAGAGATTTGGTTACCATTCTGTGAGGCCACAGAGAGGTCTGCACCCCCAAAACTCATGGTCAAAGCAAAGACTCCCCCACCTGAAGGGCATTCACCATGGGAAGTTTTTTCTGCCTATGGTCTAGGATACCAAGCAACCAGTCACTAGTGAAAGGAACTTGCCCAACACTGTGTGGCTGACCAGTGGCAAGCAAGGAGAGATGATTTTCCTTCCAGGCCCACTGGCTGTTGAGCAATACCACACTGCCATCCAGCCTGGAAAATCCCTTCAGACATCCCAGCCTGATTCCAGCATTTCCCTTTCCTGATCCCCACAATAACTTGATCCCACTTCACCAAAGGGAGCAGAAGTCTACTATAATTATTACAGCTGGCCTGTTTAGACAGCAAGGGGATTTCTGGCTGGAAAGAAACTGCAGTATTTGTGGACAGGAAAAGAAATCCATAGTTTTGTGGTTTTTATGCAGTTAACTCCTCAACCCTCATGGTTTAAAAAGGGTGCTGGCAGTACACTTCCCTTTTATCATGCCAGTTCCCAGAAAGATCACCAAATTTGTCTCCTTGCACATATGCCCTCAGACCAGCAGGAAATGGCCAAACCTCAGGAGCTTGTCTTTTTTGTTGTTGTCAAATCTCCTTGCAGATGAGGAATGCTCCCTCACTGACTCATCTGGAAGATTCATGTAACTCTCTGCTGTTAAAGGTATTCAAATGCATGTACATATTTATATATGTTACCAGTATCTGTGTCTTTGGTTGAGATCAACCACCACAAAAACACCGGTGGAAGTGGAAAATGCCGGTGGAACATTTTGTGGCCTCTCAGAGAAGATTCAGATTCATTTTGAACAAAGGAACTTGGTTTCTTTAATGTAAAAAGCCTCAAAGCTCCATGATGAACTCAGCCTTGGGCTGTGGAGCTGTGGTGCAGCCAGTTCCACAGGGGTTTGGATGCAGGGCTGGGATGCTGCTGTGGCCACCCTATTTCTCTTTCAGCTTGAATGCTTGCCAGGCACTAAGGGCTTGGTCTTGCTTTGCCTCAAAGACAGCAGGGGCTGCCTGAGGCACCCATCACAGTGGTACCTGGGGAGGGCCCCAGGAGGGATCATCAGGAAGCATCAAGGCGAGGAGGTTGGGTTGGTGGTGGGAAAAAAACTTCTGTACCTGGGGTAGCTTTAGAACGGTAAGAAGGGAGGCTGCTGGAATGGAAGCAGTTAACACACCTTCCAGCACTCCTTCAGGCTTCCTGATGAAAGTCTATCTGTATGAAAAAGCCTGGAAGAGCATCCTTCACCCCCAGAAGCTGGCACTGGAAAGCCTCAGGTGGCAGGAGAAAATCCACCTACCTGTCACAAAGAGGGTGACAGACTCGCTGCACACAAGAACGGAGTTGCGCTGAACTATACACGGGTAAGAGCCATTGTCCAGGATTTCCACGGGGGAGATCCACAGGGTGAGGTTCCAGGGGTCCATCTCTGTCCGGTTCTGGTACCGCTTGTCCTGGAGGATCTTGTTCCCATCTGAGTAGGCCAGCACCACGTCCGTAACGTTCTTCTGCCAGTACACCCGGTACTTGTTCAGGCTCTCTGAGCTGGGAATTTCATGACAGCAAGGCAGGCCGACCTTTTCCCCCACTTTGCTTTTCACTAGTTTCTTCTCCAGTGCTTGGCCTGCAGGTGAGGGGCAAACCAAAGTCAGTGAGTCAGGGTCCAGCCTGGTGCCAGGACCTGTTGCCTAAAGCTCAGCCCTTTTGGCTCTGACTGCATCACCCACCGAGCTCTCCTACAGCTTCAGCTCTGCACTGAGGGGAGCCATCCTTGGCCATTGCCTTGTGCATCATGCTCCATTCCTATTCAGGATCATGACCCAGCAGGCACACAAGGATTACTGCATGGATTGCTGAAGGCAAAGGCAGGAGAGTTGCTTGCCTGAACAGAAATGTTGCTGACTCCTTTAAAAACAGGGAAAAAAACCACACATGCACAAACTGCTGTCTTCTCCACTCTCCCTTTTCAGAGCCTCGTGTCTGGAAAATCTGTGTCACTCTCCACTGGGTTCTCTGCATGCCTAACAGGGCCACAGTGCACTATTTGTTAGGGGGGCTGGGGGACTTTTGGTAGCTATTTTTTTGTAAAAGAAAAAGAAACCCAAAACTTTCAAGATCCCAGAAACTAGAATCAGCCCTACAAAGGTTGCAGCCACACTGTCATCAGCCTTCCAGCATTTGCAAATGAACAATTTTGCCTAATCTAGCCAGAACAAATTTATCTCTCTGAAAGCTTATAGCATGACATGAGCTGTGAAACCTCCTGGGATGAACCAGTACAGATGTTCCCCAGCTCCTGGCCAGTGAGTGTGCTGTGCCATACCTGGAGTACAGCCATGTGCTGACAAAAATAAGTTGAGACCCTTGCAGGGTGAAATTAGGTACAACTTTGACTATGTGAGCAGTAATTCCCCTGCTAAGCACCCTGCTGCTCTCATGATCCACCTTTCTTTCCCACTCCTTCCTCTTTCCAGTGGGTAAAGATTCACAGGGCCTGACATCCGAGGGAGCAGCCGAGCGAGGAGTTCCTGCTGCTGCTACTGAAAGGTGACCCAGCATGGACACACATGTGCTGCACCACAGGGCAGATGGCTGGGCTTTCACCTGAGTTAGTGCAAGCCTGGGGATGATGTACACCCGGCTTTGTTAGTCCAGAAGATCAGGTCTGTCCTGCTTGCCTCAGCCTCGCTGCCTTAGCACTCATCTCCAGTGGTGGAAGTGGGATATCAATCTGTTACACTCCGCTGACTGAGAGCATAAAAACAAGGAAATAGCTGTTTTCAGGACAGAAAAGATTCAGATACCCTCTTCTTTCCCTGCAGAACGCATCTCAGTAAACATAGCTGAGAGAAGAAGCAGGGAAGTCCTGACAGGCAGTGTGTCACTGATGGGGACAACACAGCATCACCCATCACTGGAGAGGAGAGCCCACATGCAAAGCCTCTGCCTGGAGTGTGAGCTGAGCAATGCACAAAGCTGAGCCTCAGAACTGCCACCCCCAGCAAAGCCTGGCTGATGCTGGCTCACTCTTGCTAGTCCCAGCCTAAGCGCAGCCAGACTGGGACAGAACATTTAGCAAACATTAGATGTGGCACTTAGGGACGTGGTTTGCTGGTGGACTTGGCAAGGCTGAGTTAAAGGTTGGGCTCAAAGATCTTGAAGGTCTTTTCCAACCTAAATGATTCTGTGATTCTGTGAAATAAATTTCACTGCTTGCAAACTTGACATTAAATCTGTAGGAAACACACCAAAAAATACGGTGGAGGTCCTGGTGACACTATGAAATGTTTTAATATTAGTCAAATAAAACAGAATATGTAATTAAATGAGCAACTTTTTTTTTTCTTATGGTTTCCTTCCACTCAGCCACTCCAGTGGTCTTCCAAAGGGAAAGTTTTAATATTTCCCCCCAGCTTCCTGTACTTCCCCTTCTAATGCATTGCAGATCCTGAGCAACCAAGCTGGGGCAGACCAGGAGGTGCTCAGCACATTGACCTCTGTCAGCCATCAACTGGTAGCAAAATGAGAAAAAGCCTAATTCTTCCACACAGGAGAAAAACTGCCTTGTCTTTCCAACCTTTGCAGCCTGAAATTCAGGATTTCTTGACATCAGCACTTAAATTGCTACTGCTAGACCTACCCTGCAGGAAGAGTTCTTGCCCTTTCCGGAATGCCCTTTCAGCAATGCCCTTTCAGGACTGCACATATATTTTTGGCTTTCACAAAATCCTCTGGCAATGACTTGTGCAGTTTGATTACATGCTGTGTGAGAAAGCATTTCCTTCTGTTCACCTTAAAAGCAGCCCACTTCAGGCTCTAACTCTTGAAGTTCCTTCTCCTGCACCTCTGTGTGTGTTTGTGTGTATGTGTGTTTTTATCTTTGACCACATCTTCGCTTGTTCTCACAGTGCAGCTGTTATTATTATCGGAGAGACTCGAAAGAGCAGCCAGTCAAACATCCAGTCAAACTTTGGGATGGATAAAGACCATCTCCTGTTTTCTTTTGCAGCAATTGGGGAAGATTAGGTGTACAGTAAATGTCAGGGTGACATCACATCATGAGTTGAGTGAGGTTCTCCCTACCTTGCCCCTCAGAGTCTCCTTTGCAACCAAAAGGAGAACAAAAACCTTCTCGGGAGTACACATGCAGGGGCTGGAAACTCCTGCTGATGTCATGACTACCCTTAAAAGGCTCTGCACCCTTGAAACTGCAACATGAATGCTGCAAGCTTGAAGGAACCAAAGTCCATGAAGAGTCATTCAGCCCTACAAAAGTCCCCTTTCACTTTAGAGGTGAACTGCAAAACAAAAATGAAAATCCAGTTCTGTGCAGTTTCTGTGCTGAATGCTCTCTGCAGCCAGAATGTGGGGAAGGTATTCACCAGGGAAATAATTTTAAAATATTTTTCTAGAAAAAGATCTCCCCTCTTCCCACCCCTCTGAAGCCCACCCACTCTCTTGCTGGGCACACACACCATTGGAAGCCCATGGCATGTGGCAATGCTGAACTGATGGAAGGGCTGACTTTCTTTTCCCTGGGCTGAAAAGCTTGCTTCATTCAAACTCTACCTGTGCTGCAGAAGCCCCATACAGCAGGGCTAACTGGAACAGAAAGGAGTCTAGAGGAGAATTGTTCCTTCTAGTTTGCTCTGAGAGCCAGGAGAGCTGTTGAGCCCGTTTTCCTATTTCCTGCACTCTTTGCCCAAGCCTTGACTCAGAAATTCCCCAGCCACAGAGAGCTGTGTTATCCTGACCACACATGCAGTCAGACAGCACATGGGAGCAGATTTCCTCCAGCACAGAAGTCTTGTAGAGACATTTGACAGAAAAAGGCAGCTAAAGACCTAGCAAAGCTCTGGAGAAGCAGCCTCAAACTGTTGGAAATCTCCAGATAAGTCCTGGTGAACAGAAGTTCCACAGCCATTCTCTTTTCTCTGCGTTCTCCATTTCTCTGCCATTCTGAGCCTTGCTTTGGTTTTTTTCCTTCTGGTTCCCTATTTGTCTTTGCAACAGCAGCTGGTATCTCTACTCGTAAATTAATGGCATCACTGACTTTGCCTAGGTCCTTGCACCTGGGATTTCTACTCTGCAGGTAATTCTGCAGCTCAGAGCCCTCATTTTCTGTGAATAGCACATTCACCCCAAACTTGCATGATTTATCCTTTGATGGCAATGCAGTATTTTACAGGGATTTCCAAGCAAAACAGACAATGAGTCAAAAAATCAAGACACTTTAAAAAGCTGAATCTTTAAAATACCAGGCACTCCCCCTTGATCTTGTCTTTATCCCAGGTGATTTTACCAATGAAGAATGAAATTCTCCCCAGGCTTTCCATTGAGACAAAAGCCAGCAAATGTCCTGTGCCACACAGGAATATGTGAAATGCTTTGTGTTTAAATCAGTGACTCCTGTGAACACACTGCTGACAGAAAGACCCTGCTAGATGCCCAGATAACCTCTATGTGGAGACACTGGTTCAGAAGCGCATAAAAACACTGCCTTCCTCTGTGTTTCATTGTAAAGACCCTGTGCACTAAGAAAGATGGGATGAAATAGAGAAAAGTGGGTGCTATAAGGCCCTGCTGCCTGTCCTCTTTATGGAGTCTGTGACTGCAGATTAACCCGGGCATGAGTGCCTGACAAGCCTCTGAGGCTCCTCCACAGACTCCACTCCAGCAAGTTCAGGCATGCAAAGAAAGGTTTTGGCAGACGTGAAAAGGAGGAGTGCCCCTTTCCCCTGGCACAGCCCCAAGCCCAACCTCTCTCATCATAAACCACGGGCCTGATGCTGCTCTGGGCTGCTTTGGCGAAGCAAAGCAGCTGCAAATCCAGAAGCTTTGCTCAGGTCAAGTTCCCTTACTCATCCTAAACGTGGTTAGAGAGGGGAGCAGAAAAGAAGGCAGCCCAAATAAAACCAGTGATGGACTTCGTTCAGCAGTGATTCCCCTCATTTCCCTGTACCCACTCACAGTACTCAAGTGTGCCTGCAGCAGTGAAGTGACAGGATCAATCCTAGTGCATGATGGCATGGCAGGTCTGAGGTAGGGAAATGGTCTGAACAGTTTTTTCTAAAAGTTCATCCTTGCTTGCTTCTGTGCTGTAACCTCGAGGTACCTCATACATGTTTTTATGCACTTCCCATCTTCATGCTGGCACATTTCTTCTAAACAAAAGAGTAACCCTGGTTTGCCCAGCACTGTACTGTTGATTTGTCAATTACTATAACACTCCCAGGGTGTTTTGGCTTCCCATTCCATCAGCAGCCTTCATTCCATTGTAATTCTGTTTTATTTTGTGTGTGTTTGCACATCTTCACCTTTAGTGAAGAAATCCTTGAAGCCATGAAGTGGCTGTGAAAACCAGAGGGTGATCTGCAATCAGCATCTGAGAAGACAAAGGGGAATCTGAAATACTTCGGCAGAGGGGCTCGGTGCAGCGCTGGGGCAGCTCCAGCCAGCTGACACCTCTTGCTCCAGCTCAGGTTTTGGTACTTGTGGAGATAAAAATCTCCACAAGAGATTTCTGAGTCAGCCTGGGCCAAGCCTGCTGCCCGGGTATGTCCAGTCTGCAGTGTTTGTAACATGAGTAAAATTGCAACTATGCACAAATCCCCGCCTATTTTCTCATCTTGGCACCAGGCAGGAGGTCAGATCCAAGCAAGGAGCTGGATATGGAACCAGAGTTACCTGGGATGGGGGCTAGATCATGTCTTGGATCTTTCCCCCCGCTGCAGAGTGCACCACGTTGGCTCTGCTCAGGGAGGAGAGGATGGAGAGCTCGCTTTGTCCCCTGCAAACCAGCAGGGACACACGGCCGTGGGGACAGAAGGACGTCTTTGACTGGAGAAACGAGCAAAAGAACAGCTTTTCTGAACCTTCTCCCTTTCTCCATTGCCAGCCCATCGGACCCTGCTAGAATAAAAAAGGGCAGGGAGGGCCCCTAAATCTGGATATCCTCAGAAGATTTGCATATTTTAGTTCCTTCAGAGATCAAATTCCTGCATCTTGCTCAGCATTCTTTCGATTGCCCAATTTGGGAGCAGAAACTAGATGTGGCATTTGTGTAAGACGGGCTGGCAGGGAGATTTGTCACAAAGACAGACAAAAATAAATTTGTTAATTTTTTCCCCTGCAGACTCTGTCTCTTGCTGACAGGATCACTTTGTACTTCCTCTATATTTATCTCCCAGCTGAAGATGTTCTCAGATAATTTTCCTAATTCCTCCAGTACCACTGCCATGCATGCTACTGTCCTTAGCAGTTTCTGAAATTGAGGTCCTCCCCACTGCTCAAGGCTGTAGTTTCCTTCAGTGCTTACTAAATCTCTGTCTCACATGCTCCCCAAGCAGCCAGCCCTCTCTTGAAGCTGATAGAAGGTGAAAGTACCCAGTAACTAGGAAAATCAAGTATGATACCTCTCACATAAGCCCACTTCAAAGTCAAAAAATTACAAATTGTAATATATATATTTTTTTTTCCCTGCTAAAGTACTTGCCCACAGCCATAGCAACACTCCCCAGTGCAGCTAACAACGCTGCAGGCCTGCCAGCCATTATCTTGTTAGAAAAGCTGGTCTGTGCTCAGGCACTGACTCAGGGATGCTCTGCAGACAGCCCCGACAGTCCCCCGCAGCTGGAGGAGAGATTACACAGATGAGAGAGATAAAAGCACGGCATGGACGATGGTAATTAACCGAGGACACTCAGGAAACCAGAGCAGAGCAGTCCGGAGGGGTCTGTGAGCTCCGGAGGCTGCAGAGGCAGCGGAATGAGAGGTTTGGGCTGGTGCTGCTGCGGCACCGCCCGGAGCACAGAGGGCAGGGCGGGCAGGGACGGGGCTCTCTCGGCTTTTAGGAGCCACTGTCCGAGCCAGCTCTGCTCCCTCTTGAGAGGAATGACAGACTTGTCTTTACAAACAAACTGCGGGTCTGCTGGTAGGCAGAACTAGCACTGAGAGATAAAAGAAACAATGGGAAGGATTCCACTGATTGATGAATGGAAAGGATATTTGCCTTTACAAACAAACTGTAGGTTTGCTGATAAATGAAACTGGATGTTGGAAGATGAAAGGAACAATGGAGAAAAACTCTAAAAATTCCATGAGAATTAAAAATTAAAAAGGAGGGTTATACATTAGAGGGGATCAGGTATTCTGGGAAGTCTGTACCTCTCAAGTACCTCAGCCAATGGGGAAAGAGAGAAGGGAAATGCAGCCGGGAAATTGGGATAAAAAGGAGGAAATTGGGATAAAAAGGAGGAAATTGGGATAAAAAGGAGGAAATTGGGATAAAAAGGAGGCTGCGTCCTCCAAAAATTTGAGAGACCCCAGGGGAATGCCCCATGGCCTCTCCCTTTATTCAAATAAAGTAAAAGGGACTCCTCTGTCTCCTTTTTGGACATAAACCTCTGATGTTTGTGGATGAATTTTCCTGACACTCTGAAGCACTTCCCTGGCACAGGGATCAAATCCTTGTCTGCAGGGCATTCAGAACAGCACCAGAGGGTACCTGCTAAGGCAGCAGCAGTGGTGTGCAGAGACACTTCCTCCGATGGTCTTTTCTAACAACTTTTTATGGGATGTGGTAGGAACTGGAGCTCACCAAAAGGTGGATGTCCTTTGAGCCCAGGGTAGGTAGAAATGCCACCATTAGCCATCAGTCAGCACTTTCTTTTCAGTCAGGGAGTCCCCTGGGACCAATGATATTTTAAAAGCATAGCAGTGAAAAAGTAGAAGCAAAAACCTGTGGCATTTCCGAGTTGGGAAAGATTTACATATTCTGAAATGAACTCCTCAGACTCCCAGTGGTGATGCCCCTCCAAGGGGACAGAACAGCTACAATTAAACATAAAGTTAATCTATTTTAAAACAAAACTGACCTCCTTCTGCCAAGTGAACAGACTTCACTGCATCCAGCACACCTGCCTTGCCACCCTATGGAAGACACCACATCCACATGTGCACAGCATTTATAGTGGGAAACACGTGTTTAAAAGGAAGGAGAAGCCTTCAGACTGGAGAAGAAAAGGTTCCAGGGACACCTCAGAGCAGCCTTCCAGTGCTTAAAAGGAGCCTTTAAAAAGCCTGGAGAGGGACTTTTCACCAGGGCATGTAGCAATAGAAAAATGGAGAATGGCCTCAAGCTGAAGGAGGGAAGGTTTAGATCAGATATTAGGAAGAAATTATTTATTGTGAGAGGGGTGAGATGCTGGCTCAGGTTGTCCAGGGAAGCTGTGGATGCCCCAGCCCTGAAGGTGTTCAAGGCCAGTTTGGGTAGGATTCTGAGCCACTTGGTCTAGTGGAAGTGTCCATGGCAGGGAGGTTAAAACAAATAAAGCTTTAAGATCCCTTCCAACACAAACTCTATAATTCTGTGAGAATTTCTCTGAATGTGGGAATTCTCCCCCAGCCTGGCATGACCTTGGGATGCAGCCATACACCAAACTCACACTGATCTCATGCCTTCTCCATGCAAGCAGAGGGGATCTGGCTCCCCTTTCCCTTCCAATCCCACATGCTCCCCCTTGCAGGGCTCTCCAGAGTCTGATTCAATATACCAGTCTTCAAACTAACAAACAATCAATCAAACAAACAAACAAACAAACAAACAAACAAACAAAAAGGAAAAAAAGAAGAAAAAAAGGAAGCTTTCAGCTAAGCTGGAAGGTGAAGTAGATCATCCAGGGATCAGACATGTGCAAAGAAGAGGAGGATCACATAGCCAGAGAAGAGCAGAATTGCATCTTTTGGTGGCAGTGACCTGTTTGTACCCCTCAACTGTGACTCCTGTCTGCATCCATCCCCCTCCAGGGTCCACTGCATAGGTATAAAAGCAAACTGACTCTGAAAAAACTAATTCACCACAAGAGAGGCAGGAGGATAACATCAGTCATTTATATCAGATTAATGACCCCCATTAAACCACACTTGGAACTCAGAATCAAGGCAATGATGAGCAGGAAAGGTGTGAGGGCATAAGGGTGGCATTTGCTGCTGGTAATCTACCACAGTCAGTAAAAGTGTCCACTCCAAAATTTGCATTTTTAAATGCAGGAATGTCCAACATGCACACAGCAAAAAAAGGATACAAATGTCTCAGTGATCCAAGAAATGCAAAAAAGTGTTGCAATCAGAGCAACATGAGGTCACTGGAGCTATCTGGGTTCATTCGGATCTAACTGGAAAAAGGAAATGATGTGGGTGAAAGGAACATTTGACCCGTAGCCTTACAAACTTGGCATTTAGGCTTTTAACTGTATTTTGTGTGTAAAAACGTAGCTTGTCTAAGTTTAATTTTCTGTGGGGTTCTTTTTTTTCCTAAAGAATAATTTCATTTGAGAAGCACTCAATAGAAGAAAAACAGTATCTATAAGCAAAAAGCAGTAGGCTTTAGCTGGGTTTGTGTTTCGCCAGACAAGCTCTTACAGCAGGTTTCACTCTGGGTAGGCTGACAGACAGAAAAAGGAGTTCCTCAGATCCACTGCCCTTGTTTTGAAAGACTTTTTTTTTTTCCTCATGTCTGGAACAGGAGGCAGAAACTCATCCAAAAAAAGAAATTAAAACAACACCTGAAGGCATGAAGAGGAATAAGTCAGAAACTCAATTTGCATCCAGTGATCAAGTGGGCAAATCCGGTGCGTAAAGAAAAATTTCTGCCATCTCCACCGTGAAATCTGCCCCAGCACAACCCATACCAGAGCTGGCATGGAAATCAGACACCAAGCACCTAAAGCTCATTGCTAGACACTTTAATATTTAGGGGTGACCACAAAACAGAGAATCTTTCTCAGCCCTCATTGTCCAGTGAAAACCAGCTCCTGAAACCCAGCTCCACTCTGAGCTCTTTACTGGGAGTAACACAAGGGAAGGGGATTCCCAGAATGAGTTACTTGTGAGCCAGTGCTCGCTCTCAGAAGTGGATATTCCCCCTCCCTTCCCAACTCTCCAGTAACTTAGAAAAGCTGTAGGGAATTTTCTTCAAAACTTGTCAAAAAACTTCACCCCTGGGAAGAAACCAAGAGCAAAGCGGTCCCCAGCTGGAAGAAAAGACTCCAGGGAAGTTTAAAAACACTCCATGGACATAAAGCTGCGCTTGCTTGGTCTCTGAAGTCAGTGCCTATGCTTTGTTTGCACACAGGGCAGGAAAAGGTCATACTGAGGGACTTCAAGCTATATTTTTCTAGGAGAACAAAGTAGGATTGAGAACATCCTACAGTTTGTGAGTAGGTGTGAGGGTGCAGTGGCAGGACAAAACCAAGTCCATGCAGCACATTCAGATCATAAATAAAAAAGATTGTGCTGTAACCAAGGCTGTTCTCCCACTTTGTGCTGAGACAATGGGGTGTTGTTCGTGGACATCAGTGTCTCCAGCAGCAGATGAATCCCAGAAGCAACTCTAAATTACACTGGCATTTCAGTGGGGCACCTCAGGTGAACATCAGAGGAGCAAAATTCAATTCAAAGGAAAATAAATGGATCTACATAGCTTGCACATACATGAAATTCCTATGAGAGACAACCTTCAACCTTTCCTATGAAAGAGAACCTTCAAATACTTTGTAATTAAGCTCCCCATTAATGCCTTCCACTGCTACAATGCAAAAATTCAGCCTGGTATCTCCTCTGTTACTATTTTACTCACATGGGCTTTACAGAGGGCACCTGTTTCCATCCTAGAATGCAGTGCTACATCAGGGAGGTGTGCCAGCATCAGGACACCTGGGCCAAGCCAAGGACATGGGCTCTGGGAGCCAGCCCTGACTGTGCCTTGATGTGGTCACGAGCAGTCCCATGTGGGGTCAGCCCTGCAAATGCTGGCTGTGGTGACTTGTTCAGAATTGTGTGGGAAGTCACTGCCAGGGTGATGGCACGCACCCAGGGCTCCACTGTTTCACCACAACAAGATCAGAACTCCTCGGGTCCTTGAGGTCCCTGTGGGCGACCTTGAGAAGCACCAGTAAAGCTTTTAAAACCCAGTCCTTTGTGGGTACTGCACCATGTATTTTCCAGGAGCACTAAGGTAGGAATGCTGATCTTCAGACAGAAAGGGTCCAGAGTGTGTATGAGTGAATACAGGGAGAGAAATAAGTGCATCAGATGTCCTGCTCTTATCACTCTACCAAGCCCCTGTTCTTGAGGCACCAAGATTTCCACAGACCTGTTGCTTGAGAAGCATCTAAAAATCGTGCCCCAAAAGTACAACTAGACCAACACTTAGTTTTCTATTACCAAACTCCTATTTCTAGTAGTGGATGTTGGCATGCATCAAGCTATACATCCAACTACACAGCCTTTAGCCAAGGAACCAGAATAATTTTCAGAGAAATTACATAACTAGTGAATTACCATATGCTTGTAATTATATTATTAACGTACCACAAGCTCTTAAAGCACTGAGAGAGAAACAGTTCTGCTCATGATAGATTATCTGCCTGATGCAAATACAAGCAAAAATATGTTTGTGCTTGACAGATGTTTTGCAAGCACAGAGGTGTGAAGGAGTGAGTGGAAGACAGAAGAGCAGAGATGCCAGAGCGATATTTGAGGTAGTTTCCTTCTTTACAAGTGAGCTTTGCAATTCACTTCCTGCTAAATTCTCTGAGTTTTGTTTTAAAATTCTGAGATTGAAATTCAGAATGAAACCTGGCATCAAATACCTCCCAGTTTCACAACAGCAGCATGAAAAGCTCCTAATTTTGCATTGCTTGATTTTTAAGGGAAGCCTCAGTTCAACCCAGGTTTGCTCTACAGTACTGTTAGCTGCTATGAAACACTAAAATGCCAATAAGCATGACTTATTTTGCATCCACAATGAACTCCAGCTCAGAAGTGAATTTTGTGTAGTTTCCAGGTTAACATTTCACACATCTGAGAAAACTCATCCCAAGCCTCTTGAGGTGAAGAGCGATCTGTGTGAGCTTTGTGGCAAGTCCTCAGAAAAGGACAAGGGGCAGCCCAGGCAGGATTTCGATGAGGATTTGAGTTGTTGGAGAAAGAACTCACTCTGCTGTGTGCTGAGCTGCCCAGGAGGTGCAGAGCACACTCCTTTCTCTATCTTTTCCACCACAGGCCCACTTTTAACCACCCAAAAACCTGCAGATACCACTCCGCCACTGAAGCCGAACTGCGCCATGTGCTCCCCACAGACATCAGCTGACCAAAAGCACCCTCATTTCTCTCACCCTGGCTGGGATGAGAGAACACCATGCCTCTCTGGGAGGCAGCAGCCTGGGAAGCTGAGAGCTGAGGGCTCCTCAGTGAAGCGCCAGCCACCCCAAACCCTGGCCTGGGCTCAGCCCTGGCAGAAGGCACCAGGAGTGTGCTGAGGGCCACCATCCCCTGTTGACCATCACATGGTCATCACATGGTTCTCAGCCCCTTCCCACACTCCAATTCTGGCTGCTGCTTACCTATCCCAAGGCAGAGCAGCACGAAGAGCCCGAGCCCCAGCCACGTCCTCAACGCCAGCGCCAGTGCGGAGGTGGGCAGGCGTGTCATCTTCCTGTAGCTCCTGGGCTGGGAGGAGAGGGGAATATGGTTAGGGGAACGGAGCCTGAGGAGTCACAGCACCCTCCACTGTGTCCCTCTCCTTCCTGCCTGCTGCCACCACCAAAAACCCCGAGCACAAGCCCAGCCTGCCCCGCTTCCCTCCCCTGGTACCTGTCGTTTCCTGGTCGAGCGGCACCGAGGCCACCGCTGAGGCAAGGAGGAAAGCAGGGGGCTCAGTGCCAGGCCATGGGGCCTGGCTGCTGTCACAGGCTGCTGAAACACTCCCTGACAGCGTGCAGGGGGAAGTCGTGGTGCTGGGAGGCTGCTCAGCCTCATAAGTCACCTCACGCCGCCCACGGCTTCCTCGCGGGGCGTGCGTCAGGATGCGGCACCCGCCGCCCCCGAGGGGCACGGGCTGCCTCCATCCCCTGGGGATGCTCTGGGTGTTCCTCCAGCCAGGAAGGTGCCAGGCAGGAGCACCCTGCCTGTGAATGTAAGTGTCAGGCAGTGCTGGGGGCTCTGGAGGTTAAAATGGAACTAAGTGAAACCCTGATGCTGCTCCGGGAAGAGTTGTATAAAGTTACGTTTGAAATGAAACAAAATGCCCGCACCACCGTTTCAGGCCCAGCAGGATGTAATCCATCAAGAAACGGATTTTCCAAAGAAAATTTAAGGAGGATTCCTTAGGCTGCACGTGATGGATGTAATGGCTGAGCAACTGGACAGGGAGTAGGATGTGATAGCAGGGCCAAATGTGGATGGTCGTGGTGTCACCAGAGATCATCCACCAGCCCTGTGGAAGTGGAGGGAGCTCTTGCCTCCCCAGCATCGTGTCCTGCTTTCCCTGAAGGCACCCACTGCTCACCCAAGGCCCCAGCTCTGCATGGGGCAGGGGAGAGGCATGGACCATCCCTGTTTTAAAGCCTGGAAGGGCAGAGCCATCACCAACCCAAGCCAGTCCAGAGCAAATCCTGGGCAGAAAAACAAACCACTTAGTAAATGAGAGCCTGGGGGAGTACATGCATGCTAAGTGATGTAGATTTGTACAGCTACTGCACACCCTCCTGCAAAATAAAATAAGCCCTGGTATAGCATAAGGGGTTACAGTGTAAGGGGTTTTATTTAGCTGTAATAACAGCAAGAGGGTTGCCCACCAATGAAAATCTGGTATTCTTCAAGGAGGAAAAAAAAAAGCAAATACAAATCAAGAGTAAAATAATTTAATTAAATGCAGATTTCCGGTTTGCTGATTTAAATTATTTTGATTTAAATGAGATGCATCCTTTTTATCAGAAACTATTTGCTGCTAGATTGTTCCAGTTTTTTGTCAGTACAGGTTCCTTGAATTAGATAGATTAGATGGACTGGATTGAATTACAAATCAGAATTTTATTTTGACATAATTAAAACAATGGTACTCCGTAGAGAAATCAAATAACATTTCTGTAGAGAGAAAATCATTGCATATGAAATGGCTGAGAGGAGTCTGTTATTGAGTCAGACTGGCACTTTCTCCATTGCAGGGTTTTGAGTGCCTGTGTTTTGTGGCTATGATCTAAATCCTGTACCTTTGTACTCCGTCCATGCATTTTCCACCAGCATGGTTTGCAAATGCAGATGACAGTAGCACCATGTGTTTACGTAGAAGTGTTTCCATGGTGCTCAGGGAAGAAGAAAGTATCATTAATACACATGGCTTCTCTAAGTCACAGCCCCAGCTCTCAGGCAGGGACTGCCTCTCTGTGAGTCAGATGGAATAAACTTTCCCCTCCTAGTCTAATCATGAATCCTTATCATTACAGAGTTACTGGCAACCCTGCTACAGCTGTACAGTTCATCACCTCACCTGAATTTTAAATTCAAGCTTTTTTAAAAATACATATTTCTACCATTGGCATATTACAACTAGAAGGAAACTCCAGTTATGTTAGCATCTGCATTTCTTCCTCAGGACTTAACCCTGCTTCTGGATAAGCAGTCCCAGGGAAAGTAACTGAGCTCATCAGCTGCCAGACTGTAGTAAGGACGTACCACAACCCCATATTACAGACAGAAAAACCTGGACCAGCTGAGGCTGCCTGAATTTTAGACAGACAGCTGAACTCAAGGACATTATTCTCACTCAGGGCTCCTTCTCTTTTCCTGGGTATTACAGTTCTTGGTACCTTCTCCTCCAGAGATCTCCCTGATTGCAAGGAGACTGAAGTAACAGAGAGAGAGGAGCAGCCAAGTGCTTTGTTCTGCTTTGATCAGAGGCAGAAGTCATAATTTTTCCATCACTTAAAGCTTCCCTAAGCACATATCATATCCTTGATTCATGGAATCAGTTCAAGGGAAGAGGTGTTATGCATCTTTAGGATGTTAACAAAGTTGAAGGACTCACACATACTGAAGTCACAGCACAGAAGACACTGCTTTTTTGAGCACTGTAGAGAATAATATGAGCCTACCAGTTCACAGCAAAATCCCCACAGAAATAAGGTTTCTTGTGCACTTTATTAGGCCTTCAGCATTTCATTTCTATGTGCTCCAGAAACAGCTTTAAAAAGGTAGAAGTATTGCGGAAGAGAAGCTAAGATTTAATAAGAAAGAATGGTTAAATTCTGCTAAAAACATTTACTGCAGAAAAGAGGAAGATATGAGAGCATCACACAACTACATTGTTCCATTGCTTCCACAGAAAACCATTAGGGAAAAAGCAGAAAAGACAAGTGAAATTTTGCAGCATATGTGCTGTGTAGGGGAAATTAATTTCAGTAATCAGCACTTGTGGTAGAAATCCTTTGCACCCAAAGGGAAGTAATTTCAAATACATTGCTGCTAGCGTTCTCCTGTAGACCCACTGACATCACCAACTTTTTCCACCTCTGCAGAAATGCACTTCCAGTGCAGCTGAACATCATTACTTTGAACATTTATTGATTGTCAAGAACATACAAAACATCCCCAACCTCCTTCTCTTTCTCAATCGACATCTCAGAGAACTATCAGAAAGGTCAGAACTGGGTAAACACTAAACCAAAGCACAGCACCTGCTCTCCACTGAGGATTCATAACCAAATTCCCTCCTACCTTTCACTGTTTTCAACGTGAACAGCCATTCCAACCTGTGTTAATCTGAACTAAAAGCAGATCCTCCTGCTTTTAATACCAGAATGTCCAGGTTGAATGGAAAATACCCAAGATATGTTTCTAGAGAGGTACATCACCAAAATAGGGTTGTGCAAATGCCCTAAAAACATCTTTGTCAGAGAAACTGCAAAGCATTGCGAAGCAGAATAACAGTTTTAGGGATATTTTTTCATGAAATCATAGAATTAGGTCAGAAAAGACCTTAAGATCAGTAAGTCCAACTGTTAACCCAGCACTGCTGGGTTTAGTCCACCACTAAACCATGTCTATATGTCTTTTAAATACCTCCAGGGATGGAGACTCATACCCTGGGCAGCCTGTTCCAGGGCTGGATAACCCTTTTAGTGAAGAATTTTTTTCTGATATTGAAATCTAAACCTCCCTTGGCACTACCTGAGGCCATTTCCCCTTGTCCTGTCAGTATTTGATGGTTCCAATACCAGCATGTGGAATACAGGGTATGTGGAGTAATGAACTGAATTCAGCTGGTAATACTCATCTGTTTCTCAGTGGAATTTTATGACAGGTTTTTTTTCTTTTCCTGTAACAGAAGGGCAGAAAGCAGCCGTAGCAAAGTGGTCCCAGCATCCTGAGAAGTTAGGCCTTTCACACAAAGACTGATGGCCTCCTATGCAATATCAATAACAAAATAAAATAACTTTGTGAAGTAAGAAGACAATCCAATGGTTTCAGGTTACAGAAAATCCCTTTCATCTTACAAAGGAAAATAACAATAACAAAATTCCTACAGCTTCAGAGACTTCTTGTTCTTGTTTTTCCCCCTAGCTGTCCCCAACCTTCAGACTCTAAAACTGGAAAGATTTGAAGAAGTAAAGTCTTTGTCTTCGCACAGATTGGAGCACAAGCATCATCTTGTCTACAGGTAAAAAAAAAAGAGAAGGGAAGGAGAAAAGAAGAAAAAGAAAGAAAGAAAGAAAGAAAGAAAGAAAGAAAGAAAGAAAGAAAGAAAGAAAGAAAGAAAGAAAGAAAGAAAAGAAAGAAAGAAAGAAAGAAAGAAAGAAAGAAAGAAAGAAAGAAAGAACAGATAATGTGCTTTGGTGACATGGTACATTTGAAAACACAGGTAGCATGTTTGGTGTGCCATGGTAAATCAGGAATGGCCAATAAAGTTTAAAAATCTTCTGAATTCAGAAACAGAGAGGGGATAATGTGAGAAATTAATCCCAGAGAGGGGATAATGTGGGAAATTAATCCCAGCAGTGCAAATGCAAAATGCACCAACATTGTTTGACAAGTGTAACTTTGACCCGATTACTGCGTGAGTGGATATTTGATTTTTACTTCACAAAGCACCAGGGCTTCTTGACGAAATTCCTTAATAATGTGGGATTAACCTTCCTCAATTACCTCACAGCAAACCACTGTAAGGAACCCACTGGATTGCTGTCCTTTGCTGTAGTGAGGCACCCCTGTTTGTGCTCACATGGTCCATGCAGGGAAGGGTGACAGGTCTGTGCATGCAGACTGGCACTCACAGCTGCCCTCATCCACTCCTTTCCTCCAGGGAAGCTCCTGCAAGCATTACCCTTGTAGCAGAGGTGCTCATAAAGGAGGATCCAATCTCCTGTGATTTCCACCCTTGTGAGTGATGAAAGGGCTGCAAACACACTGGTTTCCCACACAAAAGCAGGATGGGCTGCCTGCAATGGTCGTGCCAGAGAGTCACAGTCTTTGGCAGCACCAGCCTGGGAAGAAGATACAGGCTGATTTTTATTGGTTTTAATATTCCCACCAACTATTTCAGCACACGAGCAGCTCAAACTTTGTGTCTGGCTGCGCTGTGACTTAAATTACTGTTTCTGCTGGGTGCATTGCAGACTTTGCTGGCCCATAAAGGGCTGTGAGCCCCCGTCCTGTTTTCACAAGCAGTTTAGGCTGGCAGGGAACGACATCTCTGTGGCTGAGATGGCCTTATCCTTCCTGACTACCCTTTTTTTTTTTGGTGCCATTACATGGCAAAATGTAACTGCAACGAGGAGCAAGCATTGCAGAGGGTGCACACTCAGAGCACACTCCTGCCCTGCTCCCCCAGCTCGGAGGGCTGCTGGAGCCCTGCCTCTCCCTGCAGGCAGGGCACCTGCGCTCCCTGCTCCGGGTGCCAGCAGGGCTGGGTGCAGCTGAGGACAGCAGGATCCCTGGAAAGCCTGCCTAATCAGGCATTTTGCTATTTGGCACAAGTGACTGCATCAAGGGGAAGGTGATTTTCAGGCTGTTCCCTATCCAGGACTCTATTTCCCTGTGTTACCCTTGCATTCACTGGGGGAAAAAGTGTAAGGTTCTGAGTTGGCTTCAGAGTGGATCACACAGAGGCAAAATCTGAGGACCTTGGTCCTAGAGGGTTTGCAGAGACCCATGGAAATTCACACTGTCCTAATCATGAAACCACAGTGACAATGAGGAACACACAGTGCAAACACAAGCAAGTCAATATTTCAGCCTGTGTGCCAAGATGATGACATGTGGATATGAAAATGCATCTGCAAAGGGAATAAATCGAAGTGTGAAGTACCATGCTGGAGAAGTAGCACTTTGGATCTGCCTTCTTTGTGAGGCCTGCTGGGCATTTGTCCTGCCAGCTTAGGAATCTGTCAATATGATTAAGGACTGACAAACTGTGTTTTGCTCATCAGAACGTTGTTTTTGATTTTAGTAATCCACAGTTGATTCCCATGATGCTTGGTTTCTAAGATGCAGTCTTATAAAAATCCCAGGAATTACTTCCATGTGGTTGATCACAGGCAGGGACAAATCTCACCCCTGAACATTTATCCCTCAGTGCCCCCTTGGAATCTGGTTGAACATGCTAACCCTGCAAAGAAAAAAAAAAAAATTAAACAAACTTGCTTTTCTTGGCCAACTTTGTGAGTTGTATTGATTTACTGGAACCAGCATCAGCAGCAGGACATGGTGGACTGAGAAAGAGAGAAGGGACTGTTGACAAAAAATGGGCATTAAGTCAGCTCCAAATGTTATACATAATTTCACCCAAATAACTGTGTTCAAACCTCTCCTGCCTTTAAGAGTGAAGCAAAGTAAATCAGTCCTGGTGCCCACAGAAGCATGTAATCAAGGAATTAATTAGAACCAATGAGCATGCTGCTATCTTGCAGCCCAGCTTCCTACCTGGAATTTTCCCATATGGACAAGCACCATATTTGTAAGTGTGAATGCCATTCTGACACGGATTTGTATATAAAATGCAACACTGTTTTAAATGGAAATCATGCCCAAAAAGCATAATTATATGCTCTGTTAAAAACAGAGCTGAAAGCACTACCTGTAATCAGCACTGCTAGGCATTGTTGTCCTCTGCTTTGGCTGTGGTTAGGCTTAATTTTAAAAATTTAACCTGCTGGGATGATTTTTTTTTTTTTTACATCAGATATGGTTTAGACAGATCTATTAAAAATCCACCAAAAAAAAAAAATTCTACCACTAACAGTGAGAAAATAAAGGGGTTTTTCCCTTTTGCTGAGGCTGTGATTGTAATATCCTTATTGGACTCTGGCTTGTTTCTGTCTTGGAAGAAGAAAGTCAATGATCAGAAGAGCATTGTCAAGGCCCCTGCTTTTTCCAACCCTTTGAAAAATTATGCCCATATATGTGTTAGGAAACATTAGCTGGTTTCATTTTGCATGTGCTTAGGAGAGGGATCAGTATAGAAAACCTCCAAAACCTCCATCTGCAGCAAGGTTGTGCTGTGGCAACCCACAGACTGGCCAGTGTTCATGTTGGAGCAGTTTTCTTGCCAAACACAACATTTCTTGGCAGATTTGCTTTCTTAGAGACAGCTATGTATCCACCCTTGCTGATGCATCAGCAGACATAGCTCACTATTGTGTACACACAGATCAGACAGCAACATGGGAAGTGCAAATTCAGGGCTTTCAGGAAGAAAATCTCAGAAGGACTCAATTCCAGAAACCTGCCAGCTTGACATTTGCAGGTGGGAGGGGGAGTTCAGGAGAAAACAAACAACAGCAAAAGCCCCAAAACCTGAAACAAGAACCAAACCTGAAAACATTCAAACCTCAAACCTAAATGTGGTGTCCAGCTTTGGTTTGTTTCTTTTCCATTTGAACACAAAGAGAGTAATTTCTGTAACAGTGAACCATGGGGTTTCCCCTTTTAAATGGGTATCACACCTTTTTTTTTTTTATAGGAAACCCTCTGACTGTTGGGATATAGGTGCCTTTGACTTGGATCTGCCTTTCTTCAGAGGCCACATCCAGTATCTGTGAGGCTCAGGTGAGGCTGTCTGGACAATACAGCTCCTCCATCAATGTGTCTTGTCTTCCACTTAGGGCAAAGACTGAGGGGAGGCCTGAGACCTAAATGTACTCATGAAAAGCTGCCAGGAGAGACAAAGCAATGCCACAGCACGGGTGCTGCTGTGTTTGGCTTCTTCAACAGATGTGCTCACATTCCTCTTTTTCTTGGCTACGCTATGGTGAGAACTCATCCTCAATCCAACTCCACTTACTCTGTATTTTTCAAATGGCAGAGGACAAGCTGTGAGCAAACCATCTTATAGCTACTGTCTGCATATGCAAGCTTGCACTATGTGCTGCTGCTTTTTACCCTATTTCCTCTATTCCTGTCCTTGATGCCATCAGTTCTTCTCTTCTTGTAGCCTGAGAAATCTTTGCAGTGACTTAGCCCTTCAAATCTGACCAAATCTGATTACAGCTTGTTTTCCTGCTGGGTAAACAAGATCACCCCTTTGAGGAGCATCATTAATAACCCCTTTCCACCCCACTCGCTTCCCTTGAGGCACAACCTCCTGATATCCTTTCTTTAGGTAAATCCTTACAATGCTCACATTAATCCCCTGGTTCTCCAGCTTAATGGCTTTGCCTGTAGCACTGTAAGTGCTGCCTTACTGAAGTCCACTGTCTACATAGTCAATTATCATATCAAAATAAACCTACTAAGATAGCCAGGCATGAGATAGCCTTGGTAAACTCATTTTGCACTTGATCTCATTTCCCATTTACTGCGGTCAGGCTAGTTGGCTGCTTGGGGATCCCAGCTTACACAGCTCTCCAGCCTTAGTTTCTTAATGACAGCAATGACCTTTGCTACTGGTAGAAAGTCTCACCACTGGACTGTGTTTCCACATGCCAGTTCCTGAACGGGGCAATCATGTTGCCCCTCATTTCCCCTTACCACCACCCACAGCCTGTTCAGCAAGGAGCACAAGCAGCTCTTCTGGTTTGCTTCCTCCTGGCCACAGCCCAAGGCTCTGAGGGGTTCCTCACACCCAGCCCTGTTTATGGCTGGACACAGTCATGTCAGCCCAAGCGTGGCCTCGCAGTTTCACTATCACAGCCAAAACAACTCAAGCCACGCATGAGCAGGTTACATCAAAGCGGCTGGCATGTCAGGGATGCTCCGTGGAAGAAAATGAGAAGGCTCTGGGGACTGAGGACAGGATAAGCAACATTTCACTTTCCAAGCACTGGTCTCAGTGCAAGCAGGTGACTGAACAGCATGAACAGCATGCAAAAAGATCTCACACTCCTTTGCCTCTTACAGCTCCCCAGCTACTCCAGTGCGACGGCGGCGCTGACAGACCGGAGACCAACACATCTCCCACACCCAGCAAATGTCCGTGCTGACACTTGTCACATCCATGTCAAACAAGGAGCTGTCCTGTGCTCCTGCTGCTGTGGGGCTGGGGTGGAGCACAGGGATGGGCTCTTTTGATACAGGATGAAAGCACAAGTGTGATTTTCTCCTCTGCTCCAAGCAGAAGTGACTGCTCGGAGGCAGAGCCACTGTCATCGGAGAGGTACAGATCACAGCAATTCTAAACCTACAAGAAGGGCAGCATCCTTACTGCCGTGCCTCTCTCTGTCTCTTGAAATTATTTTCTTAACTTTCAACAACATGAGGTCTG
Source organism: Dicaeum eximium (assembly GCA_013396995.1). Lineage (NCBI taxonomy): Eukaryota > Metazoa > Chordata > Aves > Passeriformes > Dicaeidae > Dicaeum > Dicaeum eximium. Next base: position 729,713 of record VWZP01009615.1, read on the forward strand.
ACACCACGTCAAATATGCTTAGTTTTTTTCCCCCAAACCAGATTCTCTTACACTGCCTCGCAGCTTTGTGCAGCCGCATACCTGGCAGATCAGTGGCCACGTCCTCCTAGACCTCAAGTGCTGTCTCAGTTTTAAGAGCAAGAGGTTTCACAGTTGGCAGCTTCCTTTGCCTAGTGGTTGCTGCTGGGAGCTTGCCTGTCCTTTCTGCTGGACCAGACATCCTGGGAACACACCAGGGAACTGACCACAGCATCAGTGTCTTTGGTGACCCCTCTAAAGCCTTCATTGCCCTGTGAGTTTGGGTATGCGCACAGGGTGAGGGCTAAGCTGGAAGAGTGGATGCCACTGTCAGTGTCCTTGCTCCTCCTTCCAGGAGGACTTTTCCATGCATCAAAACAGTATCACTGAATTGCATCACACAAAGCACGAAAACAGAGAAAGGAAACATAGCAAGATATTTTTAAGCCTTGTCAGATCAGTGGATAAAACAGAGCATTCAGTGATGTTGCTCACATGTTCCTCTTCCGTCACAAACCAGCACTTCCCAATTCTTTGAAATTCAATTCATGAAGAATCAAAATGCAGAAGTAACTTTTCAAATGTTGAGCTTTTTGCTGTTCCTAAGCCCTCTCTCATGAATTCTCATGCCCTTTTGTTCTTCTGGTATATGTTCAAAAGCAGGAGTCGTTCCCAAGAACAGCAGCACTACAGAGGGAGCTGGTGAAGAAATAGCCACAAGAGAAAGAAAAGAAAGAAGGCTCTGGTCACAACCCAGCATCAAAGAAATCCCTGGGGTGGAATATAACCACCCAGTCAAGTAACTCAAAACCACCACAGGGCTTTTCCTAACCTATCATACCTACAATTTCGCCTACTCTCAGTTTAAGTCATTCAAGCTGAGGAAATTCATCCTTCAGCCTGCCAGGTCCTGGTGCTGTGAGTTCTCCCCAATAAGTTAATAGGAAATTCTGAGTATCATTCCCATCCACCTTCTTTTCTCAACTTCAACTACTGCTTCCAACTCTCCCCACCTCAAGCTTAGCTCTTGTGCCTGTACACAACCCATGATTTCCTCAGACATCTTGAACACACGTGCAACTAGCTGGCAGAAGAAAGAGAAGCCCTTACTCACAAACCTTGCTCCTTTCTCATCCTTATTTTTACACTACTTCTACACTTTTACTACACTTCTACACTGCTACTACTTCTTGCAAAACCAGGAGCCTCAGCAAAGCTTTGGCTGGGAGGGTTTAGTGTCTCAGAAGATTGAGCTCCTTCTGCAGCCGTTCATGTTCCTCACACCTGGCACATCTTTTCTACACTGTGGGCTGCAATCATGTTCCCCAGGCTGTCTCTTTTCCCACAGAAAGGAGAAACCTGCTCTCAAAGCAGAAAGCACATCTAACACTTCAAACATCACTGCTTGCACAATGCAAGAGGAGCATCACTGTTTCAAAACCTACAGCATGATGAAACCTTCTCCCCTCCCACCGCTAAGCACCAGATTCCATTAGGGTTTATTTTCATTGGCAAGCACCAAGGACCTCCAAGTTTAGCCTGCTGGTGGTGTGGCAGGAGTTGAGAGTGGTTGTAAGGCAGGATTGATGGGCCCCTCTGCTTGCAGGCATGACACCTCTGATGTGCTCCCCCCCACCCTGATACCCTCTGAAAGGATAGGGACTCAATGCCAGCAGCTCCTGCAAAGAAAGCACCTGAAGGGACAACAACACAGACCCTCAGACACTGCCACCACTGCCATCCAAGCAGGGCACACAGTGCCAGCACACAATCCAAAATGAAAATGTCACTTGCTTCACAGCAAGGAGCAACCAGTCTGTCAGGTCTGGAGCTTCAGATCCACATTGGAGCCAGTTATAAGCTCCACGAGAGCTCCCTGGGATTGCTTCCCTGATGTTCCCAGGCTCAAAAGCAGGATTTGGAGTGTACTAGGGAGGTCCCTGCCCACACTCTCCCATTTACCAACATGTCAGTTATGAACCTGATGAAGGGGCAGTAAAGATGAGTTTGGAGTTCCATTTTATAGATGTGTTCAAGGAAAAGGTGATCAAAGTCCAAGAGATATTCCCTGTGTCCCTGATTGCCCCAAGCTGGCATTGCAGTGCCTCTCTCTGTGGTAAGGCAATTACCCTGCTTATCTTCTGCCCTGCAGAATTATAGTTATTTGAAACAGTTAGACTCTGTTGTATTTTTTACACTTTATTTTTAAATCTGTGTTCACAATGGCTTTTGAAAGCATCATGAGGAGGAGTGTCAAAAAGAGGAGAACACACTGATTTTCCACCATTTCCCTTTTGTCCTGGAGATTGAGTCGGGCCCACTGTTGGACAGTTTGTAAAAGAAGACAAACCTGGAAAGAACGAGGCTGATTATTTCTGCAATAACTCTGTTTTCTCATTAAGAGACCAAAGTCCAGTATTCCCTGAACCCAGTTGCCCAGAGGTCCTGCAAGGGCACCCTGCAAGGGTGAGTGCTTCTCTCACACAGGCACTGCTGCTCTGCCAGGACTCTGCCAGGCACACCACAGAGATCCAGACCTCACGTGGCACTTGCTGCCCCCTGCTTGGAATGCCCCTCTTACAGAGCACTGTTATTTACTGGCCAGTGACAGACACGTACGTGGGGACTGGGAGCTGGGGTAAGCCCAGAAATATTCCCCACTCAAAAAAAAAAAGGGGGAAAAAAAAAAAAAAAGGCCTGCTGTTTTTACAGAGAAAAAGGTGCTATTAAAAGAATGAGAGACTGGTAAGAGTTTGGCAGCACTGGTCCAAAATTAACATATTTTTAGGGCCCAAAAAGATTCTGTGGAAAGTCTGGGGGGGTACAAAGAGAAGATTAATAGGGGAGGTGAAAAATGAGAATTCCAGATGTGCTTTTGCAGTCCCATTTTGGGGACAGCTGTAGGATCTAGAACAGGGATGCTGATGCGTTTAAGTGCACCATGCATTTTTAATGTTCACCTTTTTTCTAACTCCTGGCCTGACGGCCTCCTGTAGTTCTGAGGAAATGTCCTACAGGGTCTCAACCAGTTTGTAGCTCCAGGGCTGCTGTGCTATCCTTCACAGCCCCCTTGAATAGGAGCCCTCAACCCTTAGCTCATCTAGAATGGCACATTTTTTTAGTAGGAAAGAATTACCTTTTTTTCCCAGATAAATGTGACAGAAAATTCTATGTCTAAGTGAGTGCTAACCACAGTGTCCAACCCATGGCAGAAGCAGGTCAGCAAGCTGCTCCAACATGGTATTTTCCAGAAGGCATATCCTGGCCACTGTGCACAGAAGCCTAAATTTTCATTAACAAAAGATACAACAAACCGCCCAGAATGGTGCAACACTGTGAGTGTAACTCTTTGCAGTGCTCAGCATCACAAGGCCATCTTTGCAAAGGAGGAGAATCGTGCCCACCTCCCCACACCACAGTCTGAGCCAGGGCAACGCTTCCCTGCAACATCTTGGAGATGGAGGTGCTCCCTGATGGAGAATGCTCTCCTCACCCAATTACGGGCATCCCACAGGACTCAGACATGGAGATCCCTTTGGGATCAGTGCATCCCTTTGAGCTGGAAGACTGCTGCTCTCCCCACCCTTGGTTTGCAGGCTCCTGCTGATGGTTCCTGCTGCTCGATCGTTATCTGCAAGGAGCCCTCAACACTTTTCTCTGACATCTCTTGGATGTCACTTAACTGCACTGCACATCATGTTTTCATTTTTTAGGAAGCTGAGAATTTAGGAAGCTGGAAGCAATTATGAGAACCGAACATCTCAGTGCCATAGGCATTTTTTTTTGCCAATGTAGAGATGTTGTCCCATCTTCCTTCTCTGTTTGAGGAGCTCTGTGACTTTCCTCTCCGCTCCTCTGTCCTTGAGGCTGGAGCAGAAGCCATTCCTCACAGACAGCCATTCCACAAGACAAAAACAGGAGGGATTTTCTGTCTCACAGGCCCAAACCTTAGGAGCGAAAAACCCCGCTTTGCTTTTGAGCACTGCACCAACCTGGGTAAATTCAGAGCTGTTCCAGAGAAAACAAAATGAAGCAGAGAAGCAGAAAAGGTCATTGGGCACTGGCAGTGTTGGAACATTGGCAGCTTCTTTTCCCACTTCCTTTTCTATTTCTTCTGCTAGATGCTTCTAAACTCCACATTTGCAGCAGCGTGCAGAGGAGGAGCAGATCTACGGATGAACATGGAATGATGAAGCATCGAGGCCACCGGGGCTGATGCTCCCATGCAGACCTGTGCTCTCAGCTACCTGAATTCCACCAAGGCCCCCTCCAAACCCCCTCTCTGACTTGCCCCCAAATTCCCCAGGGACTCTGCTCTGACCCAGCACTACATTTGTAATTGCCCTGAAATCCCCAGGCCTGCAGCTCAAAAACTACCACTGCTTTCTCCCACAGGCACCAAGGGGGAAATTTTTGTTTTCTCTCCATATAAGAGGTGCTGGTACCTTCTGGGGTGAACAACGGCTCTGTAGACCTGGTGTGGAGGTGATTCCCAGCTGGTAAAAATGTTTAGCTTCTACAAAGTGGAATCCCAGCCATGCTCAGTCCAGTTTCTTGCTCCTGTGTTGTGCTCCTATCCCTTCCTCATGCACTAACTAGACTCCTTCAGCCACCGAACCACTACCAAAAATAAAAACAGGATAAAGCAAGGCAGTGGGATCACAAGGCACCTCAGGACACTACGTAAAGCAGCACTGCTGGACACAGCAAAGATCAGCCCTGGTTTGGGAGGGGTTGGGGTCACCAGGGAGCTGATCTGGGCCATGCTGGGGTTGTGGGGAAAGCGTTGCCCCCAAATACTGAAGGAGGTTTGTCTAGAGAAGAGGCTCAGGGGTGACCTCGCTGGTCTCTGTGACTATCTCTTCTACAGTCTCTTCTACTGTGCCTACAGGAGACAGCCTTAATCTGGAACAGGGGAGATTTTGACTAGGTATTAGAAAGGGTTTTTCACTGTTAGGATGGTCAGGGACTGGAACAGGTTACCCAGGGAGGTGGTGGAGTCACCACCCCTGGCAGTGTTCAAGAGGTGTCTGGATGTGGCACTGGATGGTGGTTTTGTGGTTAAGAGGTCAAAGTGATTGTGCTGGGTGGATGGTTGGACTCAGTGATCTTGAAGGTCTTTTCCAACCCTGATGATTCTGTCGGAAATGATGCAACTTTAAAAATTGTTTATGTAACTTTAGTTAGGGGTTTGTTCACCTTTGCCAAGGGGGAGGGGAATGGAAGTTTCTCTTTAAAAGATTCTGTTCAAAGAGTTTGGGTGAGGTCTGATGAATTTAATGTCTAGAGATTGGGAGCTGCCAGCAAATACACAGGAGCTAAACAAACATTAATGAACATTACCCTGGGTGGGGTCAGAAACACATGGTCTGCAAAAAAGATTGACAAGAGAACCAAAGAATGAGGACCTAATCAGCATTAAAGGTGAAGGGACCAATAACCAAAAGGAGGTGGAATACTAAGAACTGTGTAATGTAGGACCAACGAAAGTGAATGCCTTTGGAGTTTTTTATGTATAAATTGGTGCAAAGTCTAGCAAAGAACCATGTACGGTGGAATGATTTTCACTGCGCAACCCGGACATGCGTGGATAATAATTTCTACTGCACATCCTGGCCAGAATAAAGTAATGGTGTGATTTTGTAACACTTTTGAAAAGATGTTATCAGAGAGTTCCCGTTTTTCCCGCAGTTTCAGTAGCAATTCTGTGGTTCTGTATGGGGGGTAGGAACATGGGCAAAGATCCCTGGCAAAGGCTGGAGGCTCTGCTCAGGCTGCAGCAAGGAGGGGAAACATAACCCAAAGCTGAGGAAAGCCCTCCCAAAATCTGTCCCCTCAGCCAGGCAGCGGGAGGGGCTGTTCATCCAAGAGAAATGCTGTCAGCGCCTTTTTTTAAAAATGAAACAGTTCGTTTCATTGCCGCTGTGCCAGTTTCAATTCCGAGGGCTCAGCTCGGATCTCCAGAGGGCAGCCCCGAAATGAGAGCGGGCCAGCCCCTCCGCCTGCGCCGAGCCGAGCCGGGGGCTGCCAAGGCGGGCCCGGGAGGGGGCCAGGGAGGGCCCGGCGGGGCTGCCGAGGAGGAGCCGTGCCCGGTGACACCGCCCCGGGCGGCCGCGGAGGGACGGGCCGAGGGGGGCGGCCCGGGACGGCTGGAACAGGCCGCGCCTCGGGCCGTGGAGCCCGGACCACGCCCCATGGCCCGGGGCGGCTTCCCGTGGGCTCCTCGAGGTTTGCTGGAAGTGGTGGCAGTGCTGGCCGGGCTGGCGGCGGTCGGGGGGCTCCTTGTGTGAGTACCCGCGGGGCCGGGAGCGGCCGCGGGGCCCCGGCCAGGAGGGCCCGCCGGCTTTCGCCCTTTCGCTTCTCGCAAGCGAAAAGGAGAAGCAAGCCCTGAGCTGGGGAAGGTTTCTGGGGGAGGGCGTGGGTGATATTTCATGGCTGAAGCACCCGCGGGGTGGGAACGCTGCCTGTGTGAGCACCCGCTGTTGTGGCCTGTCCGAGGAGCAGGGCCATGTGTCACCGCCATTGCCTGGCCCTGCCGACGCTGAGCAGCCCAGCCAGACCTTACCCCATCCACACCCCTTACTCTGGTACCCCTGAGGGTCAGCCTCACCTTACCCCAGGGTACAAAAGCCTCTGGGTGCTGATCTGAGCTAGCTCATGCACTCTAAAAGTTGGAGAACATGGTTGTGGTCACATACCCTGCACATGGTTCAGCAGTCCTGCCCTTGGTTTTTGGTCTTTGAGCTGGGTAGGATATGCAGTGTTATCCCGGGCTGCTGCCAGTGTCCCAGCAGGACATCTCCAGGTGCCCCTGGCCTAGGGCTGGGCTGTCCAGGAGCTGCCACACACTTACCCACGGTAGGTGCACATGGTCCATGTGCTGCGAAGAAACACATCCTCTGAGTGAGACTCCTGTGCCAGGCAGGGTATCCAGCCTGCTGGAACTTAGCAGCACAAGCCCATACTGAACTGGGAAAGATTTAATTGTCATTCTCCTTCTCTTTTTTTCTTTTTCATAGCGTCTTCTACATTGAAGTAGTTGTGGGACGAAAAATGTGTCCTAAGGAGATGGAAAACTTCGTGGCATCCATAGTGCTGAGTGCAGTTGGTGACACGCTGGGATTTTACAACGGGAGATGGGAATTCGAGCGGAGTGGCCCCGTCATCCACAAGAAGCTGGCAAACATGGGGGGACTGGGCAACTTCAGCCTCCAGGGCTGGAAAGTCAGTGATGATACCGTGATGCACTTGGCCACGGCTGAAGCCCTGGTAGCTGCCGGGAGAAACCCAAGATTACCACATCTCTACACTCTGCTTGCAAGGAACTACAAGGAGTGCATGAATGACATGGAGGGCAGAGCTCCAGGTAACCCCTCCATCCTGCTGTCTGATGTAGAGCTGTGCTGGTGCTCATGTCTCCTGCAGCTGGCTCTGCTTTTGGCTGTTCAGAGTGTTACCTGTATTTCAGGTAAAGGCAAAAGTGTTCCACACTCAGAAGCTGTTTCAGGATGAGCTAAAGAGAACAGAGTAAGGCAAGCTGAAGTGCTTTGGGCTTCTCTGAACTAGATGAAAAAGATGCTGTTTTGCCCACATTTACAAATCATTTTTATGGGTGTGTTTGAGGCCTAGCCTCAGCTAGGGAAGGGTGATGGCTTTTGCACTTGGGATTCCTACATTCAGTAGATAAAAAATTCACATTCAGCTACTGTAATGCACACCCTGAGATGCTGTGTTAAAGCAACACATTTAGACAAAAAATTAATACAGAACTTCTCATCATAAACACAACAAATTACGTGTAAAATATATTTAAAGGCACAAAGATCCTTGCTTGGAATAATTACACTTATTAAACCCAAAGTCTGCATGCCTGCTTTCTGCACTGAGACAGTCAGGCCACAGTCTTGTTTTCTGAACCCTGTACTTGCAGCAACTCTGTTTTCTCTGCATAGACACAGCGGTGCTGAGTTTGTGTCACAAGCAGTGGGCCTGGCAGTATTCAGGAACAGCACCTTGACAGGCTACAGTAGCCAAGACATGTACAACATATCCCTGTGGTTCCTGTAGTTCACCCAGCCCTCCTGACCCAGCTCTTCCCCGAGGATTCCATCTGTCTCTATGCTCATGGCCCAGGCTCTTCTGGATGCTTGGATTACATTTAAATTGGAGCTGCTTAGGCTGGGCTTCTAATTTGGCCAGTGAAGGAAGCATGAAAAATCCAGGAAACACTCAAATTCAACTGTCCTGTGCAAAGTTTATACATTGAAATTTTATGTATGCTTAGACGTGCTTATTTGGAGTGGCCAGAGTATGTCAAGAGTGTTCTGTCTTGACATTAAACATGGGAAAGGCCACATCTTGCCACTGAGCATACTGTATTGGAGCTGTGCATTTCCAAAATAAACCAGGTTGGAGCCTAATTGGAACCTGAACAGGAATTTATTCTGCTTACCTCTCCACAGTGGGCTCCTGTCCTTGTGTAAAGAACTAAATTACCAGTCTTCTTTTAATACCCATATTCCCAGTTGTTGGAGTGGCCTAATTAATAAAATACTTAGGATGGGGTAATGATGCTTGTCAGGACAGCCAAACTTCCAAGAGATTCCTGTCAGTTTTGGTGAAGCAGCATAGTTTAGTTCCCCCAGCCAAGATGGACTAACCACAGGTAGCAGTGAGATAGCACCTGGGAGGATTTTCACTCCCTAACCTTGGTGACTAAAACCTCAGATGAAAAGGAGAATAACCTAGAATTTAAATGGTAGTAAATAATATCTAAGGATAATAGGACACCTGCTGCATTCCTTCTGTGACTAAGCTGAGCTGCAGCATGCCCAAAAGAAGTTGCCATTTGGAAGTGATGAATTTGAAAGCAAACTTGCTATGGACATTAAGAGAGGTGACAAGGAAAGGTCAGATTATCTAGGTAAAAAAAGGAATACACATTGTTTAGTGGGTCCAGAGACAATTTAACATTTTACAATCAGAATTGTTCCTGCTGCAGCTACAGGAAAGGTATTCAGCTCTGAGAGTTTAAATCCTGACCCTTAGCAGTTTAATTCCCACAGAAGGGAATACCTAATCCATACCCTGAAAGGCTGTCTGCAGTCTGGAGTCTCCATGCCATATTGATAAGTCCTAATGATAAAAGCTGCATGCCAATAACTTCTTTTGGCAGTTCAGAATAAATGGATTTTAACTGAGAACATAACCCAAGGTGGTGCTGTTCTGGCCTAAGTACTCACCAGGGAATTGCAGCCCTGAAGGCTGAGAATGGAAAGTTCCTGTTGGAACTTTTGCCCAACACAGAAGAGATTTCCTTAGAACAGTGGGGGAAAGTCACATTGCTGGCTCACATGAGGGAGTCCAGACCTGAAAACCCAAAGCTGCAGTAAAAAAGGGATTCCCACAACGTTCTGAGTCACAGCACAGCCACAGCAGGGTCCCTCAGGGACAAAGCCCCAAGAGAGAACTCTGGGGGTAGTAATTCAATGACAAGGTAACCCTACATCCACTATTGCTATTTGTCATGTGCCACAGCCCCAAATTCATTGTTCCTTGCAGATTACAAAGCAAATGAATTAAGCAACACAAGCATAGACATACTCGTTTTTTCATGGTACAACTACAGCACTTCTCTGGGAAACCTTCTGCTTCAAAATTGTCTTTTGGTCCTAGTCCTCTCCCTTTGGAATTATTTACCACTGTGTGGTTTGTTTAACTCACCTTTTTTTTATATGTACTGATCAATCCCAAACAACTGTTGCTGGTAGAATGAAAGCCTATCCCAAAAATTGAGTCCAGCTGTTCTTGAAACTTTTTCAGGTTGCCCTAATTCACACACTACATTTTCCTTGTATTTCTTCTTTCCTTGGACCAGTACCATGCTTAGGTTATTTTTAATTTCCTGTTGTTAGTACAAAGGATTCCTAACCAGGATGTAAAGGATTTCCAAAACAATTTCCTAATTCAAAAACTCCCTACAGCAGTTTTTTTTAAATCTGTTTTTAAAAAAAGACCCGATAGGATTCCAGCTTAGTCTTCCTAAATCAGCTTCCCCATGTTTTAATATTTTAACTGTTTAAAAGCATGAGGGCTACTACTTGTAATACTTCATAAATCATAAGTCTTAGCTGTCATACACTGGTTGTTTTACACAATTTTTTCCACTTGCAAGTTATCAGTAGTCATCTCCTAAAACAATATGCACAGGCTTAAAGCTGCAAGCAAATTGTATTGCAAAATAACCAGTCTTTCTTTCCATTTAAAGCCTTGTCATCTTCCTTTTTATTTTAGCTATAATAGTGCGAGAACAATTTCACTTTTTATCAAGGACTGAGGTATGTGGTCTCAGCCTGCCCAGACAGGTCCTGAAGAAAGGTTTTTTCTCGAAGTTTCAGCAAGAGTAATCTTTGCTTTTGTTATGCAGATTTTGATTTTAAGCCACCTTAGTCCCTGTGCTCTCTCCCTTCCCCCTTGCTTTCCTGGAAGAAGTTCTCTTTTACCAGAATGCAGAGTAGTTGGCACGGCTTTTTAAAAATGTGGCTTTGTTTGACAGGTTCATTTTAATGTCCTGTTACAGGTCATTGGGTACAATGCTTGGTATGGTGAGATTTTTAGAAAAATGCCTCTGTTTTCTGTTAGTCATCATGAGGTTGGAAATTATGCTGATATCCCTCTTAACAATTTTGATACATGGCAGCCAGTGCTGAATTAGTAAACTACATGAAATTTAGAGGCCTGAACATCCTAAAAACAAACTCACAGGCACTTCAGTTAGAAGTTGGTGGTGACTGGTCCCAGTAGAGCGGAAGACACTTGGCCCAGCACATGACGTTATTCCTGACAGTGGCCAGCTGTTAGTTATTTTTAGCATGTGTCCAGAAGCCAGCCTTAAAGCTGTGCATGGATTTGGAGATAGCTCAGTTACAAGAGTGCTGCCCTAAACCAAACCCTACACCAAACATGTACATGGAAGTGCAGAAGCCAAGAGCTCTGCAGGGGACTCACTGCAGCACCTGGCTGTGATTAGCAAGGTCACAGATCATGGTGACTGAGTTGCAGCAAAGTGAGGTGAAATTGCTTGACCGGGCTTCTTCCTTGCTACTCTATTCCATTTAGTTTGACTTCCAAAGTAACAGAGCACCTTCAAGTTCATCAGCTGCCTGTCTCAGTGAGGGAACAAAGTGTAGGAGCAAGCCTAGTTTTGGGGGTGTGATAACAGCCAGATGCTGCTGTTACCCTCTGTGTCTGAGAGAGAACTGAGTACACTGGGGTTAGTCTGTTGAGTCCACCTTTGCCACTGTCCAACACATTAAAACTTAAATGAAGCTGCTTGAAACCTGCTTTGACTTACTTTCCTGCTGGAAAAGAAGTATTTCAGATTGGGCCAGAAGAGAAGACCAGGAGAAAAAAGAAGGGTGGAAGAGAATCAGAGATAATTCCATGTTCCAAACCTGTTTCTTCTTTACACACAAACATTTGGGCTTAGCTCTCAAAACATTTCTCTGTCTTGTCTGGGGAAAGTGGGCTCTGAACTTTGGGTGTGTTTTCTTTGTCCTATGAATGTGTTGGACTAACAAGTATTAGTCTGAAGCAGCAGCACTGGAAGAAGCAGAGTAATTTCTTTAAAAAGTAAATATGAAACAGAGGTGGGCTTGTCTCATTTCTTATGGTCTTTCTGTAGTTACCCTTTTGTGACAGTGTTTGGAGATGAACTAATGAGCTGGACAAACTTTTGGTCTCACCTGGTACAGCTGCTCTTCAGCTTATGGAAGAGGAGTACAGTAAAGCCAGTTACGCAGACCATGTTGAGGTGAAAGAGGTGCTACACTCAAGGCTTTCTGACAAACTTAAACTGCAGCAAGGGAGAGCTAGAAAACATTTTCTGTCAGTACATTTTCTATTAGTGAGGCAATGGGAAAGGTTCCTGAGGAGCTCGTGGGGTCTCTGCCTTTAGAAGTCCTGTGAAAAAGCAGTTACCTAGACTTGCCTTGTGTCAGAGATCCTACAAACCTTTTTGTTTACAGAGAGAGAATATATCTATTAGTATATATGATTTATGGATAAGATAACATGTAAATATAAACCATGTCAGTAAGTGAGCAGTGAAGTGTTTCCTACCCCTTAGACCTTTTAATTGTTTTCACAAACAAAAATTATCAGGTCTGCTGGGGAGGATGCAAGATGCTCCAGCAGTTTAGGGCAGGATATGTATGTGAGCAGACACTATGTTTTTATGTTTTTAAAAGGAAGCGCAAATCCCTTATACAGAGTGATGCTTTCTTCCCCACTGCCTTGTCTTCCCCCTGTTCCCAAGCTATCTCCTGCTGATGTTTCTGTTTCTTCTTTCTCTTGGCTTTGCGGTGCTGTCTGCAGGTGCCATGTCCGTGGAAAGCACCATGAAGCTGGATCCGGGGCGGCCGAACGGCTGGCAGATCCCGTTCAGCCCGCGGGCGGGAGGCTGCGGGGCCGCCATGCGCGCCATGTGCATCGGGCTGCGTTTCTACCGCCCCGCCCAGCTGGACACCCTGGTCCAAGTCAGCATCGAGAGCGGCCGCATGACCCACCACCACCCCACCGGCTACCTGGGGGCCCTGGCCTCAGCCCTCTTCACGGCTTATGCAGTCAACAGCGTGCCCCCCGTGGCCTGGGGGAAGGGGCTGTTGGACGTGCTGCCACAGGCAAAAGCCTACGTGCAGCAGTCTGGCTTCTTCGTGAAGGAGAACCTGGAGCACTGGTGAGCTGCTTTCCCTGCAATGCCATTTCTTAAAGCTCTCGTACCACAGGGCGAGCTCTGCTCATACTCAAGTTTCAGTAATCATATAATGGCAAACTCCTAGGGCAGCACACACCTTCCGTAGGATTAAATCAATTCAGAATACCTTAACTTGGGGGAAAAAAAAAGGCAGGTTGTGTTTGGGTCGTGTAGTTGCGACCATTTTTTGGATCCAGTATGAAGTAGGTAGACTTGTCATCTCAGGCAACTGTGATCTAATGAAAGATGGCAAGCAGGGCTGGGGAACAGCATAAAGCTTAGGGCTGAGCTCAGTTTGAAAGTTATAACCAAATCTGACTGCATATTCACTGCACCTCTGTGCGCAGGGGCACACACAGAGGTAGAGCTGCTCTGAATTTGGGAAGATGACTCAGTTCTCACTCTGAGCCTTTGAATCCTGCAGGTGCTGGGCTGCCTTCTCCCATGTGGCTGGAGGGAGGGGAAATCTAACTCACTGAAACATGTCCTTGTGCCTCTTACTGTAAATCACGTCCCCTGCAAATGGGGGGACGCCCGCCTGCCATTTTGCTGAGCCCTTGCTCCGGGCTCGTGACATGGCGCATTTTCCACTGGCGCCTGCGTAGTGCTCAGCTGTGTGCTGCTGCCCTGGGACAACTTACATCCCGTCCTGTTTGGCAGGTATTACTTCGAACAGCAGTGGAAAAAATACCTGGCGGAGAGAGGCATCTCGGACGGGGTCTCGTCGCCCAAGTTCCCGGCCAAGTACGGCGTGGAAGAGAGAGACTCGTTCTACACCTCGCTCAGCTACAGCGGCTGGGGGGGCAGCAGCGGGCACGACGCGCCCATGATCGCCTACGACGCCCTGCTGGGCGCGGGGGACTCCTGGATGGAGCTGGCCCAGCGCGCCTTCTTCCACGGGGGCGACAGCGACTCCACGGCTGCCATCGCCGCCAGCTGGTGGGGCGTCATTTATGCCTTCCAGGGCGTTCCCCCCTCCCTCTATGCCCACCTGGAGTACAAGGACCGCCTGGAGAAGGTAGCCAAGGACTTGTACAGCATCATCTAGGCAGGAGATGGCAGGGGACCCCACAGGCACACTTACCCAGCGGCCACCCCGTGCTCTCTCGCTTGGTTTGCAAACGCGCCAGATTAAATCTTGTGAATGTAAGCCAGAGCCAGACCTGCCTTTTCTCTGTGTGTTAGCTTCACCGGGAAGGCCAGTCGGTGCTGGTTTGGGGCAGGTGGTTTGATGGAAACACACAATGGTCCCCCGAGACATCCCTCCTGTGCTGCAGGGTGGCTGCACATGGTCTGCTCCTCAAGAGGAGCAGAAGCACCCACTGCAGCCCTGCCGGTCATGCTGCAGCAGCAAGAGAGGCAGCAAACCCCACTCAGGCTGCCCCAAACCTGCCCCTATGAGGGGAGCACAAGCAGCCTGTTGTGTCTGGGGATAACAGAGCTTTCTTAGAAATTTTTTTAGCAGTTGTTTTTGTTTCAAATGAATGTGGAAAAAACCCCCAAACCCAACCTCAAAGCTGTGTGAGCAGCGCATTTTACCCAATTCCACACCACTTCTGCAATAGAGGAAGGAATGCATCACGCTACTTCCCTATCTCAGTGAATGTGGGAATTCAAGACTCCTGACCAAATCCTTACTTAAGGCTAAAGTGGGTAAGGAGAATTAACAGGCTGCATTGTACATCAGCTTCTGTCATGAACTATATTCTGCTTTCATCAAGGTTACTAAAGGTAATTTGCTTAACAGTTGCTATGCATAATTCTATTAAAATAAGGTTTTTCTTCAAATCCAGACTATGACACAGCAAAGTACTTTTACTGTTTTCAGAACAATTTCAAAACCAGTGTATCCCATCCAATAAAAAGACCTGACAGGCCTCTGTTAAATGTTATATTCTATTGTGGCATGGGTTGAGGGACGGATGGGGTATGAAATCAGAGGTGCCAGGTGTCTGCAAGCTCCATTTGCAAGAGAGGGGAGATGGTAGGGAGAGAAGTTATTGCATCAAGGTCTAGGGGCAGAGGGAGAGGGTTCCCAAGAGGAGGGCCTCAGCACACCTTTATACTGTGAGTGCACATAAAGGCGTAATAAAAACCCAGATCTGACAAAAACCAGCAGCAATAGGATTCACAATTTCAACACAGTTTACTACAGCTCTTGGGTGTGTTGTATAAAACATGTTTTAGTGCAACATAGTACAAAGTTTTTTGTTGGGTTTTTTTTCCACTTTTTTCTTTTTTTAAAAATCCCAAACATTTTTCCACATCATGCATGGACAGGGTCTCTCTCTTTCTTCTTGGGTTCATTACAGAAAGTTACCACAGAGAGAGTGGTTTGAAAAGCTTTGTGTTAAAACTCATTACAGGAAGAGTCTGCCTTATAAAAACCGAGAGAAGTTTGAGACTGGGCAACACACTGCCAGAGCAATGGAGAAATGTCACCAGCAAAGTACATTCAGGGACCACTGTGGGAGCCACTTCCCAGGAAAGCCTGGGCTCTGTGCAGGAACCGCAGGGCTGGGAAGAGACCCCGTCCACCCAGGGGGGCACAGCCATGGGGCAGGCCTCCAGGAGAGCCCTGCTCTGGGGCAGACAGGTCAGTGAGGAGGAGCGTGGCTCAGGTGCAGAGCGGAGCTCTCCCAGGAAAGAATGGCTCCTGACTTAATTCTCTCTTCTTCCTTAAAGCTGAAGTGAGTTGTGGTTGCTGCCCGGGAGCCGTACATACAGGAGATAGTACAGTTAGGAAACAATACCCACTGGCTGCAGCTGCAGCTGTTTGCACCTCAATTCTTCATTTCCATTCACTTCTCATCCCACTCCTCTCTTTGCAGACGTCTTAGCCAGAAAGGGAAGACAAGTGTGCGGGTGTGCGATACATACAGATATAGGAATGTGATTTTATGCATATGCTGGGGCTAGTAAGCAGTTACTTCTTGAGGAGGCAGACTTCACAGAGGGATGAGTGAAACTGGGGCTTCCCAGCAGAAGAAGAAACCAGTGATGTTCTGGTGGAGGTGCAGAGGTGGCCAACTTCAAACGCCTTAGCACGGGACGATCTGCAGCCGTGTGGGTCCTCTCCCAGACAGGAGCGAGGCTTCACGGTGCAGATCTCCTACCTGAAGCTTCACCACCTCTGAAACGTCAAGGCATCAGGGTCTAACTGACTTAGTGCTACAGAGCATCTGCTGAGGTCCCCTCTGCTCCCGAAGAGCAGTCCGACCCTTCGGAGAGGACAACGGCTGTGGGTATGGCACCTCTCACACGTGAGGCAGGGGGGGTCTTGCAGCTGCACCCGTCCGCCCCCGGTTGGCTTCAGCCATGCTGCAAAAAAATAAATGGCTGGATTTGCCAGGAAGACATCAAGGAAGACAACAAAAGGCCATTTTTGGCAAACATTTTCTTCCGCCAGACGCAACGCTTACAAGGGAGGAGGCGGTTTCCTCCACAGGACAGGGCAGGGGTTCTTGGCATTAGGGGGTGCAGGAGATCAGGTACTCCAGGTGGTGTGAGAGCCCTGGTTTGGTTCACAAGAGCCATATCTTTCACAGAAAGAACAGCATTTCCTGCCACAGCGACTCTTACAAGAGCAGGTGACTTCGCCAGAAGGGGGAGCTTATGGAGAAATGGATTCTCTTCCTGAAGTCTCAGAAACAAACGGCAGATGCACATACATGCAGGTGGAAGATTTCTCTTGGCCCAGGGGACAAAGAAGTCCCCAGGATGCTGATATGCTGCAGGCCCCTTGCTTTGTCCAGGACCACACTGGGGAGTAGTGCAGTCACAGGAAAACTCGTGACACATGGTGGTTAACTGCACGTCCTCACTACGTGGCATGTTTGCTACTGGGCTCCCTGGCTGAACCATCCAGGGACTCTGAACCTGACCCGTGGAGCTTCTCCTTCCCTCCTTCCTAGAGTCATTACTTTGGTCATGTTGAAGCCTTCAGAGACTGGATTAAGCCTCCCATTCCCAAATGACTGGGGCACAGAGGAGATCTGCCTCATCAGAGATGGCAGCATGGACACCAGGGAGGAGCATGACTCTGGTGAGACCGTACAAGGATCCTCATTGCTACAACATAGTCAGGGTTTTCAGGTGTCCTTCCTTTCCCCCCTTCAGTTCCATGAGACAAACTAAACTGCTTTTGTCCTGACTGCAAGCATGCTCAATATTCGGTCTCTCCAAGACGTGGGAACACTCCCAAAAGGTGAATTGTTCCCTCCTGAGAAAACAAGTAAGATGGAGGCAAGAAGATGCTGAGGCTACAGCCAGTCTTTGAAATGGACCTCTTGATAGACAGGCCAGTTAATCCCTCTGGGAACAGACCTGGCTTTGTCTGTTTTGGAAGAGGGAGGAGCTAGCTCAGTGCACCTTGGGAAAAGACCTTCTTCACTGTGGCACTGAGTCCGAGAAGGAAAAACAGTCTGTTTTGGAAAACATATACATCTACTTCAAAGAGATCATCCTAGGACCAAATACCCCAGGAACTCCACACCGTGTGGAGGGCAGGGACAGTCTACAGTTCTTTGAGTGACCAAAAAATAAATGATAAAAAAGCAACAGCTCGAAAGACAGCAACTGATTTGAGTCAAATTAGTCTGAGAGGAACTCAGACAATACAAGTACAGCAAGTGCCTCTGTCCATTGGGGTGAGGGGCTTTGTTCCCACAGGTGCTGGAAGAAGCCTTGGACCTTCCTGTTCCTGCTGGCTGGGCAGAGCTCAGCCTCTCTGTCGGAGCACAGACGCTGAAACAAATGAAACAAGAACAACAAACCCCACTGTGTTCCTCAGGGTTCCCGGGGTACCTCTGCTTCTCTCCCTCTGTGTGTCCCTACAGGTCTCTCTGCCTCTTTAGTCCATGGTTCCCGGGTGGATGCTGAGGACTGGTGGCTCTAGGCAGGTGGGAGAGTAGTTGAGGTGAGGCTCTTTGATCCACAGCAAGGGAACCCCATTCTTGCCCTCTGAGTTCTTGCTGGAGTTTCGGCTCTTGAACCGCACCAGGAGGATGGTGATGATCAAGATGCCAAAGATGGGGAAGGGGTAGAAGAACACAAAGTAGAAGAGGGCATCATTGGAGCAGATGACAGACTGCAGCGTGGAGCCTGGAAAGAGACACAGGGTGGTCATATTTCATGGTTTCTCTCTAATGCAAACTTCCTCAGAAACACAGAAAACCAGTTCATTATTCTATGTCAAAGCACGAGGTGGAGCTCTGGGAAAAATAACAGTGTTAGAACAGAAGAAAGCTGTAACAGGGCATGTTTCAGCTTTATCCCCCAAGAGTTTAATGAGTGATAAAGTCCTCCCTGGTGGAGATTTTATAGTATCTTATAAAGCAGGGAGACTTGCAAAGCTTGTATTCTCTCAGTGGTGCCACTCAAAGGCAGCAGCACCTCAGGATCTCTATCCCCCTTAAGCGCCCACAAAACCGTCATGACCTCAGTTACCTCTGGGGCCTCTAAACCATGCAACAGCTTCAAGAGTTGATGTGAGGAGACCCGTGTGCCACAGCCTATGCTCTTGTGCAGAGCTAATCCAACTTCCCCCAAAGGGGAGGGTTAAATCCCACTGGGTGACTTGAGACACACAACGCGGTAAATGCTGTGGGTGAGCAGCCCCAGTACAGAGCTAAGTGCAGTGTGGATACTCCAGGCAAAGCAAGAGCTGGTAAGAACCACTGAGCTCATTGGAAAAGTACCAGCACCACAGACTTGCCCCGCTCCCACTCTCTCCTTGGTCTTTTCATCTCGGTTGAACCAAAGATGCAGGGGATGCCAGGGCCATGGCCCCAGACAGCCGTCACCGCTTCTCACCTGCATCCTGCACGTGCACAGCGACCATCCCCGACTCCTCCTCGGCCAGCCGGTACCAGACGCCATGGGGATCCGCCAGCCACTCCTCCACGCGGCACGAGTAGTTGCCCGTGTCGGCGCCGCCAGCCTGCAGCACCGTCAGCCGGAAGAGCACCGCCGAGAGCCTCTGGAAGCGCAGGCGGCCCTCCCAGCGGCCAGCCTCGGCGCTGAAGATGGCATCAGGGCCCACACTCAGCACCGCTTCCCTCTCTTCCTCCTCCTCCTCCCCCTCCTCCGCGTGGTCGCCCGCCTCCTTGGCCCGCAGGTTGTACCACGTCACTGCGAAGTGGGACTCTGGGCTGGAGCGGGACAGGATGCTGCAGTCCAGCGGGAAGGACTCCTTCTCCTGCACCGTGAGGTTGGCGGTGGCTGTGTCCACCTGCAAGGTGGGATCTGAGATGACAAAAATCAAGAGGTGAGCGCTGAGCTATCATCAAAACCACCCTATCTCAACACAACTGTCGCAACTCTGGTGCTGGGCACGATCCAAGCAAAACCCAAAGCGTGACGCAGCCTGTCGAGACTCACAGGGACCTCTGAGGCCAACCCTGCAGGCACAGCACAGCATCCTCAGCTCACCACACACCATCTGGCACAGGGTCAAACGGGCTCTGGCTGCAAGCACCATCCTACCCCTGCCCACCCTCACCCTAACTAAGGGACGAGAGGAGAAAGCTGCTGCAGCTCATCCTATGTGTCAGGATACCAAGGTGTGGTGCATGTGCTGAGGAGCAAAGTGCTATTCCTCCCCAGCTACTGCTGCACAGAACATTGAACTCCCTGCTTTTAAGTTTCTTTCAGAGTGCTCAAAGGACTTGAAAATCATTATGACAGAAAAGAAGACCTTTTCCAGCAGCTTGGAAAGTCATTTAGGTAAGAGATTCCTCCATGGAGATGGTCTCAACACTAATGCAGCAAAGATGCTCCAAAAGACTTCCTCTCTTTTTTTTTCTCTAGTGCTTGCTGCAAGGCTAAAGAGCTGTTTTTACCTAACTGAGACACAGTGGCCAGAACCCACGATGAGTTGATTAAAGGCTGACTTCAAGAGCAATTAACATTTGGTTTAGTCATCTTGCCAGGGAGCACATACTCCAGGGATCACAATCAGTCTGGATCTAAGCTTTCATTTAAAGATTAAAAAGCCCTTTCCAAAGTGGGAGCTGAGCAGGAAGGGCAAGTCGATAGCTCACCGAAGAGAGAGGCATTTTCTCCTCCAGTAAGGAGAGCTGGGCAAGCCCTCCCTTGTGGAGACCCCGGGTGTCCCTGCAGGGGGGACTGCTGTCCCTTAGCTCTCATCAGCCACAGGGCTGCCGTGCCCAGAGGGCTTCTCATTACAGCACCTGCCCAATTACAGCACTTTTTAAATGGTCCCGTGAGGAAAACCTTCATTAAGGCCAGAGCTCTTCAGGCCAGAAGCAGTATGAGTATTTGCAGTTCACATCTTCCCAAAGAAGACTCCTGAGCATAAACAGGAATGAGTTAAGTCATAAAATTTTGGGGACTACTGAGGTAAAAAGGAGGAAGGGAAGGAAATGGCGTGTCAAAATTAACACAAAGCCTTCCTCACCTTTAGCAGGTTAAGCAGCAAGAGGAGAACTGATGTCTGAAGGTGCTGAGAGGTTTTTGCCCCCCTTGCTGATGATTATAGCCCTGACGGATGAGGTTAGAGATCCTCACTAATGAGACATGAGTCACAAGGACGATTAGTCATTTTGTTAAGTACTGACTGCTATGAAACAAAAACAAACAACAACAAAGCACTTTTAGGAAAAAAAAATCAATTAGCACACTCCCAACTCCCTCTCTTCTTCCCACTCCACATTCTTCTGCAATTCAAGAGGAGCCTCAGATTTTTCCTGCTGTTCATTATCCTCTCCATCAGGGCTGGCAATTATCACACTGGATGAAGAGCTGTACTGACAACCCAGCATGGCACAGGGATTGCCTGGGGAGGTGTCTCTGCTCAAGCCACTCTGGCCAGCAAAACTTCCCAAGCAAAGACGTGGCAGCTAAGAGCTCTGCTATCCACTGAGAATGCTCCTTCTCCACAACACAAATCTCTGCCAGGAATGACCACTAACATCTTTCCAGAACCTCATGCTTTTGCCAGCTCTGCTCCACAATTACAAGGCTGACATCTTGCTGGAATGGGCAGGCATGGAGCAGTGCAGAATATGCAGAGTGGTTGCTTTTTAAGCTGGAAAGTACCCAATGAATGAGGACTGTACTGTTATTTGTCCTACAGCCTTTAAGACAGACATTTAATCTTTAGTCACATGCCTCAAAAACGAGAGAATCTGTATTTTCCAAGGTAAACTGCCTTTGCATCTTATCTGTTATGAAAACAGGCAAAGCAGCAGAGTCTCTGGGAATCTGCTTTTGAGGGTTTAGGAGTTCATCAGTGCTGGTGAGTCTTAAGAACCACCTTTTGGGAGCACAGGAGCAGGCAACTTCACTGTGTCCTAAGCCAAGTACAATGTCCAATGTTGGCTGAACAGCAACTCCTTGGGGAGCTCAAGAGGAGAAAGAAATTCTAGGATTTCTGGAAGTGAGGCCCAGCAGGAAGATTACAGAGCTGCAGTTCATATATGCAGAGAGAAGACACAAATGTCAAAACTCAATTAGAGTTGAAATTGGTCAGTGTTGTGTCAGCACTTTTTGAAGGCTGTTAATTGCAAGAAGATGCCTGAAGAAAATGTTGAACTGATACCTGTTGAAGATAGTTATCTATTTAATAGGGATGAAGAAAAAGCAGAGGCATTTGCTGGTTTTTTGCCTCAGTCTTTAATAAATACTGATAAACCTTGGGCTGCCTGGTTCCATGAGTCAGAGGACCACGAGTGCAGGAACTGTAACTTTTCCATCTGCAGACTCTGAAATTGTGAGGGATCAGCTGTATCAGCTGAGTGTCCACAAGTCTATGGGGCCTGATGGGGCTCATCAGGTGTTACAGCAGGACCCCTCCTGAACATCATCCAAGGGCCCTGGGAGTCTGGGGGAGTGCTTTTTGGCTGGAAGCTGCCCAGTATATATTCCAATTTACAAAAAGGACGTGAGGGAAGACCCAGGAAACTACAGACCTGTTAGTCTAACCTCAGTTCCTGGAAAAACTATGGAGAAGATTATCCTGGGTACGACAAAGAACCACACAGTCATCAGGCACAGCCAGCATGGCTTCACAAGGGGAAAGTCTTGTTAAATAATTTAATAGCCTTGTGCCACCTGCTCTGTCAGTGGATGCAGTTTTTCCACTTCAGTAAGGCTTTTCATATTGTCCCTCAGAGCACCCTTCCAGCTGTGGGATGGGGAGGTTCATGGTGCACTGGGTGAAGAACTGGCTGAAGGGTGTGTTCACAGGATACAGTGAATGGAGCTTCTTCTGGCTGGTAACTGGTCACAGCAGTGTTCCTCAGGGTTCAATTTTAGGGGCCAGTGCTGTTCAATATATTTATCAAAGATTTGGATACAGGAGTTGAATGCACCATCAGTGAATTTGCTGACAACACTACACTGGGAGGTGCTGCTGACTCTCTTGAGGAACAAGAGACCTTACAAAGCAATCTAGATAGACTGGAGCTCTGGACTTTAATTAATGGAATGGAATTCAACAAGTTGAAATGCCTGGATTTGACACCAAGTAACACTATGCACAAGTAGAACTGGGAGAGGAGAAGCTAGAGAGCAGCCCTGCAGAAAGGGATCTGGGGTGCTGGTTAACAGCAAGCTCAGTAAGACTCAGCAGTGTGCCTCTTCTCATGAAAGAACTTTACCCCTGGGGCATACAGCTGGGAAGCACAGGTAGCTTCCTCCATCCTATTCTCAATCAAAATATGAGTAAAATCAGGAGCTTACCCTATTTAATCTGCCAAAAGTGCTGAAAAAAAAAATTGTAGGTGCACTGACAAAATGCCAATCCCATCTAGTTGTATTTGCAGAACTTGCTCTACACTTTTTCCAGAAAAGCAAGAGTGCAGTCAAGAAGATGTGGAAAAAGGAATCAGCACGGCCTGTCCTGTGGCCGTGCCCTGTGCCTGGACCCGCTGTTGCTGACAGACAGATGGCGATTCATGTTTGCCCAAGCGGGCACGAGGCCGCTCGAGGCAGATGGCACCAGATGCCACTCACCTGGCTGCCTGACGGTGAGGGTGAGGAGCCCGGAGAGCTCCTCTGCGCGCTTGTACCAGCGGTCACCGGGGTCGAGCAGCCACTCCTCCACGCGGCAGCTGTAGGCCCCGCTGTCCCGCACGGTGGAGTTCTGGATGGAGAGCAGGAAGAGCCCCGGGGCCGGGCTCTCCAGGTGCATTCGGCTCCGCAGGTCGCCCAGCGCCGCCGGCTCCCCGTAGTGCAGCGTGCTCTGCCGGCTCAGCCACGCCACCAGCTCCTTCTCGGCGCGGCCCGGCCGCCACACGGACCACTCCACCGACAGCTGGGATGAGGGGCTGGTCCGGTTGGTCACCTGGCACTCCAGGGTCACCCACTCGTTCTCCAGCACCGTGATGTTTTTGTGGGTCTGGTTGACGTGCAGGCGGTTATCTATGGGAAAAGCCCATTAGAAATGCATCGTGACCAAGGGCTGCAAGGGTCCTTTGTCTCCCCACAAGCCTTTCCTGCATGGCCACAGTCCTGGGGTGTGATGAAAGAAATAAGGAAGTAGAGGAAAAAATGACAGAGAGAGGAAAGGACAAAAAAAATAAAGGAGGAAAAGAAAATAAGGCTTGTGTTTTTTAGGGTCTTCTGAAATTCTCAGGCTAATCACCAACGAAGATGCAATCAGTGCAGGGAATTGGAAACCCACAATCTCCCAGCAGGACCTGTGAGGTCCTAAGCGCACAGTGCACCTAATGAAGGGAGATCACACCTCACTCTTTTCTTGTTCTCCTCCTAGGACGAGGCAGTAGCCTGATCACATCCCAACCAGTAAGGCCCCCTGATGTAGAAAAAGGAAAAAAACCAGCAAGGTGGAGAACAGGCAGCTGATTACAGGGAACCCCCGCTGCAAAACAAGAAGTGGCATGAGGGCAAAGTCACACGCAGTGTTTTGCTGCCTCGGGAATGTCCCTGGTTTTTGCTCCACAACTTCATTGATAGACAGGAGGGTGACTGGAATCAGCTCTTTTATGTGAAATGACGTGTCGAACTCTCCTAAATCCCTCACAATTCTTTCCAGGGCCAGTCTGGACTTCCCTGGTACCCCTGCTGCAGGAAGCAACAAGCACTGTACTTCCCAGAGAGAGGTGGGCAATGTGAAGACGGGGACAGTCACAGCTCCCCTGGCCCTGAACACCCCTCAGCCATCCTGGGACTCTGCAAACAGAAATGAAGAGCTGGCACTGGCAGCAAGCCATGGCCTGCTTTGCTTCCTGCATATGTGACCAGGCAAAGCTGCACTGGGGACCATATCCAATATCCCTTTTGCACCCTTGTCCACAGAGCTTGTGTGTAGCCAGCCAAATCCAGACAGAGAAAATGCACTAAGCACCCTACTCCAGCCCTGATATCCAACTGCATCCATCCTGCCTGAGGGATTTTATCGTCCAGACACAGGCAGCTGGAGCAAACAAGGACAAGGCAGGCTTCCTCATGAAGTTCCAATGCTCTGGACAGTACTTGCCTCCCTGCCTCTCCCCTTTGTCCTTTGCCCCAGCTCATGGGGGCTATATTTATCTCCTCCCCCAGCTCACCTTTATCAGTGTCATCCACTGCCACGGAAACCACCCACAGAGCAGATTTCTCCTTTCCTGGCAGGCAGCTCCCCACCTCATTAAACATTATTCCCATCTCATGTGCAAAGGGAAAAGACACAAGGCTCCCTGCGCCTGCCAGGATACAGGCACGGAGTAAAATTAAATTGTGCGCAAGACATAAAAATGCTTTCCCTGGCAGGCACACAGGGGTTCTCTCTCAGTAAGTCGCTAGTTGACACTCTTGCTACATGATGATCTCAAGGATAATGAAACCTGGCTGGATGCAGTGGCCCTACAGACTACAGGGGAAGGACAGCCTTCATGTGGGGACACTGGAAGGCACACAAGCTCAGCCTGGAGAGACAAGAGTCGCATCGAAGCAGGGAAAACCCTCCTTCCACGCAAGAACGTGCAAGCACGAGGATGCAAGGACAGGGTGGCAATCTCACAGGCCGTGCAGAGGAGCCAGTGCCAAGAGGATCCCACCTGGCTGCTTGACGGTGACCTCGGTCCGCCCTGACACCTCCTCTGCCAGCTTGTACCAGGCGTGGTTGGGGCTGAGCAGCCACTCCTCCACGTGGCAGTAGTAGCTGCCGCTGTCGCGCACCTCTGCCCGCTGCACCGTGAGGCTGAAGAGCCCGCCCGAGGCGGAGCGCTCGAACTGCAGCCGGCCCCGCAGCCCCTCCTCCTCCGCGTAGGTGCCGTACTCGAAGGCCGAGCTGTGCGTGGTCTTCAGGATGAGCTTTCCGTCAGCATCCGAGGGCTTGTGCACGTACCACAGCACGGCGAAGTGGGAGTCGGGGCTGGTCTGGGATTTCACCGAGCAGTTCAGGAGGATGGGCCGGTTCTCCACCAGGGTGATGCTCCGCTTCGACTTGCTCACCTGCAGCTTGGTCACTGCCGGGGGAATGGAGAAGGATGAAGAGAGGTGAGTCATTAACACAGCAAAGAAACTCACTGGATTTGGAGTGGAACAGAGAGTCCCCTCTTGCCTGGATCCCATTTGCTTTTAAGACATTTAGATATTATTTAGATATTTAGATATTCTACTAAATCTCTCCTTTCAACCCCTATCTACTCCTGGATCCTCCCACTGTGTCCCTCAGCAAGAGAGGCTGCTTTTTCACAGTCTGGCCTTTAAAAGACTCTTTTTAATTCATAGTGGTCTAGGGCACCAGACTTAGCAAGATGACTGCACCCAAACTCAGTGGTTTTTCTCATGGTGAATATCATACCACTTGCACCTCAGGGCAATGAGCTGTTGACCAGTTCCAGAGAAAACTACTTCTGAGAAAGTGAATTAAATGAGACCCCACTGCTGTCACATGCCAGCTGTCTCAGTGAGATGTATCCCACTGACACGCAATAGCTAGGGGGGGAAGTGCAGGCACAACTGGAAAAGGAGAAAGAGCACCAGACTGGAAGGGATCAGTAGGGAGCAAGCTCTGCTCCCACAGCCAGGAGATGTGGCTCCAAGTCCACCACAAACTGCACAGCCTGGGACAAGCCACAGGCCCATCACCTCTCTTGGCCTCCCAAGCACAAGTGCAGTTCCCACACTGTAGCTAAGCAGTCCCACGGTGTTGAGGAGGATACAGCAGAATCATTAGCTCTAGTTCCTGTAAGGAGAAACGCACAGATTCCAACTCCTCTCTCCCTGTGCAATCCCAAGACAGAGCCTCTGCTGCAGTGAGTTAGTGCTCATGCTGTGCTTGTCACCCCAGCCCTGAGCCAGGGCATTCTGTCGGCAGGGGAGGACACAAGGCGCCCTCCTGTGCCACTTGTGCTCCATGTGCCCTGCTACAGACCTGGGAGAGGGGCAGCTCCCACCCAGCCGGACACACCACTCCTCCCAGCAGCTCTGCCACCATGGCCCTCCCCTCCTCCACCTCTCCTCACACAGCTGCTCCCCTCTGAAAGGGGGAATGCTGCCTTGCTGCTGATAAGCTGCAAATCTCTTAAATAAAACCTAAGAGTGCATGGGTACGAGTGGCATGATGGAAGTGTGGCACCACAGGCACAAATAACTGAAGACTGCCAGGGGACCTGTGCCCATGCACACCCTGGAAACACATCCCACGCATCCTGTGTTTGTGAGGAAGCAATGTTGTCTTCTCTCCCTCACCAAGGCACGGGCTCCTTGCTTTGCATCACACTTTGCTTCCAGCTTCCCTTGGGCACCAGGGCCTCGGATGCCTGTCGGCACTAGTGACGAGTGACAGTGCCCAGGGAGAGGACGGGCACAAACAACTTCAAATGGGAGGAACTCCCACCACAGCAATGCTTTCTGCGCTATCACATCTGAGATAGGCAGCCTGGTACCGCATCAGACATTCCCCTGGAGCCTGGATTGCCCGTGGCTTTAATCAGTATGCTAATAAACACTCTGTGCCACTGGTATGGCATGCAGACACTGGAGGAAAGAAAGGAGGGAAACTGTCCTTGTTTTTCCTCCCTAGGGACTTCAACCTAATGGAAAGAGTCAGCACCACCCTCTTGGCATTATGGTATTTCTACCACATCCCAGACACATTCCCTCCCCTTTGTTTCACTTCAGGACAGCAGGCTTGGCCTCCACACCCACCCTCATCCCACCTTTTTGGCTCACCATTGGTTAAGAACAGTTATTTCGAGCATTAATCAATCTTCCAAGTCCCTAGGAGATGAACCAATAAAGGAGAAGGTGGTTCTCAGCAGTTTCCTTTCTCCCCCAGCCCCCTTTCCAAACAGTTTATTTTTAATTGGTACTGGATTATTTTCTGCAACCGTTACTACGGAAACCTTTGTTACTATAGCAACTGTGTATGTTAAGTCAGTAGCCCTATATCTATTAAAATGCAGTATATACACACACTGCGTGTGGTGGGTTGCTCAATATCAACACACACACACACACACAAAGCCAGGGTACACACAGACCAGAGCTGCTGAGAGGCAAGCACCCCTCTCTGTTCTCTTCCCACATTGTGGCACCTCCAGGAGATGAAAATGAGGATGGATGACACGGAGTAATTCTAATCTCAGTGTCTGGGGCAACAGACCCACCTTGTACATGACAGATGTATTCCACTGAAGCAGTGAGGGCTTGTTCCCAGACCACAATCACAGTAATTGTCACTGTGTACAAACAGCATGGACCCCTGAGGTCATCCAAGGACTCTCAGATGGCCCCTCAGCAGCTTTCCCTGCTCCCATGCAACCGTTGGGAAGAAATATTTTTGAGAATAATGGGGAAGCAATCTTATTAACTCTGGCAAAAATGAGGTCTTAAATTTCACACACACCTCCTCATCCTTCCAAGCCATCCTTGGCAGGCACCGCAGCCAGCAGTCAGGAATTTGCCCACATTTGCACTGAGTCCCCAAGATATTGATGAGGTAGCGCTTCTACAGCTGCTACCAGTTGGAGCAGCAAGCCCTGGCAGGGAATCACAGGTCTTCCCTTTGCCAGACTGCACTCCTGCAGAGGTTCATAACACTGTGCATGAAGTTTCCTCTAGATTAGAGCTATCAGTGATATGTAATGACATCCCTGCCAATGCACTTTTCATCAAACATGAATTATTCTCCTAAGGGAGGCACACCACAGAAGATGCAAGTGCAGGTTCTGTTTCCCTCACACAGAATTAGAGAGGACATTCTCAGTCTTTTCCAATTCTGTGAATGCCAAATGCTTCCATGTCCTGGTGCTGGTTCCTGCATGGTATACAGGCACCGATCTCTTCTTCATTAGCTTTTGCAGATCCTATAGTAGTGATTCAAGGCTTTTATGGACCACAGGCTGATAACTGCTAAGTTGGAAATGTTGTGGCACACAGGTTACCTTGGGGCAGCTTCATCCTCAGGCTGATTTGCTTGTGCATGCAGGGGAGAGCTCCTGGTTAAGACATGGGAAGCTTTGTGGGGTAACTCACACTTCTGCTCTCCCATGGGGCCGACCATCAGCCACTGTTCACAGATACGCAAACAAATCCACAAAGCTCATTTTGCATTTGAGAAGAATTATTTAAAAAGGGGAAAACAGATAATATTGAAGTTGGTGGTCCAGGGTAATGGGAATGGTACAATACAACACCAGGGAGTCTATCCATCTCTTCCCATTCTGGTGCTAAGCCTATTCCCGTGCAAACGGAGTCTCTCCATACCATGTGCAGCTTGCCAGGTCATGTTTAAAGATGCTGCCATGACATGGAAATGGTTGTAGCTGCTGGTGCATGAGTGAGGTTGCAAGAAGTCTGATGCCCCAGGCACCGAGCCAGCGAAACCTCGCCCTACTGACAAGGGGAAAACTCCCTTTCCTGCCCTGAGGATTTGCCTGGGCAGAGAGCCAGGAAAGGGCTCGGCCTTCAAATGCTGAGCTGATCTGGTGTGCCCCAGGGCTGGGGTTTCGGTGAGGCAGGGCAGGGCTGCTCAGCCCCGTGTCAGGCAGCAGAGGTGGTGGGCACAGCACTGTGAACAGACACAGTTACCCAGCATTTTCTGCTGGCTGTCAAGAGGCTGATGTTCTCTTAACAGCCTCCCGAACATCTGCTCTGTGAGAGGAACAGGTGCCTGTGTCTAGGTGAAGTTATCGTGCATATCATCTGCAAACCATAATCCTGTTGCCACAATGTCTCCTGGCTCCCTGGAGAGTGCCAGTAAAGAGGATATTGTACTTTAATGTACTGTAATTGGCCCTACATACGCTATTAAGGCTTTCAATTTACACTGGCAACAAGTCATGGTTACAAACCTCTGAGTTTTTCTATCATTATCTCAAGATGCCTGTGGCAGCTTCTGGTCCTCAAAGCTCGCACCTCTGGCTGGAAGCTCAGGTCAGACACACCTTACAACCACAGCAGGCTATGACACAGCCAGATCCTCTACAAGCTGATATGTAGTAGGTGTTTTCTCCACACCACCAAGCAGGCAATCAGTCTCCTCAAGCTGAGCATGTGGTAAGCACAGTTATACAAATATTTGGGGGAAGGGAGAGCAGTCATCAGAAGAGGAGGACAGAGGCAATGATGTGATTCACGGTTTTTCTCCTGACTTGCTGCCTCTTGGCTCCCTCCCCTCTGCTTCCTAATCATCAAGCTGAGGTTACAACACTTACCTTTAGCAAAGCACTCTGCAACCTGTACCTAAAAATGCTGTGATAAGAAGATGCTCGGTCTCAAACACCTTACATCATTTTGCCTTGTAGGCAGCAAGAAAACACAACAGCAGGAGTTTACCTCCTACCTGGGAGCCACTATTACCAAGTCCTGGCAATGGCAACATTTAACTGCAGCTGAAGATATGGTTTCCCCAAAACAGCCCCACGGAAAACCCCAGAATGCTGCCCCTGCGGCAAAGGAGGGGGCCATCCGCTGGAGAAGGAACCAGCTCTGCATGAGCCAGCAGCTGTGGCACAGAAGGGTGGGCAGGAGGATGGCCACCACCACCCCAGAGAGTCCCCAGAAAGCCCATCACCACAGCAGGGAGGCAGTGTCCCACTTTGGAGGCTGCTGCTCGCTGGGGAGAGCTCCTCCAGAGAACACTTTTGCTTGGAAAGAACCAATGAAATGTGATGAAATGTTGCAAAAAGTTGTCCGGGGGAATGTCCTACTTTTAAAAGTCTCGACGGAGATTTCACTGTGCTGAGGTGTGTGTGCAGGGGTAGCAGAAATGAGGCCAGCCCGACCTGAGCCCAGCCCTGGTTTAACACCATACAGTGGGCTTAGCAGTCTGATCAGGAGAGGCTCTTTTCCAGGAGCACAGCCCCATGGTGACTTCCTACAAGGAACCCCTCTCTCCCCAGCATGTTCAGCGTACAACCCTGAAGGGCACTGGCAAGGCCTTTGGCACAAACTCAGCCATTCCCTCAGCGTGTGGTCACAACCCAGAGGTGCTTCATCCTTTCCCTCACTAGGGCCTGAAAAGCACTCAGTGCCTGAATTCCTCCCGGAGGATGTTTCCCTGGGATTCGAGAGACCAGCGTGCAGGTTACTGCCACAGGCTTGGACATGTACTAACATTCAGACCTCTGCCAACTCTTCTCCCTTCCACAAAGCAGGGCTGAGGAGCCTCCTCCACCTCCCCAGACACTGCAAGGACTCCTGCTTTAATAACTGAACAGAGTCAAGCAAGCACACGCCAGCCTACTGATTCAGCATGGCGAGAGCTGCGTGACTCACGTTTATTAGGTTAGTTGAAAGCAAACCAACGTTCAAAAGGGAAAGATGTGCAAGCCCTTTTAGAGGGGAGGCATCAGAAGAAAGGCATTTGCAGAAGGGAAGAAAACGAGATGCTCCTAGGAGGACTGTGCTCATTAAGCTTAACCATAGCAC
This sequence comes from Dicaeum eximium, assembly GCA_013396995.1. Taxonomy (NCBI): domain Eukaryota; kingdom Metazoa; phylum Chordata; class Aves; order Passeriformes; family Dicaeidae; genus Dicaeum; species Dicaeum eximium. The sequence continues at coordinate 760,332 of VWZP01009615.1, forward strand.
AGAAATCACAGCAAAGTAAAGACAAAGGCTTCCAGCACTGGGGCAACCTCCCCAGAGAAGGCAGGAACATGGCAGCACAGCTCCTGACTCCAGCTATTCTCTTTTAACTGAACACAGTTCCTCCTGAAACTGGATTAGTGAGGTTGCAAATTGCATTAGCCAACATGGGAGGCTGCTGGTGCAACAGGAGCAGCAGAAAGGGAAATAGCATTAGACTTTGCCTGCCATTATTACTGCCATTATTAACTTGTCACTTTACTGTAGTGTTCCTATAACAATGAATTATTGCCTGCAAACAGGCTGACATGATTGAATTACTGGGAGAGCAGCTCTGTGGGAAGGAAAGACAGCGTTAACCCTTTCCTGAGGAAGGCTCAGCTTCAGCCCCCTCCCATGTGGTCAGACAAAAGAGCTGAGTCTGTGAGTCTGAACACCACCAAGTGACCTGCATTTCAACATGTTCAGCAAGTTGCTGCCAAGTCCACAGCCCAGCAGGCAGCCCAGACACTCCCCCAGTCTCACAGCTGCTGCTGCAGCAAGACCAGCCGGGTATTTAAGTGGCTGTGCACGTCCATGCTGACCATCACCCGTCCAACAGCCCTGCCCAGCACTCAGCCCCAGGCACAGGCACAGGACTGAAGGACACTGTGCTACTGCAGCCTGGGGAGTGGAGTTGGATGTTCTCAAAATGGTGCCAGAGGGTGCTGTGGCAAAGCAGAACAGGCACCTCTCCTCAAAGCCTGTGGTGGATCCGCTTGCTCATCCGCACCCCCACCAGCTCCAGCCCCAAGAAGTCTGATCATCCCAAAGTACCTACAAGTGGCCCCATGCCCTGTCCCTCCCCAAAAGCAGTACAGTCACACTGCAGACCCACCAAACGCTGGGGGAGCAGGTCAAGTGATCTCTGCATGTGAAGACTGCAGGCAGTGACAAGGACATCTGCTTGGCTAGGGAACAGCCTGGCACTACCAGCCGTGCTGGAGCCTGTGGAGCAGCTAACAAACGAGCAGGTAACCAAGTAGAGCCTCGGGGAGGAATGCATGTGTGACCCAGAAAGCATCTCTAAAGCCCAGAAGCCATACATCTGCCAGCACATGCAGAAAAGGCAAGGATGGAAAAAGCTTGAAGCTCACAGCCTCCCAGGTCCAGCCAAGGCTAAGGCAGAGACCACCAGCTGGGATGTACCACTGGCCTGGAAAAAACAGGACTTTCCCCAAGAAACAGAAACCATGTCTGCATAAAGAACAGCAAGAAACAAATATACCCCAAAGCAAAACGCCTCACAAACCTAAAATCAGAAACTTTCCTGCAAAACCCTGAAATGCACATAAAAGTTCTGCACGAGAGAGAGGAGGGAGGGAGGAATAAAAGATTCCCAGCATGAACTGTGCCTGCTGTCAGAAAACAATATACGGCTCACTGATCACTTGTAAATTAAAATATGGAGATAGGATCACTGGAAGATAAATTCAGTACCAAACTACAGCCACTGAGGATAAAGAAATAAAAAAACAACATACCGAGATATTTAATCAACTCCTCGTCAGAAAGATTTCAAACAAAGGAGCGCTCCATCAATTAGGAAAAAAAAGTAATTAAATGCACCCGAAGAGCAAGTTGTAACACACACAGCAGCACCACACACCAACTCTCATGCCGTGCTGGAGGCTGAATTTCCTGAGATATTTCTTCCCTCACAAAAAAACTCGACAGTTTTGTGCAGTTGCACTCTCAGAGCACAACTGCACCCTGTAGTGCACGGCTGACTTTCGCACACGCTGTGTTGGACTTGGGCATTTTCAGCAGCTCCTGCTGAAAAACTGAGTGCTGGGCAGACAGAGAAGAGCTGCTTAGGATGGTGTGAAATGTCATTTTCTTGCCATCCAGAGAGCAAGCTCTCCAGACAGACCTCAGGCACGATCAGATCTTTTGGATACTGCCCGCACCAGCCCTGCCAGTGTCAGGTGCAAAGGGAAGTCCCCTGAGAAGAACCCAGCTCATCTAAGCACTACCTCACTCCACTCACCTTTAACTGTTCCTTTCCACTGGCCTAGCTTTCTGCAGGTGTACTAAACTGAGCTGGTGCACAGCAGGACCTGTGCCAGCACAAAGAACGGGACAGGACCATGCAGCCAGCAGCCCACATCGGGGATGAGGATCACCTCCTGCTGTGCAGCAAAGGGCCAGATCAGCTCCACCTGCAGGAGTTTACTTCCCACCTGGGAGCCACTGTTGCCAAGTCATGGGAATGGCAACATTTAATTGCAGCTGAAGATTCCACTTCCCCAAAACTGAACGCTCATGGATGATGCTGCTTCTGTAAATAGTGAGTACAACTACTGCTGTAAGAACACCCAAGTGAAATGAGCCATCTGTCATTTCTTAAGGAATTGTATTCTTGAACTTCTTTAAGACCGAGGACATATTTCAGCATAATGGGCTACAAATCCATCATCACCTGAACTCCCGTCTTCTCTGTTAATTGGGACAAGGAAAACTATAGTAATTTTCTTGAGGAGCATTCCAAATGCCTATTTAAGAAAGTAAGATGGCCTGGAGAGAAAACTTTTATGTATACATACATATATTAAAATAAAAGAACCTGAGAGCATGTTTGCAGCCATTTTGCTGTAAGGAAGCAGATCTCAGGTTCAGTGAACCCAGGAAGGAACTCAGTCTTTGACCAATGTCAGAACATGCAGTTTCTCAGGGCAGGAGAAGCATTCCTCAGGTTACAGAACACTGGCAAATGGTGCAGGTCCCACGCACAGGGATGGACTGCCAAAGGTGCTGCTTGGGCACACAGGGAGGGACCGCTGGGCTGGGCATTGCTCTGACTGGAGGGCTGAGAATGCAGCAAGAGAAATATCGTGCTGCTGCAGCCCTGAGCCTGCTGGCCCCAAGGCCACTCGCCTCAGGGAGAGCTGGGGCTCCCTGCAGAGACTGGGACAGGAGAAGAGTGGTCAACACCTGGCTGCAGAGTGGCTCTTCACCAGTCCCCCTCTCCCTCAAGGGCTGCCCTTGCTGACTCTGCTTTTGAGATCTTCAAAGACAGGAGGAGGTACAAAGCTTTAGAGCTGGACACCATCTAAGTGCTGCTCACTGCAGAGTATTTTAGTCCAAGGAGAGCAAACAGGGAATCGATGAGAAGCTGAAGTGTGTGGAGAGAGAAAAGCTGTTCAAGACAACATCAAAGAAGGTGATGTGCACAGACTGCAAACAGGCTGACATCATGGTTTTGTATATCCACGCTGCAAACAGGAGTGGAAAACCAGTCAGAAGATATCAAAGAGAGAAAGCAGAGAGTACTCTGACGTGAAGTGAAAAATTTGGATCTAAAAGATAATCATGGAGAGAGCTAATTTGAAGAGAGCAGCATATTCTGGATATGGCCCAGGTCTCCTGGCATTGTCAGTCTTATTGGGGGGCTGAAAGGAAATGCCTGCAGTAAGATCAGTGGGCACACACAGAGCAGGATGAGTCAGGTTAAGGTCCCACTAGGTTCAAGGATGCATTCCCACACTCTACACCCTTGTGAAATGCATCCAAGATGCTTCATCCATTTAAAGTTCAACTTCCCAGGCCATATTCCTGGGTGCATTTTCCAGGCTGGAGTCCCAAGAGAAACCTTGAACATAACTGACTGCAATGAGCTCAACACACCTGGCTCTTACAGGAGGCTCTCACAGGCAGCCCTGCAGAGGAGCCAAGCAGCACCACTCCCAGAAGGAAAACCAAGTGCAGGGAGAGGTGAAGCACAACTCTGATCCCATAAGGCCAGTGTCATCATCCCCAGTACAGCATCAGGAATGCAGCAGCACATCCAGCACAAACTCCCTCCCTGCTGCTTTCACGCAAGAGAACAGGGATGTTTGGAGGACAGAGTCATGGCTAAGCGTGGAGAAAAAGCACCCTGGGGTGCTGGCCTGGGATAAGTAACTGTGCCAAGGAGGTGACAGGGAAGAGCAGACTGCTCTGTGCCACAGCCACTGCTGCTGAGGAACAAGCTGCTCTCCTCTGAGCTCTTCCTGAACTCCTTCATCACTCAAGCAGGAGTACAACCATTTGCCAGATGGAGCAGGCAGCTGTAAAGCAAGGAAGCAGTGCTGTTCTACAGAGCAAAACTATTCTGGGATCAAGCAAACAGCAAACTTCAGTTTCCAGACTTCACTTCTGTGAGGAAGTTTCCAACCCATTAACTTTCCTTGCCTAACTTTATTGCTGGATGCTGCCAGAAGCAAGAAGTGCCAGGTTAAAGCAGAGACTTTGTGGCCTTTGAAAACACTTGTTTGAGCCTCCACTCAAGAGTCTGGTCAGCATCCCTCTGGCCACCTGTAAAAGGCATCTTTCCCATCCATCCATGAGAGAATTCCTTAAAAACTGAAATTACTAAGATGAGATGGAATAAAGGCATTAACAGTAATACCTGAGTTAAGGAAACCTCCTCACTGTACTCCACAAATGCCTTGGCAATTAATTATTTGAAAATCAGTCCTCCTCTCCCAGCATTAAGTGTGCTATAAAGCAGTCTCCTTTTCCAGTTCTCCTCTGCCTCGTGCCCTCCTCATCTTCCCAGTATCCTAAGTTTGCACAGTCACAACCATCCTTGGTTCCATCCACAACAACAGCTTGGCTGCTCAGTGAGCCTTCAGAGAGAAGGAGCAGCATGAGACTGAATAGTTTCTGTGGCTGCCATGGGTGACTTGGACAGAGAGGTAAGAGTCCTTCATTCTCCACTCATTAGGTTTCTGTGGCCATTCCTAGCCCAGCACAGCCACTCTCTGGTTTCCTGTGGAGAGCAGAAAAGCAGCAGAGGGCTCTGCACCCATCTGAATGCAGGGCTTCAGGGAGAGCACAGCTCTGGCTTGCCCCACTCCTGAAGCAAGGTTCAGGGAGAAGCCACCTCCATCTCCTCCAAGGCCAGCTTGACAAGCCTCCACCCTCCCCCTCCATGATGGTTTCAACTTGACAGCTCCTAATAAACCAAACTTTAAGAAGTGGCCCCTGGAGAGGCTCTGGAAGCTAATTAATGCTCTAATGAAGAGCATGACTGCCTTGTTTGCTCGACAGCTCCCAGGTCAATCAATCTGCTGTAGACTGGCTTGCAAAAAAGCAGTACCCCTGGTGTCTGCTCAGTTATCATGCCCTGCCATCCCTCCTCCCATGTTCATTACTGTCAAAAACTCAGCAGCAAGAGGACAGATTTATAGAGGAGATTGCAGCTTCTCCCTGAGCACCTGATCCAGAATTAGTCACGAAGGAACAGGACAAGGGACAACGACAAGGATAGAGGGGTGGGAAGTGCATGAGTATGAAAGGAGTGAGAAGGTGCTCTGAGGGTGGGGTGTCAGGTGAAAGCCCTGCTTTTTATTCTGCTGTTGTCAGATACCCTCTCCAGCACTCAGACCCCAGGACTTTGCCAAATCGCCCCCTCATCTGTGCTGCAGGAGAATGATAAGTGCAGTAACACACACAATGACAATGGCAATTTAATACAGCAGCACAAATCTGCCCCAAGCCTCCTTGCCAAAAGAGAGAGCACTCTGCAGACACCCAGATTGCAGCACAGCCCCCGTGGTGCACTGTCTGCTGCCCTTGTCTGCGCCCTGCACACCACACGGACACGCACTGCTCCCAGACAGCACCTGCTGTCTCATCCCTGGACACCTGGCAGGGAGAAGCAAGATCCAAGAGGGAGATGGGAACAGAGCCTGCCTGACAGCCCTTGGGTCTTCCCCTTGACCTGTCTGAAGCTATCTACCACCCTCCTCCCTCAGGCAGGAGCCAGAGCCCAAGCGCTGTTTCCCCTCCATGGTGTGCGAGGAAGGGGGCAGGAACAGTGAGGTCAGCTGGCATCTCAGTGTGAGCACTGACAGCTCAGCCTGAATCCAAACGCTTCCAGGCTCACTTGGATTCAAAAGCAACCACCTGCTTCTCCTAAAAGATACCTCTGCCTTCCCTAAAATCCAAGAAAACTCTAAGTGCCATGGAGTCACCACACATGTCCTCTCCAAGGACAGAACACAGCTAATCCTGAAGGATCTCTCGAGTATCAGCCCACTAAGCCTTGCATGCTGGATGCTCTTCTCCACCTGGAAAGGGGCAAGGCAAAGGGCAAAGCAATGTCTCTAGATGGGGAAACCTTCAGGGGAAAGTGATGATGGCCTTGGGGATGAAAGACCCAGGTTTTCAGAGGCAGGCCAGATACTGCAGCAGAAGGGGAGCCCCAAACACAAAAGAAAACTCCACTTCTGCACTCAGGGCTCACTTCTAGTTTGGGCTGCACTACTGTGCATGGTTTCTGCAAGCTTTGGTTTCAGGGAAGCAGCTGGTGTGAACTGAGATGCACTTTTATTATTCTTCCCCTTCTGCTGCATGAACTCACCAAGAAAGAAACAACAGGCATCTTGAGAGATGGAAGTAAAAAGGACAGCACTGCATTGTAGGGAAATGAAATAGCCACAGGATATCTAATCAGACTGGTCTCCAGTCATGTCTAACAGCCTCCCAGACTAGCCTGGATTTTTGCCCCAGCCTACAGAAGTTAAAACTCAGCAGTGGCCCTAAAGCAGTGCAGGCCTCTGTCCCTGCAAAGCACACATGAGTTTTCAACCCATGGTGTGCAGGCTTGCATGACACTGAGGAGCAGGCCAGGAAAGGGAGCTTTGGATCCCAGTGCTGCTGCTGGTGAACTTACATGATACCTAAATTCTCCATGACCTCTCACACACACAGCCAGCACCCTGTATAGGGAATTTCCCCACACTGCCAGTCTTTAGAGCAGCTTCATGTCCAAGGAATCAGGAACGTCACTCTCAAAGGCCAAATCTGGCTCAGATGCCACACAGAAGACTTCTGCCATCCTGCCTGCAGACCTTGTACTGAGAGTTGGGTTAATGCTGCCATTGCCTGCCTTTCTTGCTCCCTCCTTCAGCCCCTACATGTTTCATTTCTCAAAATACTGCTCATTTCTTCTCAGATTTCACAAAGCAAGGAGGCCGCCACTAATTTACCTTTCTCTCCTCAACACACTTCAAAGGCTGATGTATACTGATTTCCATGTCTGCACCTGGAACCTGTCAAATAGAAAGGTCACTCAAACAGGGAGCAGGGGTTTGAGAGGGACCTAGAATCCCCACATTAACTTACAGTCTAGAAACACATGCTGGCTCCATTTGCCAAAAGACCTCTAGGCAAGCTTTCTTTATGGTGTCCCTTGGTGGACTGGAAGTGGAGATAGGTCACCCCAAGCACATGGGTCAAGGCAGACACCCATGGCTAATGGCAAAGGAAAAGCTAGGACTGAGATACCAAATAGGAGCCTGAAGTTACTTCAGATTAAGGTGACTGTAGGGCAACAGAAGTAGATGGACAGTGGTCTCAGCTGTTTAATCATTCAGAGTTCCTGAATTCAGTTCCTGATTGACCCTTTTTGGAGAAGCCTTGGATATTGATCTGAAAACCAGCACAGGTTTGACTGGGAGGGCTCTAGGACATTCATTCAGAAGTGTCTGGGAAAGGTGTCTCCCATATCATCCTGGATCCTCTCTGGAGATCATCCAGCCAAAGACCCAGGAATGACACAATACAACACTCTGCCACCTGCAAAGCCACAGAGAAACAGAGCAGTCCCCGGTCTGACTGCCAATATTTCATTCATGGAGAACATCAACCACCTGCTCCAGGAGGCTGCCTGGGACACGGTAACAAAACACAGAAAGGGTGCAGCCATGGTACCGGGAGAGCTCTTCTCTTCCATCCCTGCTTGTGAGCTACAAAGCCTCAAACATTATCCAGGGCTCACTGAACTGACAGCTAAGATTTATTTTGCAGTCGTTCACAGAGCAGCAGGGAGATAGGGAGAGGTAAAAACCATGGAGACCTGGACAACTTGTTCTGTTAAGGCATCACTTGAGGGTTACTGCTCCAGTAAAGAACAACAGGCTGCCAGAGCATGGTTTAACTGAGCTGCCTGCCGCCCTGAGCTGTGACACACAGGCTCTCTTCTAGAAGCTGTTATCAAGGATTTCTCTTTCCCTCTCTGCCTCACACACAGATATGCATGCACAGGGCTGTGAAGAAGCATGTTACTCCAGGGACCACATCCATTCAACACTGTTTCCTAAGGAAGTAAGCTAAAATGATGAACATCACCAACTCGACCTTGCAAGCAGTAAAACATGTATTACAAGGCAGCATAATCAAGATAAATGGAGAAGATTAACCTGGAGATGAGGGCAAGGGAGAGAGAGGGAAGAAAAATTATGGAGGAGCTCATGAGGTGGCTGGAGCTCACAGCATCCCCTGAGTTGTCTAAAGACAGAGTTGGGGAAAGTGGAAGGAGTATTAAGAGGCATACTGAGGGGAAAAACACAAAGCCCAACCAGGAGAGACCCTAGGAAGGAGTCCTTCTGCACAGGAACACGAAAGGAGGACTCACATGCAGCAAGGACATGAGCCAACAGTCTTGAAGGTGTTAAAAGCCTCACTCCAAACACCAACTCCACCCCTAAGGCCAAGACAGCAATACATTATTCAGCTCAGCAACAGCCCACAGCTACTGTGGCCACGCATCTTTCCATTTTTCTTGCACAATAGGGACACCACTGAAATATCAGTGACAAGGCCTACAGAAGACCCTCACTCTCTCCAGTGGCTGTACAGGGAAAGAACCTTGTAGGTTTTCTGACTGCCCCTGCCACGCCAGGTGCCTGCTGCTTATCTGCTGCATACTCTGTGTGGGCACTCATGGCCGTGGAGACTTTCAGCCAAAAGGGCTCAGTTTCTGGTGAGGATGAAAATCAGGCTCTTTGATCACCATCTGTTTTTGAAGGTGCCTCCAGCAGAACGAGAGATGTACCCAGTTACTAGACCACAGCTGCAGCACCCCACCTATGGTGCATGTGCAGCTTTGGTGGGAACACATCTCCCTCTTTGACCCTGTTTGCCCCATTCTTCTCCTCTCTATTTAGAGTCTGCCTTGATAAACGGAGGTGACAACCTGAAAACCACCAGTGTCTCACAGAAACACTCCAGAGACGGGAGTGCCACCTCACTTCCCAGAAGAAAACCCCAGGAACAGCATACAAGAGGCACAGAGCGGACCCACTTCCCCAGAGGTGCATAAAGGAGCTCCAACATAATCACGGTCGAAGAGCTGAGCCAGCTACAAGTGAGAAGCATCAGCCACTGCCAGAAGAGCAGTCCTAACTCAGCACCAGCACACATCCCATCCCCCCAACCCCTTCCATAGACCCTCGGCACTCACCTGGCCGCAGGACCCTGATTTCCAGCAGGTTGGAGGTCCTGTCGGCCAGCCTGGTCCAGCTGCTGTTGTAGTTCTTCCTCCAGAGCTCAGCCACGCACTGGTACTTGCCGGCCTCGCTGTCGCTGGCCCTGCTGATGCTCAGGCGCACGTTGTTGCTGGACTCGGCCTTCTCGATGGCGGTGCGCGTGCGGAACCCCGCGGCCCTGTCGCCCCACTGCACGCCGCCGTCGCGCGTGAAGGTCACCAGGTCGTGGAACTCGGTGCTGCCCGCCGGCTGGAACCGCCACGTCACCGACACCGGCACCCACGACGGGTAGTGGGGCTTGATGATGCACTGGAGGTCGAAGGACTCGTTGTAGGTCACCCCCGGGGTGCGGGAGATGGCGGTGACGGCAAATCCGGCCTCTGTGGGAAGAGAGGAGAGGGCTTTGAGGCACCTGCCTAAGGAGGCCCTGCTGTCAGCATGCAGAAGCCAGAGTGTGGTCATCCAGTGGTGTGATCAGCCACTCGAGTTGTGTCAGCTTCACTTTGCTATGGCCAAGTGAGGTGAAAAGCAGAGGCAAAAACACACAAGTGGTGACTGCCTGAGCAGCAGTGACTGCCTGAGTGAGCACGGGCTGCAGCCATAGCAGGATTGCCTTTGATTTCTGCCCAGAGGAGTGAGATCCCCTGAGACACAGAGGGTGGGCAGCCAACCCCAGCAGGCTGCCAAAACTCTGTATGGAAATGCAGCAGCACAATGGCAAAGGAGCAGCACCTGGCAGAGCAGCTACTCAGCACCACCCCCCTGTGATTCATATCCACCTCTTGGGCAGGGGGTCCCACCCTGTCCCCCAACCCAGGTCTGCATCTGGCTGCTGCAACTGGAGGAAGAATGAGGAAAGCAAGAAATAGCAGCCTTCAAAACATGCATTGTAGAGGTGGCAGTGGTTACAAAACCCCAGGATGGAGGCAAACTGAAAGAGAAGCTGGATGCTCCTGTTCTTCAGACAGCACAGCTTTTGTTCTCTTCCAGATCACAACTCCAGGACAGCTTTATGCAGTTATTCTGGCATGTCTGCCACTCTGCAAGCTGGTCAATATGTTTGACTTGTCTACCCCAGCACTCTGTTTAGAGGAGTTGAAATCAGCAGTCTATTAGTAATTAAAACGTAGCATATTCCAGTTAGTCAACTGTAAGCCAGTCAGGCTTACATACTCAGTCAGAGTATTTCCATTGCTCATTTGCTCCAAGCTGCAGAGAGAAACATTTTCTTCACTTCCAATCACTTCAGTGTGGCCAGCAGACTCAGCAGGGACCTTGTTTTCCTCTGCCAACGTCCCCAAGAAGTGCTCCCCTCCTCAGAGGCTCCATGGAGTGTCCCACATGAGCTGACAGTTCCCCCTCTCCCTGCAGTGCTGACCACCCCAGCTCTCAGCAGAGCTGCCACTGCTTGAGGAGACCCCAGATGGTGCCCAGTCAAAAAAGGAACATCTTCTGGATCAGCATGGAGCTTCAGCCTGCCACTGGCTCGAAAAGACGAGCCAGGAGCTCCCTGCTGCTGCAGGCAGACTGGGCACAGCATGGAGCCCACCAAATCTGCACACTTCCAGCAAGTGCCTCTGCAATCCCACGGCGTCACCGTGCCAGAGCTCTGGGATGGGTAATTACTGAGAAAACAGGTCAATCTTGGGGATTAAAGCCTCTCACAGCATGTTCAGTGATTACTCAGGAGGGCAGCATGAGACCCACACTGTGTCTGCCTCCCCTGCAGAGCTGTTGTGTCTCAGCCCCACATAAGCCATCACCTTCAGACCCTGCAGCATCCCTCCTGCCCCAGAATGTGTTACCAGGCCCAGCTCAGAGAAACACTGAGCCACAGAAGGCCCTGGAAAGCCAACTTAATTTCACCAAGACCAGCTGACTTCATCAAGTTTACTCTCCAGCTGGCCTGGGCAAGGAAGCTTCATGAAGTCATGCAGAAGCCAGGTGTGTTTTTCAGGTCTTCAACTCCATCAACATGGTCATGGCACTTAGGTTAACAAACAAAAGCCCTTCTTCTTTTCAGACTTGGTATAAAAAGCATGGAAGCGGACTGATTTTCTGTAAAACCTCCCTACAAAAATACAGCACTCCCTCACCCCCCTCCTTCTGTGCCCAGACAAAGACTTAAGTCAGTGCTACACACTCAAGAGCCTCAGAAGTTCGGGAACATCTGGTCTCTCCTGACAGCACATCTCTCTCGTCTGGCTGTTGCTTCTGAACCACCCTGTGGTTAGATTTATGGGTTTAAACATCATCAGCTAAAGAGTTTCTTATCCCAGCAGGCTGGCAAACAATGAGACCTTAACTTGAAATGTGAGTGTCACTAAATTTACTGCATTTTTTTGAACAGTAGCTTATGAAGCCATAAACCTCTCTTGCTTTTTCTTAGCACCCTGAATTTGAGTTTCTCAGGACATTTCAAAAACATTAAGCTGAACAAAAAAATACCAGATTCAGCAGCAAAACCAATACTTAATAATTTCTCTGCTATATTTTTATGAGGTACTTCAGCTTTGCTAGTTAAAGAGACCTAGGAATTTCTTAGGACTAGACAGAACATGCTCAACAGCCGGTGACTGAGAGTGGAGTAGGTGGGACAACCTTTCCATCACATCTTCTGGAATTGCTGTGCGCTTTTGAGCATCTTAAATTTTAACAAGAGTAGAAGTGACACATTTCAAAATCTCAGTGCTTAATTGCAAGACTTTTACAAGTGGCAGAGTAAAGAGAAGGGATGACACTTGGGACTTGTAGCAGGCCAAATGCTGCTGACCTCATGAGGAAGACACCATTGGAATTAGATGAGAATTTTCCTTTCATTCTTTACAAAAGAACATCCCTACCTGCTTTTAGAAGCTATACAGAAAAGATATTCTAACTCCAGACATAACAGCCTCTGAAAGGAGGTCAAAAGTAAAGGAGAGGAAAGGAGGAAAAAAGCAAGATTTTCATCAAAATACAGTATGACTTTGAAGTCTGGTCTCACACACATCTTCTCAAAGCTTAAGATTAATCCTTCAGAGTACCAATAAGAGGCACACAATCCCCACCCTCCTGCCAAAATTCTTATCTCAGCCTTTCAGTAGAGCTCCCTGATTGTCTTAGCCTTGGCATTCTCTTGGTATGAGAATCAGTGGCCTCACAAAATCAGTCATCCCTTCTTCAGCCTTCTGCAGATCACTTTTGGAACCAGCCCAAAAGGACCAAAGTAACTCACAATCCATGCACAATGTCAGACTCCCTACCTGCCCTCTCCTGAACTGACGGGGTTTCACTGTGTTTGAATAGAGAAGCCCCTTGGCAGAGCAGGGTACCAGCTGCAATGATCCCAGGTACTGGTTTACTTTGGTCGTGGACAACACTGTGGTTCTGGGCCAGCAGCTCAGTGCAGAAGCAGCGAGGACCATTTCCAACTCATGCTTTCTGTCAGAGATGCCCACCATTTCTGCTTTTTGGGCCAACAGACGCCCAGCACTTTGCACTCCTGATCTGGTGTGGGCACAGGCAAGGTTTACCCAGGGCAGGCAAGGAGGCTTCGACGTCCATGGGCTGCCAATGGAGCACCACCACTGCACTGACCAAAACCCAGCTCCAGCACGGGCAGGACACACCATGGGACTGGCAGCCTCTCTCCTCTGAAGGACACCAGAAGCCCTGTCCCTCTCCTCAGCCATTCCCTGCTTTGCTCCTGCCACAGCCACCCCTCAGACTTTGCCCCCACACACAAAAGCGCATGCAGGCGTTTCGCACCAACCTACGAGGAGCTGTGGCCGGGCTGCTGTGTGCCTCCATTTTGCTGGCAAACAAAGGCAGGAGCGCTGAGAACAGCCTCAGTGATTTGCAGGTGACCTTCTGGGGGATGGCCAGGCACGTGGGGGACCGTGGCCGCAGGGCCCCCCACGCCTCAAGTACTCACCCAGAGCAGTGATGGACACCGGGGTGCTCGTGTGCCGCTCCCCAACCATCTGCCACTCCCCATCCAGCGTCCGTGTCCACTCGGCCACGCGGCACTCATAGTGGCCCTCGTCGGCCTTGACGCTGTTGAAGATCTCCAGGGTGAAGGAGCCGGGCCGCACCTGCTCCACCTGGATGCCCCCGTAGCTGCTGCGCTCCGCGTAGGCGGGCCCGGGGTGCAGGGTGCCCTCGCGGTCCAGCCGCACGATTTCGCTGCGCCGGTTCAGCTTGTCCACCAGCTGCCAGGTGACCGAGAGGCGGCTCTGCGGCCCGAAGCCCGAGCGCACGGTGCAGCCAAAGCGCAGGCTCTCTCCCTCCAAGACAGTGCTGGCGTTGTTGATTATCTCCAAGGAGATGCTGGTCTCTAAGGAGAGAAACGCATACACACAGGGGAGATGATACACACTCGCCACTGCTCGGGCTGCAAGAAGGACGCTGCTGGCCAGGGACGCTTTCCACCAGGTGCAGGAAACTGCCCACGCATTTGGGTCCAGGCACGTCTTAACCTCATGCGTGACCACATCCAAAAACAGCTGGTGGGCAGCGAGCTGCTCCTGGTGACTTGCACACTCAAGGTGGGTGTAGGCCAAAGCTGGGAGAAATCTCTGCCTACGGCTCAGGAGACATTGCCGTGTCTTCTGGTCACAGGTCCGGGATGGGATCTCAGCAAAACTTGAGGGAATTTCTGTTGCTACAATATGCACTGCGTGCAACTGGCTCTGCCAAAAAAACCGGTTTCCAGTGCCCTGTGGCTTTTTCAATTCACATCATCCTGATCACCATCTCGCCACATCCATTCCTACCAACACCTTTTTGAGAAGCTCTCCAAAACTCCCACTGTTAGTGACACTATAGGTAGCTATCACTGTTTGGTAACGTTCAAAAAAGATCTGGAATCTTGAGCTTCCCAGAGGTGTAAGACTTTGCGGCTGGTTTTTCAGAGATACTGAGTGCTGGTTACTCCTGCTGCCTTCCATCAGAGTTATGGACATTTAGCACACTTAAAAAAAATCATCACATTTGTTCCTACAGCTGGTGATTTTTCAAAGGCAAGAATCAAATCTGTCTGAAACGTGGCTGGGTCTAGAAGCAATAGATTTTAGACATTTGTCCAATGCAAGATTTTTAACTAGAGTGATTTTCCAAAGCCAAACAAATGAGACCAAATATCAGTAGGAGAGAAAAGAAATAGAATTTCTTTTGGAGAAATGAGGAGGGAAAAAAAAAAAGCTAGAGGAAAGGGCTGCATTTCCCTACAAATCTAGGAGATAGGAGGTCAATGTAGCACAAAATCCTCTTGTAGTTACCCTCTGCTTGGTCCAAGCCTGCTGCCATGGCAGCCTGGGAAACCCATGCATGGTTCACTCTGGTGCCACAGCTACCAGAGTTTCAGAGAGCAAAACAAGGAATGAGTCAGTGGAATCTCTCCTCTCAACCTGTTATTTCTGTATTTACCATGTTTATCTGACAAATATAAAAGACATTCAAGGCAAGCCTCCAGCTGTTTTCACCAGAGCTGGCTGACACACAGTGACCAGGATGGAGATCCATGTTGAAGAGCACTGAGGCTCAAGGAGCACACCTGGTTTCTTCCAGTACAGTTGTCTTGCAAGACAGCTGAATCACCATCACATAACAGCCTGCAGGAACCTAGCAGCTCCTAGGATAAACCAAGGCCAAGCTGGTCTCCCCACTACACCTGCTGAGTACTTTACAGAGCACCCAGCTCCCTGCACAGCAAGGCCAGGAGAGAGATGTGAGGAGCAAGTCAGAGGCTGTCACATTTACCTTCAGCTCAAGAACAGAACTGCCAGCTTGGTGTCATTACCAAGGTGAGGGCATGACTCCCCACCTATGAACCCGACACACATCCCTCCTTTTCACCCCCTTCCCAACAACAAAAATACATCTTGCCAGTTGGGATTCCAAGCCCAAACAGCACGTGAACTCTTATCCTCCCTCTCCCGTACTGCTGTGGTCTGGGCACATCACACCTTTCCCAGCTACCTGCCCAGTACAGCAATGCCCCCAGGAGGGGACGGGCACACCTCTACTTACTGAGTGGCATGACAGTGATGGGGATGTTCTTCGGCCGCTTGCTCTCCTTGTCGATGAAGTCTCCCGTCACGGTTTTCTCCCGCTCGGTCACGCGGCAGTTGTACTTGCCGCTGTCCTCGAGGCGCAGGCGGTAGATCTTCAGCACAAAAACATTGTCGCTTTCTTTGGCCACCTTGAGCTGGCCCAGGGCCTCGCGCTGGGCAAACTCGTTGTTGAGCACCGGCACCGCGTTGGGTCCCAGGCTGGCGATGAGGGAGCTGTTGAAGGCCCAGGAGATGGAGAAGTAGCGGTCGGGGACGTTCTGCGCCTCCAGGATGCAGCGGAACTCCACCGGCTCGCCCACGATGTACATCCGCTTCTCTGTCTCCAGCCGGACACTGAACTCCTTGTCTGGGGAGAGACGGACAGACTCGTGTCAGCATGGCAAAGCCCACCAGGAGAGCCAGCACGCCTCATATGAGGTGTTCACAACTTGCTACTCCCTGCATAGCCAATATCCCTCAGACAAGCGCATTCAGAGGTAAAAAGGTTAGGGGCTTGTTTTTGCTGTGGGAGATCAGATGGGTTGTGCTACCAGAGAGGCACCTTCTTGCCCTTCAAGCAAAGGCTTCCTCAATCACATCCCTTTCTTCTAGGTAGCAGCTCTGGAGCAGCCAGTACCACTGTGGAATATGACCTGGAGCCTAGTCCTACTCCTAGCCAGAGTCAAGAGGCAGAACCTTTGGGGATATCACAGAGGAACAAAGAGCTCATCTGGGTCTTTAGATCCTTAGTAGGAACCTGTGCTGGGGGCTAGGAGAAGAATTTTGACTTGTAAATGGACCTTGTGCAATACAAAAGTGCTTGCTAAAAATTTTGGTTTTATTCCCTGCTGTATCACTTTTACCTCCTAACTTACCAAAATCCTGTCTGTGCTAGCACCAAGCTGTTAAGATGTACATTTTAGCTTCTGTGCGAGCCCCAGATCCCTGACCATGTCAGGAGACAGGGCCTGCCACCCAAGCACCCTTGCTGCCCTTTACTGACACTTCCCCTGGCTGCAGGCAGTGTCTGGGCCCTCCTTTGCCCTGCCAGCAGCCCCCCAGTGGGGCACATGGCAAAGCAGGGAGGTCAGAACCCCAGACACCTAACAAGGCACAGCCCCATTTTCCATCTCCTCCCACTGCCCAGCCAAGGGAGAAGAGGCAGAGGAGACACTGACCAGTGGCTTGCACGTTGACGATGGCGCCCTGGGAGCGCTTGCGGGTCATGGCGTACCAAGAATCGTCCGGGTCCTGGATCCACTCTGCTGCCTCGCAGTAAAACTCGCCCTGGTCTGACGGGTGGAGGTTGTAGATGGTGAGCTTGGAGGTGGTCTCCCCAACCTTGTCCAAGCGCACGTCCCCCGTGGCCTGTCGCTGGGCGTAGGCGCTGCCGGCCCGCAGGACGAAGTCGCGGCTGAGGGAGATGATCTCGACGGGCGCCTCGCTGCCTCGCTGCCGGTACCACGCGATGGAGACGTGGCTGTGCTGGGCTGTGCTCTTGGACACCTCGCACTTCAGCTCCAGGGAGTCGTGCTCCACCTTGTTCAGCGTCTGCGGGACCGCCGTCACCCGCAGCGAGTCCGGGATCACTGCGGCAGAGCAGGACAGAAACAGGCCAGCGTTAGCAGTGCCAAAATGCAATGTAAAGGCCAAACACCTTAAAAGAGAGCTGGGGGAGAAGTTTCTTTTTACAGTTGCAATTAAACATTAAGTATTAGCAAGGCTGTGTTAACTCACATTTAGCCCCTAAGAAGAAGAGAATCGTCCCCAAAGCCCTTGGCTGGGAATGACCATGACCTGCAGCACAAACTCCAAGCGTGGTGCTTCTTAAATTCCTGCTCAGTGGGCCCCAGCAACTGAACAAGGTTTTCCATCACACTGCAGAGCAGCACAGTTTAATGCATCCATTTCCCCTCAAGGCATTTTGTCATGAGGAGCCTCTCCTCCATCATGTGTCCCCCAGAGTGTTCTGTGATCCCCCTCTTGCCCACATCCTTCAGCCACTCCTCAGCCCTGGCACGGTCCTCACCCCTCCTCAGCCACTGGTGGGGCCAAGCCATACATATTCAGTTTCTTTAATCTTCCCTCAAAAAAAACTCAGGAGATCCAATTCCCTTCTCCTTTGTTTATATTGTTTCCTCTTTTAATGACCCCCACAGGCCAAAGGAAGAGGTTTCTGCATTCAGAGTGAACTGGCTCCTCTAAGGGCAGCCACACAACTACATCCTGATCAGCGCTCACTCCCAGGACACAGCCACATCAAGGCACTTGGTAGTAAAACTGCTGGCTACTTTTCCAGTTGATTAACCAGAGGAAAGGAAGTACAGCTGCTAAAATCAGGATGAAAACAAAAAACTGCAGCCCCCTCAACCTTGCCTGGATTTAGCGAGAGGTTCTACCACCAGAAGGTAAGACTTTTAATAAAGAAGCCTTTCTAGACTTTGCTGTCTCAAGAAACATCACGTGGAAAGAAGAATGTAAACTTTCTCCCCAGCTCTGCAGTGTTAGTGAGCCTGTTAATGCCCACGGTTTTGCCACATACCAGTGGAATATAATTAACATATCTCAGTTTGGTTTCATTGACAGCACTGGATGGTTTGACAAAATTAGCTGAGCTGCCAGAAGCTGCATCTGTTTCATTCAGGCACTGCTACAGAGAGCAATGAGCTGCAGTGAAGACAACCACTGGGATTATTTATGGCAGAAAAGTCAAAATCAGAAGAGGGTGAAGAGAAAAAGGAACAAGATGGGAGTAAATGAGAGGGAAATCTTCCCACATCCCATCCAGATGGGAGTATTTTCTTTTACCACATGTTCACCACCCGGATTACTGCCCGACAGGAGAAGTACCTTGCGAGGCTGCTTACACTGCAGGTCATTGTCTCTGTCCCTGTGACCACCACGTCTTCTTCTCCCTCCGTTCCCTTCATCTCTCTGGAACCCCCATCCCCTGCTCACTGGCAATATTTTCTGGCCAAGATCCTTCTTACTTCACCTTTCCCCTTACCCCTGACTCCCAAACAGTGGTGACAGCAACAACTAACCTTGCCAGTTCACAATGCCTGCTTTAAACTTCTCATTTCAAACCTCACTGAGTCATTTTCACAGATGCACGGCTCCTTTCTCCTCGCCCTCCAGCCATGGGTTCTTACAACTTCTCTCATGTTATTTAAATAAATTAAGCCTCATCATCACCTTGCTGGAGTGACTTTCCCCCGGAGATGCTCTGAATGCAGAGCCTCTGTGCAACAGCTTATGGGGTGAAAGCAGGTACCTGTGAAGGAAACGTGCCTGTCCTCTCCCCTGATCTGAGAGCCCTGTGTACCCCACCAGTTCCCTGTGTGCCCCCAGCCCTGCTCAGCAGCACAGCTGCTCTCTGGGGAAGCACAGGGAGCTGCTGACCCCAGGAGCCTGTCTGGCTTTGCAGGACAAGCCAGGTCACGCTCCAAGAGGGGACAGGCACTTGGCTTGCCAGACATGGAGCTGCCCACTTCCCAGGAGTAATGCTGGGAAGCCTGTCTGAAGGCTGGGTCTCAGGCAAGCACTTGCCACACCATTTCCTGAGCAGGCTGGAGGCTAGAACAGACATCATTCTGCCAGCTGGAACCATGGCTTTGTATTTCCAGGTCATAACCCAGCTGGAGGGTTAGCATCCTTTATCCCACACAGGGAAGTTTGTCTCCTGGAGAAAAATCAGGAGGTGTTGGCATGTGGTTAACGCTGTAATTTAACTGTGGTAACACCTGACACACTGTACTGCATTCCTCCTGCTGCTTTACCTAAAAAAGCCAACCAAGATCCTCCTGGTTAGAGGAACTGCTAAGGCCTTTTGGGTTGCATGCAGCCTTCAGGCTGTTGTCTTATGCCAGCGTGGCAGGGACATAAATTCAGTCAGTGCCACCTTCCTAACCAGGAGGACTTGAGACCAGTTTGATAAATGAAAGCCCAGTTTTCCAAGGATCAGATGATCAGGGAGGAACAAGCCAGAGCCCCGAGGTGGCTGGGACAGCAGGGAGGCTCTGTGCTTCACACCATCACTCTCATTCTTGGCCAGCGATGCACAAACAGCTGTTTTATTTACACTGTAAGATGTGCCTCTGGTACTGTGTTCACTGAGGGGGGAAGTTGGTAGAAGAAGAGAAAATGCTATTCCCAAGGCACAGACCCCACTGGCCTGCACCAACAAGAGGTGACTGAGAGGGGATTGCATCAACGTATGCAAGTGTCTGAAGGGCAGGTGTCAAGAGGGTGCAGCCAGGTGGTGCTGAGCAGGAGGAGAGAAACATGAGGAAAAACTTATTTTCTGTGAGGATGACAAGAGCACTGAAACAGGCTGCCCAGAGAGGCTGTGGAGGCTCCTTCTCTGGAGATACTCAAAAGCCTTCTGGATACAAGCCTGAGTAATGTACTTTGGGGGACCCTGCTCAAGCAGGGCGATTGGACTAGATAACCTTCAGTGGTCCCTTCCAATCTCACCCGTTCTGTGACTCTGTGTAACAAGAGAGCTACAGGCATGGCTTAGCCCATAGGGCTGGAGGTCACAGAGAAAAAAGGAGGAAGGGAACACCATGAAGGTGCCCACCAGGGCAGGACAGAGCATGCAGAATGTGCATTCTTGGAAGAGAGGTTCCTCCCAAGCCAGTCACCCTTCTCAGGCTTCACAGGCATTGGTTTGCAGATCAGGACATGAGTGAGTCTCTGCAGAGCTCACCTGGGAGCCCTGGCTTTGCTGCCAGCCGCCCACACTCATCCTGCAGCCACCTGCCGCAGGAAGCACCAGGACTTCTGGGGACACTCTGCGAGCTGAGCTTCACTTGAAAGCAAGGACAAGCTTAGATCAGAGTCACCTCCCTGTATGAAAGGGAGCAGAGTAATTCACACCTGAATCAAAGCCAAGTGGGATGCTGCAGGACACATCTTTTTGCTCACCCAGCTCCTGCCTGTTTCTCTCTTCTCTTCTTCTCTTCTCTCCTCTTCTCTTCTCTTCTATTTCCAGGCAGTCTTCTCTGCATTTCCCCAGCATCTAGCCTTACTTCCTCCTCGTCCCCAAACACAAGTCCACCCTGCAGCTGTCATGACCCTCTTCAAGTGTCAGTAGAACCCCCCTCTCTCCAGCATCAAGGTTAGGTTTGGCAGCAAGCAGCTGGACAAGGAGAGGAGTGACTGAAAAGCAGTCCCTGGGAGCAAATCGACTGTGCTATCATCCTTGAGCCAGTCACAGCTGACAGCTTTGAGCTTGTACAACATTTAAGAGCAAGGAATACAGCATTTCCTGTGAGTCCCCAGGCCACAGGTCACTGCAGAGGTCACTGGATGGGCTGCTGAGCACAGGGTGCTCACAACCACCACCAAGTTTTGAAGGCTCCTGAAATATTAAATATAAATATTTCCACTAGAGGGTGTCAGGGACTCAGCCAGGGAGAGTCCCAGCTGCCAGGACCCGGAGGAGGAGCTCAGAGCTGCTCCCCACTGGCCAGGGCAGCCCTCCTCAGGAAGCCTGCACAGCCAGCTCCAGTCAAAGCCACCCCAAATACACACACCTCAGTAACACACGATCTGCGGGAACTCAGTGAGCTAATTACAGCTAATTTCAGGATAGGGAACTCGCTGACAGTCTCCCAGAAAACAGGTAGGGAACAGAGACTGGAGTTCCCAGGTGCACACTTGGTGCACACCTCAACACACTTTTCTCCAAGCCCCAGGACAGGGTCCAGGCTTCCAGCAGCTCCCAGTCCCATGCTGAACTCTGCCCACACACACAAGGATGATCCAGGTGTCTCACTTTTCCCCATGCTGGCTCTGGTTCATCCTTGGGTCTCCAAAACCCCAAACATCTCCAAGGGGTAGGTTATGAAAGCTTTTATGAGCCAACACAAAGCAGAGGTCTACCAATGTTTCCTCTACTCCCAGGCAAGGCAGCAAACCTACCTGAGACCCCCTTTCCTTGCTAAGCAATGCAGGAGGAGCACCAGGCTGGGAGCCAGAGGCCCTCTAGCTCTGGCTGGTGAAACAATGCTGTGAAAATCACTTAGCACCACAGCAGCCTTACACTTCAGGCCCTTCAGGAGTAAAACAACTTAGACAGGCTATGTGATACAGCTGGACCATTTCAGGGCCACTGCAGGACAAGCAAAGCCCAGCAATCTCTTCTTCCCTTAGATTTCCTTATGGCTTTTACCCACTGATACAC
Source organism: Dicaeum eximium (assembly GCA_013396995.1). Taxonomy (NCBI): domain Eukaryota; kingdom Metazoa; phylum Chordata; class Aves; order Passeriformes; family Dicaeidae; genus Dicaeum; species Dicaeum eximium. Next base: position 781,850 of record VWZP01009615.1, read on the forward strand.
TTTAGAGACACTCCATGGTGCTACCCTGTGTGCTCAGCTGCCTGCTGCATGCCACCTGGACAGAGCTAAGCTTACCAAGTACAAGGTGTGAACTATTTAAGAACAAACACATTTTTTCCCTACTCCTAAGAAGGAGTTTCTGGCTAAGACATACACCCTGGATTTTGCAGGGAATTAGTGCAAAAGTTGTATTTCCATCTGCCCCACAACATCTTGTTGCCCCACAGGGATCACAGCTCAGCACCAACAAACCTTCCAAAGCCCTCCAGCTGTGTGTGCAAGACAGAAACAAGATGCTCAAGGGGAACAGCAATGCCAGAGCTACCCTGGTGAGCCCAGAGGTGAGCACTGGGAGGCACCTGAATGGCAACGAGGGTGGGAATATGAGGAACAGGAACACAGGGCTTTGTTATTAGACTCTGCAAGATCTGCTAACCCTCCTGTGGCCACCCACGCCCTCCCAGGGAAGGAGGGAGGGTCTGCCACCAGGGACACCTCGGAGCAGCTGGAAGGGAACTGTTGCCTCCCAGTGACTGGAAGCTCTCACGGATCCATGTTCCTTACATCCCTCCCCCCCAAGCAGTGTTGACTCCTATTCCATACAGGATCCAAGAACGCGTGCAGAGGGAGGGAGGGGGTGGTGATAAGGCAGGAGAGACATCTAGATTAGCAGTGTGATTCTCTGGAGCCCTCCTGCCTGGCAATTAGCTGTACATGCTGATCCATATCTGCTGCAGCACTCCAGGCACTCCTCCTTGTCAGTCAGGAGAGTGCCTTCAGCAGGGAGCAAACACACGCCGTGTTACGCTGCAAAAATGATGAAGACCCTCAATGTCACCTTTGCAAGTGGGAAAAAATCTGAGCTGATCATGCCACTGGTAGCATCTCTTTAGCTCGTTTCATTTTTAAGTACCAGGTAGAAACTCTCAGGTGGCTGCAGGCAGAGGAAAGCTTTGTTTCTATTGCTGCTGCTTATAGATTCCCTCCACTGCCCAAGGTCCTACCTGAGGACCAGAATTTGAGAAGGAAAACCTACCACCCCAAGAGGTATTTTCACTGTGACTGAGGGTGCAGGGTCTCTGTGCAGAACTTTCCCTCTTTTCATCCCTGCCTACCAACATACAGCCACAGGCTCTGGCTACCATGGGGAAAAACAAGTATTAATAGTCTGGTAGTTTGGGGATTACTTTCCTTCAGCAAAGCCTCTTCTGCACTGAAAAATAAGGATAGTTAAAGGCAGATAAAATACTAGAAATTGTTTAACTAAACTAAAAAAGAAGTCATACACTTCTCTGAAATAGTGAATTCCCTTCAAGGTCCTGCAAGGTTCTTTAGGCCACACTACTGCTGTGGCCTAAAGAAAAGCAGTCAAAATGTACTTTTCATCTTCATGGAAATATTTAAATCTTATTTTAAATTAGAAGTTTAACAACAAAGTCACTTTCAGTCGCACCACAATCCAGAAATGGAGAGTGAAGCACTGAACTCACTCTCACTCCTATCACTGAAGCATCCTATGATATAAAGCAAGAAAAAAACCAGAATAAAATAACACATCCCTAAGTTGCATGCTTGCAGGTTTTTAAAAAGGGCAGTTTGCTACTGATTGAGCTGCTGGCAGAAGACAGACAGAGGGGAGCTGAAGAGTTAAGTGAGACTGCATGGCAGTTGTTTCACAGCAGTACTAATAAATCCTCCGATTACAATGGAATCCTTGTTGGTACATTAACGACTGCCTGGAACGATTATGCCAATAGAAATGCATCTCCCAATGCAACTGGGTGAGTTCAAGCAGCAAGTGAGAAAGAGCACAGGAAAAAAAAACCAAAACAGAAGTAACTAATGTAGGAGAAAGGGGAGAAGAGAATCCGACAGAAGACGCAAGAAGTGGAAATTAGGTCAGCTTTCCAACTCAGGGCCTGAACTTCTCCATGCTGTGGAGGCTGTGGCTGTGCTCCCCCCCAGGCAGTGGCAGGGGGTTCCACTGCACAACCTGCTCCATGTTTCCAGATGGATTTCCACCTCCTTGCCAGAGGTGCTTCCCTGACACAGCCGCACACCTGAGCTGTATGAGACCCCTCAGACATCACAGACAGAAGCCAGCATGCCCACCCCAGGCACATGGGACAGCAATGCTCTCCTGCAGCCTCCCAAGCCCCACACAAACCCACAGGGGATGGCAGCAGGTACCCCAGGAGCCTCTCAGGAACCCCACCCTGTGCACCCAGGGCACACGTGCAAGGGGAGCAGATGTGCTCAGCCCCAGTTCTGGCTTCTCCTTGATGGACCTGGAAGAGTTGAAGCTTTCTGAACTTCTCACAAGTGCTTAAGCTCCAGGAAAAAGGACACCTGACCACCCCTTTTCCCTTGGCCTTTACTCTGGGGCTCCAGCCCCACCAGCACAGCGTTGTTCAGATAAATCCTTTGAGCAATGCTCCTCCAAAAATGCTAGCCCCCTTCCCCTGACTGCTTTGGGTGCAGTGTGGCAAGTGCTGGGAGCACACACACAGCCCTTGCCTCAGCTAAAGCTGCTTTTGGGAACAGCAGAAGCCAGGCTCCTGCTAACAAGCTCCTTCTCCTCTATCCACCCATGTCCCAAAGCATCCCAAGGAGCATCTGGTTATTAGGACAGCTAATTTAGATGGAAAAGTTCAAGCGACCTCATTAAAATTAAAAAAAAAGAAAAGAGGAGAAACCAGAAAGGGGTGGTAAAAGGACAAGGCAGCACCCAGCAGTGAGAGTCATCATTTGTTCATTAAGCAAAAATTATCTGGAGCGTCAGTGGAGCAAACCCTGACGACAGCAGCCCAAAGGGCAGAGAGGCTGGGGATGGAGAAGGGGCCAAAAAATGCCACGAGCTGGGTGTGGCAGAGAGCACAGGATTCATCCTTGCTCCCATCTCCCAGCCAGCTCAGGGAGGAAAACCTTTATTCCCTCACACATGCACACTTTTTTTGCAATCCTGCTCTGAGAGGTAGATGTGCTCTGCAGGGACTGTGCAAATCAGTCTGCAAGTAAAAAATAGGCTTGAGGAGGTGGCAGAGATGACATCCAAAAGGACACGGATGTTTGCTTCCCTGCAACAAGGAAACTTGTGCTTGGTTAAAGGCTGGATGTCCCTTTGTGAATAGCAGCACTTGACAGGAGGTGGTTCCTGGATAGGCTCTGTGGTCACAGAACACCCAGACAGGATCCAGACACACCATGGCACTGCCCTGCTCCCACAAAGGTAATGCTCACTGGTTCTGCTCTGGGTGACACTGGCCCTGGGACTTGTCCCTGCCCCAGCTGCTGTGCTCAGTGACACCTGGCCAGGCTGCCAGCCCAGCCCAGCCCCATCAAGCACCCCACAGATCCCTCCAAAACAAAGCCTGGGGGAGACACCCAGGGAGGGCAGCAGTGGGCTGCAGACCGCCATGTGCCACACCAGCCTCTCACCTGTGGAGGCAATAACCTCCAGCAGCAAGCCAAGGTGAGACAGACCACAAATCCCTCCTCTGCCTCCCTCCCTCATCCACAATCTCACCTCTGTGAGGGTTTAGCTGTCCCGCTGATCCCAGGCACCAGCAGCTACCGCAGCTTAAGGCAAGCCTAAGCCACTGCAAACACGAGGGCAGAGCACATCAGCACGCAACTCTTCCACTGAGGGTTAAGCTGATGTGTTTTACTTAACTGCACTTGTGAGCTAAGAGCAGGGATGTGGGAATTTGCTGTGGCTTAAACCAGCACAGGGCAACCTGCTAAGCCACAGCCCCCTGGAGCCCGCAGGACAGGCAGGGAAAGCAGAAAAGGAGCAAACACGGAGCTGACGCAGCCCGGGCTCCTCTCAAGCTGTGCAGGCAACACTGTCTTAATGTTTTACACCTCTGAAGCTGAAGTTAAGAAATGACAAAAATAGGAAGCTTAGAAAATCCTCTTTTCTCCAATTTTCTGAAAAGCCTGATTTCATTCCACCTAGTGGACTTAGGCAGGCAGGCAATACGAACAGCTGAACAAGGAGAGTTGTGTAGTATCATCTCAAAACACATCCCAGGCCACATTGCCCCCGGACTATAATAATGTTTCTGGTGCTTTATACTCAGGTAAGTCACCCTCCTCAAAAATCAATTTTCAAGGAGGATTCATTCTGCTCTACCTCGGCTATACAAGCAACACCAGGAGATAAGAGAGCAAGAGCTGCTTTCAGAGATTAGTGCCCCTGCTTCAAGAGCTCGGCAGAGATCACACAGGAGGTCAAGGTGTGCACGTGAGAGCTGTTTCTCCTTCACTTATTCAATAATGAAGGTTTTGAGACCAGCAAGCAGCTCTCTCCCATCTGCCTTTGGGCACCTAACCCGTCCCTGGAGGTGCAAAGCCCATGATGACAATGTCCAATATCCCCTTCTGTCCCACTCCTTAGGCTCAGCAGTGATTTATTTTTGCCTCCAGGGCAAGACAACACAGACCAAGGCACACTTGGGAGATGGTTTTTGAAAGCAGAATCTGAGTCCATCCCCTCCAAAACCCACTTTTCTGCTGAACACACAGGAATGGAGCATTTCAACCCTCACAAGTAAAGTACCAAAGCGAGCACAGAATTAGGCTTTACTCTCTATTATTACAGCTAAAACTCCTGTTCAGCCCAGGTCTGGGTCTCAATTTCCCATGGAAAGACAAAGAGAACACTGACATCCTGATGCACAGACAGGGGAGGAGAGAATCACATCCTTCACATGCAGATTACTGAGAGACATGGGATAGTTAATAGGTAGATGAGAAAAAGTTTTGAAATCTAACGCAAAAACCAAACCCATACAAATTAAGACAGTGGAAATCTTTTCTTCATCTATGGGTCCTGTTTAAAGCATGGAAATTATTTGTAACATATTATACAAACATATATCTTCACCAGACAATAACCATCTAGCAAGCCACAAAGTCAGCATGAGCTGGAGGGATTTCTGGAAGCTGCAAGGAAGGGTGGTGGCTCTTTTGCATATTTCCAAGCTGCTTTCTTCCAACAAGTTTTTGGCAGGTCAGAACTGTTACTCTGAAGCTGGCACTCTCATAATGAATGAAAGGTACAGTCTGGCTCTTGCAGGATGGAGTCCAAGTTCCCCAGCCACAGGGACCACCTGCTCTTCTCCTTTACTAGGAACTCAGGAAAGCAGAATTAAGATGAATAAAGCAAATTCAGCCAAACAGTTAACAGTCTTCTGTCATCTGGTCAAGGTAACATGGATAAAACAAGGTAACATCCACTTCTGCAAATCTGTTTTCTTGAGAAGTTTCTTTTCTGCTGTACTTCTGCAGTTTAGCCTCTTACTCACACGGCTGTGGTCATCTCTCCTCTCCAAGCTTTGTCTAGTTCAGATGGTGGTAATTTGAGGGACACAAGATTTAGGGACCTCCCTAAAAGGGAGGTGAAATGGCTCTGCTTGAAACTTTTGGGCTTTCTGGACTGCAAAAAGTGCAATTGTGTAGCAATGAGTTAGTCTGGAAAAGCTAATGAGGCATTTACAACCAGTTGACTTCCTGCATGAGAGTGTCTGGCATCTCTGTATTAGTATCTTTTAATAAATGAGTTTATTTTTATAGGCACTGATCTCAGCAGCACTGATGGTTACAGTCAGAAGGGAAAGCTCAGTATTCCAAAATGCTGGTAAGTGTCCTAGGGCACAGTGCTCCAAGTTTTCCAGGACATCTCAAATCCTTTGCAAGAGACTGTGGGCATTTAAAAATAACTGTTCAGGAAATAAATCTCTCATTAAAATAAAGAGAAGATGCTTTTGGCACACCTATCACTAACCCAAAGTCACACAGTGCATCAAAGCAGTGCATTAAGAAACCCACTCAAAACAGTAAAGAAAATAAGTCACAAAATAAACTAGTAAATAGGAAGTTTCCACGATGCCTTAAGAGCAGGATCAATAGCACTGACTCCAGAAGAATTCAGCATTTTATTTATAGGCCCTCCAGCCCTTCTACTGGTAAAGCCTCTGAATGAGAGCCAAGCACAGTTGACACAGTCCTGTCCCCAGATCCACAGACAGCTCCAGCCTTCCCACTCTGTGCTTGTTTCACCATTGCATCCGAGTGCAAAAGGCTCTGCAGGCTGCCAGCTTCCCAGCTGCTGCTCCCTGCCCTGCAGGGAAATGGCAAAATGGCCAGCGTGAAGCGTTTCACCGAGGCTGCTCCCCAGGAATGCCCTGGGCAGAGGTAGGCTCTGGAGTTTAACTGGCTGAGACACCCAGGGAGAAATGCCTGGGAGCAGCAGCAGACACACTGCTGGTTGCTGTCAGCTCAGCAGATGGAGGAAAGCACAGCAAAATGGAAACACCAACTCACATCAGCCTGAAATGACTCTGGAGCAGAAGGAGGGCAAGGGAAGCTCTAAGCAGTTACAGAAAGAGGGGTCTCTAAATGTGCTGGGCTGCTAAGAAAGAAAAACGAGGGAGCAAGACAGAAACTAATCCTTTAAAAACTGCTGAAAGACAAGAGTCTTCAGCAGGGCCTTCCCAGCACTGCAACATTCTTGGGCAGTATCTTTTTCTATCTTCACCTTCTGTACCAGCCTCTGGCTGGTAAATGTTCTCAGGTTGATCTCTTCCTACAGATACTTAGGCTTCCAGAGGAGACAGCACCACCTGGCAGCGTAGTGTTTGCACCTGTCTCCCACCTAAATAGGGCAAGTGGCCACTACTTTGAGAATGGCTAAAATCCTCAAAGTGAGAGGGAAGACAGCAGTTCAAGAATAAGTTTCACAGATGTAATTAAATAGCTGGAGAAGCAGAAGAGATACCCACCAGATACTAATATTTCTGTGTGGAAAACAATGAAATGTTTGGTCAACCCTCAGACACCAAAGAAGTCACCTGGAAAATAATGATGAGGGTATGGCAGCCAGGGAAAAGCAGTGACTGCACTTTTTCAGATACTTGGCAATTCAACCATGAAGCAAAACCCACAGGAAACCAAACTTCAGTAGTTCTTCTGCCCACATTTCTTCTTTCTTTTATAAAAATCTCCATCAAAGTTAGCACTGGTATCAGCATTCTATCCTGTCTAAAACAAGGGACCCACTCAAACAACAAAACCCACTGAAGGTAGACTCAAGAGCCTTGTTTTGTGGCATAGCTAGGACACATCCTCCCTTCTTGCTTATCACTGTTTTGTTCCCTGTAACAAAGCAGGACAGTTTTAAAGGCTATCATATTTCAGATCACAGCTAAATTCCTATAAACACAGCCTTCAAAAAGGAAGAAAAGAGCTTTAGAGTGTTCCTTTTCTTCTGTTACATTAAAATGGTATGAAGGGTTTTTTTTTCTTTTTCCACGTAATTATTCTGGTGGGCTCTTTTTTGTGTTCTAAAACCCTTCTTGAGCACATTAGGTATTCAAGTCTCCTGTGCCCTGGCAAACTCAAGGGTGACTGAAGAACTAGTGGAATCATGACAGCACAGATGGGAGAGTGGGGAAATCAATACATAAGGGAAGGGAGCTTCAGTTGGACTCTTACAGCTCCCATTAACAGGCACACTTGGCAAAAAAATTCTTTAGGAAACACTCTCTACCTGTAGCCTGTTAGCAGAGATGGCCACACCTGAGGCTCCAAACAGCTCTTTTAGCCTGGTTCTTTGAAATGCCACCTCTCCACAGCAAAACAAGACTATACAGCACCATTGTACACTGCTGCCCCAAAATAAGCAGGGAAGCGATTTAGAAAAAACCAAACAAACCAAACATCCTTGTTTGAGAAAAATGTTCATTCTTCTAGCCATCATTGGGAAAAAAAAACCAAAACAAAAACCACAACATAAAAGAGACAGAAAGCTATTTTCCCATAAAATTCATTGCAAGTTTATTTGAGTACTCATTCATCCTCAGACATTCTGGATCTATTAAGGTCTGGTTTATGCCAGAGAAATCCACACAGAGTGATTTTAGTTAAACTAATGCAGCCTCTTATCCTTGATGTTAAAACAGATATTTGCAGCAGACTTTAACCCAGGCAGTTCACCTTGATAATTTCAGGAATTTAAGGGTATCCACAAAGGGGTGGGGGTAATAAGACTGGAAAAGACACACAGGCAAAAAGCAAAACTCACTCCTGCACACGTTGCAAGTGACAAGCCAATTCCTTTCATGCCACCAATGCAAATTCAGCCCCCAAGAGAGCCCAGAAACAATATGAGGAAAATGTGAAGATTAAATTCATAGGAGGCTGACAAATGCTCCTCCTTTATCCACAGAGCTGCTGAGGTGCATGCCACCACACCGAGAACCTTGAGAGCACGGCCTTCCACCGGCTTTGGGGAAGCCTGGCTTGGGAACTCTTTCCTATGGCCCACAGGATATTTGCCTGTGGAAACACAGGCTGAGAGTGGGTAAGAGGCACCCACATCCCTGAGAAATGTCATGCTCACCCTGAACACAGCAGTAGAGACATAGTGGGTGGATGTGCAGCCTAACAGGGGCTACCAGCACTGGCTTGCTAAGTTTCACCTCCACCAGCCTCCTCCTACCTCTTTTTTTCCCTGCATTTATTTTAAGCAATTAGGTCCCCGTGATTCAATGCTTTTGCTTTAAGGAAAAGAGTCATATCTGTTTTCCACCTCTACAGTTTGTGGTGACTGCTGTGGTTTTGCCCTAGGTGCAGACCAATACTCTGCTGAGAGAGATTTTGAGACAGACTTTCCACTGAACTACATAAGTAGCACTGGCTCCCTCCTGGAAATGTTATTTCCACAGAGGGACTGATGGCTGATGGATGGCAGCAAGACTGTCCCTGCTGGGAGTCAGGTACACCTTAAAGAATTGCTCCGCTGGGAAAGGAGGAAAAGCAAGGTCAAGGAACTCAGTCCTTCCCCATTTTGCAGTGCACAGCTGCTCACAGGGATGGGCAGCACTAAAGACCCCAGCCTGGTTTGGAGCAACCACATTCCTCCACCTGCCTGTCCATGGGTCAGACCTGACCTCCCAGAAATGCAAACAACACCACACCTCCCCAGGGCAGAGTCTGACGTCTTTATCCATCAGAGAGCAGAGTCTGACATCTTTATCCATCAGAGCCACGTCCTACCAAGCCAAGAAACCTCCCACAGAGCCAAGGACATACACAAAACAAGGTGACCACCTTACAAATCCTCACCAGGAGGTTGGCTCCTCCTTAGCAAGCGGGGTGCTGTGATCCTTCTTTCCCAAAATCACTATCCACTTCCACTGACACAGCAAAACAGACCGGAACAGGGCAGACAGCCCCCTGCAGCACAACACTTTTGGGTGGAAAATGGCAGGATTTTCCCAAGGTGTGATCTAAGTGCCTTTCCTTTGCTGGTGGCAGGAGCACCTGGATGGCTCAACCCCAGGCAAGCACTGAATCACTGCCTCTCCAGCCTCCCTGCATCTGGAACAAAAGGCAGCAGTGCCCTGGGAGAGGCTTTGCTTACTGTCCCTGCAGCAGCTCCTGACACATCCCAGAAAGGAAAGGCTGGATTGTAACCTGCAGCCCCAGAGATACACAAAAGGAGGACACCATCAGCTTTACACATTCAGGAAACTTCACCTCACTGGAAAAATAATTGCAAGGTTTGGGCTATGTTTGTTTTTCCAAAACCCCCAGTGGCTGTCACATTATTAGAGCAGATTACAGAGCATCTCTGCTGACATGCTCAATCGCACACACCTGTGAAAACCTCTCATTTTCCTTTTAAATATTTCCCTCCTTCCTGTCTTCCACTTTTTATTATTTTCATTGTTTCTTTGCAACCTCATTTATCTTCAGAGTCATCCATTTAGATTTTAATAAAAGGCTTCACTGTCTATCCCCTTTTTTCTTCAAAGGCTTCGATTTATTTTGCTGCCTCTTCTTGGTTCCCCCCAGCCTAATTGTTATTATTTTTAACCTTCAGTAGTTTTCTTTGCTTTCTTCTCCATTCTAATCACTCCCTGCTCCTGTTTTCCCCTCTCTGTACTAAGTCCCTTTCATCCCTCACCTCCCTCTCTGCCCCTGGCCAAGCATCCAAATACATGTGGAGCAAGCGTAACCAAACATAAATATGAAAGGGATCATCCAATTTCAGCAAAATGCTTGTCCCTACCTATTCAAATATTTAACTTGCAATGACTAAGCCCAAGAAGATCATAAATTTTTTTTTACAGACCTCTGCAGGTCTTTAATAAACCTCAGCCTGCACCTCGATGACAGCCAGAGCTGCAGTTGCTGAGCTGTTTCCTACGCATTACAGCAGATTTGCTCCAAGGTAAGCAAGAGGGACGCCTGGGCTCGAATTAGAAGCAAGGAGATTTCATTCCCCAGTTGCTGGTTTATTGAAATTCAATGCCTCCCTCTCACCTAACGCTTTGTTATGCTAACCCCTACCAGCCAGCAAAGATTTCCAGTCCATGAGGAAGGCAAGCAGCCACTCTCCCAAGAAACCCAGGGAATTGTGTCCTGCAGGTCACACTCACATCAAACCTGGGAGTTGCTGCGTGCTGCAGGGAGACCTGTGGCATTGACAGGGACTTTTGTAGGGTCCCACTGCCCAAGAGAGGGGCCACTCCTCCTAAAGGCAGGTAGACATGGGGGTGTCACTACAGTCACTCCATGCCAGGGGACATCAGGTGACGGCCACACCTTGCACCAGATTATGGCAAGGGCTGTGGGGGCTCCTCTTGCCTTAGAGGGGAAGGACCCCATGGGGTTCTGACCCCCTTGCACAGAGCACCCACCAGGGTCCTGCATGAAACCTGCAGTACTTCAGACACTACACAACCATTTCATCCCTCTGGCCAAGGAGGAGGAGAGGAAGCCATCTCCAGCTGTGAACATACAGCTCCCACTGCATTTCTACCTTCTAAAAAGGGCATGGGCTTGTGGACCTGACTGGCTGAGCTGGAGGAGTTCAGGGCTGAGCAGCCAGCTGGGATGCCAGCTACTCCAGCCCATCTCCCCAGAGCCCTGTGCTGCACAGGGGTGCCTGAGAAGAAAAGATTAAACCTCCAGGCAGCTCACAATGCCCCGGGATAAGCACATTTGGGAGCTGCCGGCCCCTTGCGCTCACTGCTCCACCTGGGGAAAAAAGCAGAGGCACAAGGAAGGCACAACGAAGATACAGGCAAGGAAACCACACCTGGAGTGTAACAGAGCCCTCACTGGAGTCACACTGCACTTTGCAATATTTCATTAAAAGTAAACCCTCCTGAAGGGAAGGAAAGAGCATCTTTCTTTTCCAAAATGGGGGAAACATGCAAAAGCTGAACCACACGTGCCCCTGGGTAAGACAGTAAGACAGCCTATACTAAAATGCCCACCAAGGAGCTTTGACATAGCACTGCCACAGCATTGGCAAAAATACTGCATTTACAGAGTGGAATAGGGCTGCAGAACAAAGTAATCTAACTCTTCATGCCTTCTCCCCATTTCTGGAGGAGACAGAAGGCTGCTCCACATGGTAATGCAGACTTTACTTGTGGCCAATCTGGGTGCACAAACCTGGCTGAAAGAGAATGCATCTATTTTTGTTTTACCTATACTGTGAGTTAATCCCTGTGTTTTACACTGGCTGTTTACACCCACCCTCAGCCATGGAGATGCCCCCAGTAATGTGGAAAGCCTTGGGTGAAGTTTTGCTGGAGCCACCCTACTGCACCCTTCCAGATGCTGCTGCTGCCCTCCAGCAGGGCTGAATGGGCTCCTGCCTGCCCAGCACACACCCAGGCACCACCAGCAAGGACCTCAGGCTGTGCTGGGGAAGAAGGTGCTGGTGTTCAGCATCCCACAGGAAAAGCAGGTCTCACCAGTCCAACCAGCCCCACAGCAGCCAGCTGTGGGCTCCGCAGAGGGAAAGTTTTTAAAACACCCCAAATTCCCCAGCATCCCTCTGGCTGCTTTCCCACAAAGCAGACCTCAAACCAGTCTCTCACTAGGAGGAGATAAATAAATAAAATAAAATACACCCGTGTGTGGGCTCATGCAATTTTAATCAAACTAATGTCTGCAAAAAAGGGGGGTGGAGGGGCGGGAGCAGGGAGGGATTACGGTGCCACTTGTTCAAAGTGCTCCTGTTCATTCCACATCTGCGATCCCTTTGGAGCTCCCAGCAGCAGGGAGGAGCAGGAGAGGCACAAAGTGAGCGCGGCACGCGGAGCTGTCTCCGCTTTAGTCACCGTCTGCTGCTCCTGTCAGCTGGAGAGCACCCCGGGGAGCCACTCCTCTGTGCTGTGCCAGCTCATTACACCCCGACAGAAGCACCTGCAGGGGGAGAGAGCCCGAGAGGAAACCAAGCATCCTAAAAAGGCACGGGTAACCTACAGCAGGGGGCTGGAGATAGGGAGAGCAGACCCGCTTCCCATGGGGCTGGGGAGAAGGGGTGGCACATGGGCAGGGACAGAGAGCACCCTGAGCTCCACTGGGAATGGTTTTCCCCAAAGGAGCAAGGACAGTGGAAGAGGGGAAGGTGACAGTGTGACAGCCCACACTGGACCAGGCATCAAGGCAAGCAGGTGGCAGAGGAACACTGAAAAGGTAACTCTGGGCATCTCTGGGGTGGAAGGAGAAGGCAGCAAGATGGAGCAATGGCTTGAAAAGTACTGGGTTGAAAAACCATTACCTGCAGAAGCGCAAGGCAAAAAGCTGGAGCTGCAGGAGGGTGACAGAAGTAGTGGCTTGTGGGGATGGAGTGATGCTTGCCAGCTGTGTCAATGCCTGATGTGCTTCAGAGGTGAAGGAGAGCAGCTCATGGCAAGAGCAGGAAAAGGGGAGCTCCATCTCTCACCTGAGCATGCAGCCCTGAGCCCCCATCCCTGCCTCTCAGCGGGCCTGCTGCTGAGCCAGCAACACCAATGCTCACCAGCCTCACAAAGGAACACAAATGCTTGGTAACCATTTGGGAAGTGGTCCATTCACCTCAGTACCTCCCTCGGGGACACCTGAGAGCCACCAGCTGTGTGGAGAGGCAGAGGTGACTGAGCTGCTCAGGGGGGCTCAGGAATTAACCCACCCCCAGCCCCTGGGACCTGGACACAGCTCCCAGATAGGGATTAAAGCTAGCTAAATGAGAATTTCAAACACACACCCTGCAGCAGCAAATAATCAGGTGCCAAGAAGGAGATTAACCCTGTGGGGCTGAAGGAAACAAAGGCGTAAGAGCCGGTCTGTTTAAGAAGCTGCTGCTGCTGCTGCTTCTCCCAGACGAACACAAATCCGACCAGGAGGAGTCTGAGGGCAGCGCCTGCGTGAGAAACACTGATTGCTAGGAAAGAGAAGAAGAAATAGAAATAGAAGAAGGAAATAGAAGCCTCTGATTTCATGGAGATCCACAACAAGTGGTACGAAGATCCCTGCAGCAGCTGCTAGGCAGAGGCGGTGAGTCAGGTCGTCTCCCACCCAGGTTGTACCACAGGATGCATCGAGCTTCAGAGCTTATTTTAGCTGATGGTGAGCAGACCACAGAGCCTCCTGCAGCAGCCCCTGCTCTGCCAGCTCCCAGACCCACAGCAGGCAGCACACAGCAGCCTTGGGCACCGACTGCTGTGCCCTGACAGATGGGCAACAGCTCCTCATCTGGGCTCAAAGTGATACAGGCCATTGATGGAGCAGCAGGGCTATAGGGATGTCCTTCACAGGTCACAAAGCCTGATTATTTTGGGGACACACACCAGCCAAGCTGGAGGGGTCGCTGTACCTGCAGAGCCAAAAGAGCAGTGCCCTGGTCAGCATTTACTTGTTCAGGGAACCATCCATTCCAAGCCAAGATGGCCGAGAATGAGGACCTGCTCCTCACCTGCAAGCAGATGCAGCCACTGCTCCTTTTGGAAGGAGGCTCTCCCTGCACTCTGCTGGCAGGATAACAGCTGTGAGAGAAGTTCACTTGCTCCTTACTCAGGGGCCAGCTGTGTGTCATGACAGGCTTCAAGAGACATATCCCCAGTGCTCGTGCTGCTGCAACAGGAACATGGTTCCAGTCAAGCAGCCTCCAGCAAAACCACCTTGGGCTGTGATCTTGTCAGGTTCCATAAGCTTAATCAGGCTCTTCCCTGGCTGGCGTACAGGGGTTTCACAGACAGGCTGCCTGGCTGTCCTACTGCTCCACACAGCATCCCTGAACGCTCAACAGCACTGCTAAGTCCTGGCAGTCAACGAGAGGACTCACATTTCAGTCTTGTCAACTTCAGCCAGAAGACAGCAAGGGACAGGATGGGTGGCCCTGTGGGCATCAGCTCAGTGGACCAGTGATAGGGCTGAGACTGTGGTGCCTGGCTCCAACTCATGACACTTCAGCAGTGATGGAAAGCACCTTCTAGCCTTTCAGTGAGAGATTCGAGGAGGGGAGGGTTCTACAGTGGCTCCTGGGGGCACACGTGTCACCTAAAACACCTCATTAGTGCAAACTGGCCACGGTTATCCGGCTTAACTTAGCCCTAACATACCACAGGAGACAGCAAGTCCATCTTGCTGCACTGATGGTCTGTGACAGGGCTGCCTGCAGAAACTCATCCCACTTCTGCCAGGGGCAGCTCAGCACCCTGAGCCAGCGCTGCGCTTCTCACAGCAACAGGCTCTGGCTAAGCCCGGCCCCAGGGGCACAGCCCAAAACCACAGCACTGCTGCCCAGCCCAGCACGCCTCTGGTGTCCTGGTTCCTTCCCTCCATCCAATCAAACCCTCAGCAGGAGCCTCTGTAAGCAGGTGAGATCGGAGGAGCGCGGTGTCCCCAAGGATGGGCACGCAGGACACTGCTCTGGCCACGGACACGAGGGAGCTGAAACGATCTGAGAGTGCTGGGCACCAACATCTCACTCCCCACTGCTCACCAGTCCCTGTGACTCACAAAGCCACTTCAAAAGGAGCTCCTCAAAGCACCAACACTGCCTCTGACATCCCAGTCACAAAGGCAGAGGAATAAAGGGTAGGTGGCAGCAGTGCAAAGGTAATTACTGCATCCTGACAGCCCTGATGGAAGACAGCACTGAAACCCCCATTGTCTGCTCCACAGTCAAAAGCTTGAAACAGCATCTAGGGCACTCAAAGGACACATGGGAAGGGTAGGGGAAGAGCCTCCACAAGGCCCTGCAGAAGGAGGCCAGATGGAGAGCAACCCATGTCTCCGGCAGCTCTGGGGCCTGCTCCCATTGCAGGAGGGAGCAGGGACACTCCTTCCACCCCAACCACAGTCCCTCTCTGGTCATCCCCACTTCAGCTCTCCCTGCTTCAGTACCTCCAAGATGCCAACCTACACACACCACTGCTCTTATCAACACAAAAATTCCCACCCAAGGTCTTCCACCTGCCACTTCTACACTCCCTCCTCCTCCTGCCTTCCCAGAGCTGCTGTTCCTGCTTTTCTTCCTGCTCCCTTTCTTCCCTCCTCTCACCTTTTGCTTGGTTTTTAACCCCCTCACCTCCATCTCCCTCAGCCAACTCACTCTCTGCCTTGCATGCCTTCATTGCTCCCCTTCACACTGCCCAGCACTTGGATGATCACAACCTTCCCTTTCCTCAGGAAGGGCAAGGTGCCATAATCCCTATCCCACAGCAGCCAAAGGGCTCCATCCTTGGCTCAGCTTACCCTGCACCCCAGGACTCTGCCTGGAGGCAGGAACCCCTCATGCCAAGGGATGCTTTTCCCTGCACCACTCCTCTGGAAATGCTTACACACTCATCTGCCTGCTGTACCCGAGAGGGGCTGTTTGGATGATGGGCAGTGCTCCATACTTCTGCAGAAGGGAAGACACTGGAAGCACCCCTGTGGCCACAGCACACCTTTCACACCTTCCCAGAGCACCTGCCCCTCTCAGGGTGGCCCTTCTGGCCTGCAAACACGACAAAAGAGCTCCTTCAAAGCACAGAATCTCTCCAAATTATGGACTCATGCCCCTGATAATGCCACCTCTCCACCCACTCTCCCTTCCCCACAGGTAAACACTGCTGTGCCAGCACTCCCCCCTGCCACAGTGCCAGGTGGGCCACCCATCAGGCACAACCATCACCTGCAGGTTTGCAAGGAGCCCTGTCTGTGGACAGGTGGCATCAGTACACCTGAGAGAGCTCAAAAGGTGACAACAGACTGCCAGAGCACCTGTGGTCATCTGTGGCACGCTGATGCAATTTTTCTGCAATTTTTCAGTGGACACAGAGCTCAACATTAACCCTCTGATAAGCAGCCTGCTGCTTTTGGATCTCTTCGCTTCCATGCAGCAGCACAATGCCATAAAGTAAACTGATCTCTCTAAACTCTCTCACCCTCAGTACGTTTGGCATTACAAGTTACAATCAGGAAATGCTTTTGGTAAGAAATGGCTTTGTAAAGATCTTGCTCTCTTGAATAGGCAGCTAAAAATGAAGGATGACAGGGTCTGAGAAAGTTAAGTGCTCACAGCACAGAGGCATTCCTGTCCAGAAAACCCTGCCTGCTGTGACACACTTCCCCAGGGCAGGCATCCCTAGCTCTACATTTCTTTGGAGAGCCCTAAGTTATCATTTTAACTCTCAAGCAGCAAGGAATAAAGCCCTGAAGGGCGCAATATGTTGAACCACAATGTCAAGGAACCAGAGCAGGGCAGAGCAGGGACACTGAAGGGCATCCAGCCCATTAGCACCAACTCAGTCATCCACCATCCCTGAAGGCAGAGGCTCATTCAGACTTCAAATGGGGAGCAGAGCAGCCCCACCTCTTGCCTCCTCAGGGTAAAAATCACGCTTCTCTCTGCATTCTAAAGCGCCTTTGTTCGGGTTTGCCCTGTTAGCTCTGGCTTTTCTTTGTAGGCTCTCCAGAAACATCTCTTGTTGATGGCAAGGGCAAGTGGGGCGGCTAATCCCATTCCATTAGCATCCTCTGAAATACTCCAAGGACTGGGATGCTCTCTGGGTGCAGGTGGCCAGAAGGCGGCTCTCGCTAAGACTTCTGGATGCGTGCACACACAACCAGCCCCAGAGCCGTCTGCCATCACTAAAGCCTGCCAGAGGTGGGGGAGAGGATAAATAAACAGCCCACATGTGGCTTGAAAGGAGATTTTTCTCCTACAGGAACAGCTTTCCCAAAGCCAAAGGTCGCCACTGCTCCTCTTTTCTGAAGGTGACACGAAACTCCTAAATTGGGGGGAGAGTGCTGTGTGTAAAAACAGCTGAGCACTATCCCACAAGGGCCAGGGAGGGTGGATGGGATACCCCCAGCCCCCCCTGCTCCTGGTGGCTGCAGCAGCACAGCCCCTGGTACCCCAGGGGGCAGATAAAAGGTTTACAGAAGCCATCCCCTCCTCATATGATGACCCAGCAGTGCCTGCAGCACTCTCATGTTCCTTGCAGCCCTCCTTCCCATCACATTTCCCATTTATAAACAGCTGTTTGGCAGTATTACTAACCAGTGCTGCGTGGAATAATGTTACGTTTCCCACCACATTACTATTTTATCTTCTATCCTACCCACCTCCAGCTGCTGCTTTCCTTCCACCACCCCCAGACCTGGAAAGCAATAATACATTTCTTCATTTTATTCAGGCTCTACTTCTCTGAAAGCACAAACAATTTACTTACAACCCATGAAAAAAAAAACAGGAAGTTTTTTTTTTTTTAAATTAAATACTGTTAAACCCACTTAAAATAAATACTTGCCGAAGGAATATCAGCTGGAGACTGCTCTCTGACTTATAATAATCCCACTGCGCCCAGGGAAATCCTCTTAAACCTATATCAGATAAAGATTGTAAAACTGTTAGGGGGCTAAACTCACAGGGCAGACACAGAATCAAGATGGAAAATTTCTCTCCCCAACTTCTCCTTACCAAGGGGCGGCTCTGTCCCAGTGCAGGTCAGGTTTCCTCCTCAGCACGTAAAGCAAAGCCCTGCACCACCTGGAGCTGAAGGGAGAGGGGACAAAGGCCAGTCCTGCCAGAGCTTTGGGCTGAAGGAAGAGGAATAGGCTGCTGTGGGACTCCAAAGCACCAGAGAATTGCCTTCCCTTCCCTTTCCCACCTCTCCTGTGGGCAGCATAAGCAGGGCAGAGACCTCTAGAGCTTTAAACCTAAAGAAATCTCCCCATCTCCTCCTTCCCCCAAGCCTTCTCCCCCAGATGCTCAATAGCAACATCTCTGATTAGAGATAAGGATTCCAAATCATCGGAGCTAGGGGTGGGACAGAAGCAGTAGGATTTCAAGTTCAGTGCTATCTTATCTGAGATGACAGAAAAGATCTGATGTAGATCAGTAATGCTGCTAGGAGAAACTGGGCTTGTGCTGCTCTGCAGTTTGCCTGAGCACCAGCCACCAGTTTGACTTTGTTGGTGTTGCAATTTTTTCAACAAGATGTACATCCACACCACAGGGAGCATTTTGTGGCACAGAGCTGAGCAATGGGCACAGCACTCATCCTCTGCTCATCACCAGACCTACTTGTTCTCCAAGAGAATTCAAGGAAAGCAGCAGCATCAACAGCAGGAACAGCTGCCCCTGCCTCTCAGGCAGCAGAGCGACAGAAGTGCAGAGCAACCAAGTCTGAGGGGCTGGAACTAAAGAACATATAAAGCAATCCTCCAGGGAAAACAAATTAAGGAAAAAATAACAAAAAAGAAAGAAGAGCGGGAGGAAGAGTGAGCACAGCAAAAACCTCCCCAGGGAAGCACAGCAGGAAAAATAGGCACCATGGAACGCAAAGTTTTTGGTGGTAATCGAATGAGGGGCCGCTCCATTGCAGGATTTCTCAGTGCTGCAGCTGGCTGGAGCCACGGGGACCGCATTCCACTTTCAGAGCTCACTGAGCAATCGCTAAGGCAGGGGACGGGTGCCATATGTCACCAGCTGCGCTCGCAGTCGTCGCTTTCCCGTTTAACGCCGAGAGACTCTTTGGAGGAACAGAGCACAGGAACCCGCACACTTTGTGCCTCTCCCCCGCCACCCCGTGCCAAAAGGGCTGCCAGAAATGCCAACAGCCTCTGCCAGTGACACTGGGAGAGGGTCCCCATGCCAGGGAGCCACCTGGCTGCTCGGTACCCAGGACTGGCGGGGAGGTGCAGGTGGAAGAAGAGATGGGTGTCCCCGAGCTCCCCTGCAGCCCCTGGAAAGCTGCCGAGTGCACAGGAGGTAGGAGGAGGGGAGGAGGAAGGTACCAGGCTCTGCCCATCCCACTTTACAGCCTGCTGGCTCCACCACCTGCTCACCCAACCCAGCCCAGCTCTTCCTGGCTCTCCTTTTGTGCGCAGTAATTTTCTTTCTTATCTTTCCGAGCTTCTCTTAGTTGTGCCTACAGTGAAAAAGTAATCGACTGGGGGGGAGAAAAAAGGGTTTGGGACTGCCCAGAAAGCATTAGGAGGAAATGTTGAATTCAGGATGGGAGGTAGGGCTAAACTGTTTTCAACACCAGACAACCTTTTGCCGAGGCTTGAGCCTAGGATGCTGAGTAACCCACTGGTGGTAGAGCTGGTCTTCAAATGCACCAGGACCTCTGACTAAATATTCTTCTGCCCTACTTAAAAACCTTTGCATCCCTTACCTCTTCTCAGCACATTATGTCAATATACACAAACAGCCTATGCCACCAATACCTCTGCTCAGGGGGACAGACTGAAAGGCATCCCACAAAATATGGAAATTATGATTACCAAACACCTTATTTTACCAGGAACTGGCAAAGCATATGGGAAGAGTCAGCAGGAGAAGCAAAAAGAAGACATGGTCTGAGCAGGGCTGTGTTTTCAGCAAATCCTTTCAGGGCAGCAGAGGATTGAGGAGGCATAGGGCTCAGCAAAGAGCAAGTGCCACATTCCCATCACCCTGAGGGACACCTGGGAGGAGCCAGACATGGCTCCAGAGCAGACTGGAGGGCACGACTCAGAGCCTTCAGAAAAGAGGCCTTTTCAGGAAAGGCTGCTTAGTTTTCAAAGACCATTTTAGCTGACTGTCCTGATGTTAGGATTCAGGCTTGGTGCAGAAACCCACCCAAGCAAAACGCTGCAGCTCTTTACAGTCTGAAGGCAAGTCAGCATTCGGGGTTCCACGCCTGCCTTCCTGACAAGGAAAGGACGTAGAAAGTCTGGAAGCAAGAGGGCTCATTTTAAAGACAAGCCTAGATCTGTGAGCAGAGGGCTGTGCAATTGCCTGAGGCTGTATTAATTTACATTTTTAGAAATGCCTTTTAGAATACGTTTTTTTTTCCTTACAATGCATCGGTACAAGTGTACAGATACATCCAAAAAAGGACACACATTCTTATTGTAATTGTTCTCCACATGCTAGCTAAATTTAAAAAAGTACCTCTGCCTCAAAGGGGACAATATAGGAAAAACATGTGGAATACAGTGATGCGTTCCAAATGTGCCTAATGCTGGGTCTTTGAGAAATGGGTAGGTGGATGGCATAAAAAACCAGAAAGAATCAGTTCCCCAACTGAGAGCCCTTCCCACAAAGCATGTCATGCCACCAAGCTGCTCGTGGTTTTGAGGGACAGGGCAGAACGGCGAGGGAGGGGAAGAAAAACCCGAAGAAAGAAACAAAAGAGTAGATACAATGGATTATCCTTTTTTTTTAGGCATAGTCTGCCCACCATTTGTTTCATTTCTTCTGCACATTCAGAGGTACAGAAGTGATGCAATGCAATACAACAATAAGAAAGTAAAAATGAGGCAAGCAATTCCAACAGGAAAGAACAGGAGATGGCATACTGCAACAGAACAGGAAAATTGAAGTGTTTAGCAGGAAAATACAGTAACATGGGGTGAGATAAAGGCACACAAAACGAGTGAGCCCTGTCCCACTATGCGAGGACATGCACAGAGATTTCTGTTATAAGCCATCAGCTCTGACCTGGCTGCTATCTACAAAAGAGTGGTTTAGGAAGCACAAGGAATAATCAGCCCATGGAATTCACTGCCAGATTGTACATGACTAAAGCACAGGGTTGCCTGTGCTGGGCTCCCACGTACCTGCCCACGGCACTGAGGATCTTTGGTCCCCCAGTCTGGCAGTGCCTATCAGCCTCACAGCTTCTGCCAGGGGAAAATTGGGTGAGCTTAGGCAGCTACACTTTCAAGATAGCAGAAATGACTAAGCAGGACAGGAGATGAATCCTATTCAGCATTATTACCAGGCAGAGCTGAAATATAAGCCTTTGTTTTTAACTCCCGCTATCTGAGGAGCTCAAAGCCCATCACAATTATTTAGCATAGACTTTGTGAAAGGCTTGTGTGCTATTATCCCTAATTTTACCAGCTGGAAAATGGTGAGGGAGATGGATTGTGCCATATCCAGAGACATGCAGCAAGTTGGCAGCGTAACAGGGATGAATGCCTGTAGCATCACAAACCAGGTGCAATTCCCAGGCTGTGGCCACAGGAGCTGCCAGAGGTAAATATGTTTACCCCTCCCCACTCCTCCCCCATTAACAGACAAATACTTCCTTTCCAGCCATAGCAGGAACAGAAAGAAAAAGCAGAGGAGCATAGGTCAATGTTTTTGTGAAGGTTACTACAGAGAGAATTAGGCATGTAAAGGAAGACAGTAAGAACAAAATACCCTGTGTCTAGTTGCAAAGGACCACCTATAAGAAAGCATTTGATTTTTTTTTTTTTTAAATACCTTTTTAATGTCAGCTAAAGGGTAATTTGAAAGTGAAGGACATTTTACTCCTCTGGGGAGCTAATTACTGTAACAAGCACAGCCCAAACAGGCGAAGATGAATGTAACTCACACAGCACAACACCAATCCTGCAGCTCACTTTGGTTAACTCACACAGCTTGGCCAGATAAGGCACACACGTGTTTCATGGAGGCAGCCAAGCTGCTGAGACAGGCCAAGAGAGATCGGGATATCTGTGCTTAGGATTTCCAAGTTCCACCTTCATACATCAGAGCAGAGCAATAGAGACAAACTCCTGCAACCTCACTAGAGAAATAAGAACAATATGAAATATAAAAAATATTCCAGAAAAAAAATAGAATTTGGGGATGTAAAATAGGTCCTTGGTGTTCTCACCTGGTTGAGATCATTGAAGTTATGCCATTATTTAGCTCTGACCCTCCAAACTCCTTTATTTAGCACCAGACCTCCAAAATGCTGCCTAACAGCTACTTCTTGGCTACTTCTGCAATGCAGCCAAGTAGCTCATCACAGGACAATTCAAGGTGGAAGGGACCTTGGGGGTCTGTAGTGCAGCTACAGGGTCAAGCAGGGTCAGCTATAAGGTCAGACAAGGCCACTCAAGAGCTTGATCCTGTCAGGTCTTGAAAGCCTCCAGAGATGAAGCCTTTGCAACCTTTCAGGACAGGCTGAACTGCTTATTTCGATTTTTACCCTGTTGTTGCTCATCTGCAAAAAGCCTGGTCTCCCCAGGACACAAGCTGCTCACTCAAGTACAGTGACAAACACTTTTCCCTGTCTCTCAGGTGAAGACAAAGAAGAAAAATGCAGCACAGAAAGAAGAGCCCCTGCAGACTTCTATCAAAACTGGTAGGTCTTTGTCTCTGAGATTGCCATCTCTCTCTTCGACACCTGCCTCAAGCAAAGCCACCTTCAGCCTCGTTGACAGCTGGAATAAACCAGCAGCCACCGAGGTCCACGTGCCCCACGTGGAGAGAACTGACTGCCCTCACCCAGGTTGCCAGGAGCAGACTGTGCTCTCCCAAATCCAAACTGTGATGTGATTTTCTCCCTCTGCTCTGTGCACAGACAGATCACGTATGGCAGCACTTGATGAAAAAGAAGGGAAGCTGCTGGCAACAAGCAGCAGCAGCTGGTACGGGATAATAAAAGTTCTTTTTTTTTTCTTTTTTCTTGCCTGCTACACACTCTTTGCTCTCAGCAGAGAGATCTCGGAGGTTTTTGGTGGCAAGTTCAACAAAAGAGACCTGCTTTCTTCTCTTGAAGGCTTGTCTGAGACACACTTTCTTTCCAGTGCTAAATGTCTGGCCTGCATAAATCTTTCTTCCTCCTCCCATACCCACAAAGCCTCTCAGACATACCCTACACGTCCTCCCTGTCCCAGCCACGGGCTAGCAAGTGGCCACACAGTTACGTGCCACAGCTGCAGGGCACAGAGGATCCTGAAGACAAACTCCTGAAGGCATGGTCTCAGTGCCCATGGACTGAGCCCTGGTCTGCAGAGAGCTGCAGGTGCCTTGTGCAGCTCAGCATTAGGAGACAAGACCCCACCAGGCAGAGCCACAGCCAGCCCTGACCTCAGGCAGAGAGGCAGATGGCTCTTCACCCCATCAGTGCCCTTGCCCACCACCACTCCCAAGCTTGGCATGGTGCAGAAACTTCACCACAATGGGGCTACCAGCCAAAAAACCACACAGAGAGCCCCTGGGAGCCATCACATGTAATGCAGGTCACAGGAGACCAGGGCAGAGGCCAAGACACCAACCCACCCAGGCAGGATGAGACCAGTGAGAAACAGCAGAGAGCAGAAGTGTGACCAGGCTGACAGGGCAGCACTGAACAGCACCAAGCTATCATGAAGCTTCTCTGCCCTCTGTGACCTCAGCCTGGCTGGAAGAAGGTCGTGGTGACCATCCCTGCAGGCATTACCACCAGCTCCACCAGCTCCTGCCCACTGCAAAGGCAGCTGTGTTTGAGTGCTCCTCGTTTCTCAAGTCTGCACTGACATTGCTTCTTCCCAGTCTGTGGTACCATGGGGACTGTGGTCTCCTCCCATCCAAATCCCTTTCATTTTTTTGCTTTAACTTGTTTGGGATTGATGCTGTGCAGCTGCTTCCCCCAAAATAAAGACTAAAAGACCTGCCACCTCCTCAAGTGCTTTGAAACCTTTCCTCCCGCTCTATCAGTACCTGTTTAAGAAAAACCTCAAAGCTTGATTTCTTCCCTCAAATCACTTACTCTGAAAAAGATCTCAACGTTTTTGGGAGCACAGATGAAAAAACACCGAGATAAAAGTCTGAAACTTCTGAAGAGGTTAGACCTGGGCCTCTTCACTGTTATCTAAGTGAGGGTACAGGCACACAAACAATTCATCGCAGAGATATAGTGGAGTACAAATTTGCAGTGACTCATGCTCTTTGAAGGAACTGCCATGTGCTCAGTTCTACCCTGCAGCAAAACACAAGTTTACCCATCAAATGGAGAAGCACAAACCAGCACCCCAATTTGCATAGCACTCCTGCAGCTCCACCAACTAAATTACTGCACAGAAACCTTCTTTTCTGCCCATATTTCAAGAGTTAAGAAAAGGGATAATTCGAATGGCAGCCTGGAAAATACTGTTGTCTTGTCAGTGGTGATGCTGGGCTTCTGGGATGCTGCTTTGCTTCACCTGCAAATCCTTTGCTGTCCTTAACTTCTTAAAAAAGTGAAGGGACAGCCCACATACTTATCACAGCCAGCAACAAGCAGGACCCCAACTGTGTGTGTGCACTGTCCCCAGATGCAGGATTTCATCAGTCCAATTTAAATTTTGTAACTCCCCTCTTCAGTACACTCAAGCCTCTTCCCAATTCAATCACGAAGTCAAAATTCCCACCACTTGCTTAGAAGCCTGATAGGGCAAGTCTCCAAAAGCAGCCAAGTCTTCAGCCACTAGTGCCTAGTTTGAGTCTAACATGTAGAATTTCTCTTTAGTCAACATAGAGAACAATGCACTTAATTTCAACAAAGATGGACTGCTCTTCAGATTTGTCCTTTTCTGTCCTCTGATGGCAGATATTGCCTGGACATCTACCTTAGGCAGTGAGTCTGGTGTTAAATGGGTGGCAGACAACTCATGAGATCATCCAAACTATGTTCCTGCCACCCTGAGTAAAAGAGCAAGAAGTAGCCTCAGCAATTTTGCGTCAGCCTCAGGGAACTGAACTCTGAAGGCAAACAACAGAGTTGCAGACTTGGTATGTGGACTAATCCTTTCTCATAAATCAATCACAAGGCCATGGTTCCAGAACATCCTGAAGAGCTGCACCCCTTTTTTTATTTTTACCCCACCTCCCTCAGCACCTGAAACTCAGTCTGAGACGTCCTAAATTCTTCTCCTAACACATCTCACAGCCCAGGCATAACTCCATCATCCCAAAGATGCAACTCAGAGGGGGATGAGAAGAGGAGCAGTAAGATACAGAAGGGCTTGTTTTTGAAGCAATTGAAGACTGGTAAAGACGATTAAGGCTTGATACACAGCCTTGAATGGCAGAAGGCCTTTGAACCACGTGACTGGCCTCATTCCTAGCTTCAGTGAGATTAGCACTTGTGTTGCATGCCTAAAATTCAGATAAGAGTCCCACAGAGTGCCTGGGGAGCACTTCTTAGTCTGGGCCATCACAGACATCAGGTCCTCAAAGCAGTACCAGACCGTGGCCAAAGCCTCCGAGAAGGAAAAGGAATCTGGAGCGGTGACACTAATGATGGGAGAGGGACAACCAACCATACTTGCTGTTCATGAGGTGGGGAGAAGTGTACTTCCAAGCCAAACTGACATGCCTCTGAAGCTGACAAGATTATTTTTCAGCAGCCTCAGAGCCCTGGAGACACAGACTTCAGCAATGCTCAGATGGCAGGAGCAGAACACACCGCAGCTGCTCTGCTGCAAGCGAAAGTGCCCCGGTGCAGAGAGCAGCCCCACGTGCTGCTGTGTCCCAATCAGCTCCCCCGTCACAGGGCTGGATCATGAAGGTGGAAAAGGGGAGAAACTCCTCCTTCAGCTCTTTCCTCAAACCACAGGACACAACAATTGCAAGGTCTCAGAGGAGCAAGCCTAAAACCAACACTGCTTCAAACCCATCCACTTCACACATAAGTGGAGAGAATAGAGATGCTAACAAACCTGTCTCCCTTCAGGCTTTGCTGCTGCCAGAAGAGAGCCACTCAATCTAATGAGTCAATTAACAATTCATAACTGGGTGAATGTAAAAAAAAAAAAGGTTTGGTTCTTTTTCTGAGCAAATGAGAACAGTAACTCTTTTCTGTACCACTTCTTGCACATTGTCTGCAGAAACAAAACCAGCCTGAAAACACCCAACCTACAGCTGAGAGCTAAAATAACAGGAAAACACAAAGGACCTGTGATCTGCCCAGCTCTGCAGAGAGGAGCCCATTTACCCAGGGACCAAAAAAGTTGAAGTCAGCACCACTCGCCATGAATGAGAGGCAGAAGGAAGGTTCTCTGTAAGGGGCTGCTGTCTACAGGTCATTGCTGGGAGGACTCTGGAAAATTCAGTTTCTGTCAAAAGTTTGGGTAACCCACAGAAGGGAACCTACACAGATGCACATGTCCAAAATGCAAGTGACCCTAAGTAATTTCCAAAGTGAATTTTCAGACATGAATTAGGCTAAACCAAATTAGGGCCCAGAATCCTGAGCACAAGCATCCATGAAAGGGCATAACGTGATTTAACCAATCCACTAGAAGTTACTTTAGACCAATTTTCTTGAATATCTCTGACACATGTAAGCCCCAAAGCCAATGTCCTCCAAGCACTGCTTATGGGTGTCTGCAGATTACCAAATCTTACTGGTTTGTATCTGTGGAAAGGGAAGGACAGATCAACCCAGCTTTGGCTCCACAGATTCTTGGAGAGGAGTGCAGGAGCTTCCCACTGCCCAGCCACTGGATATGCTGACTGTGCTCAGTTCCAGCTCTTTGGCAAAGCAACCCAGAATCCATCCCACCCCACCCTGCCCCCAGGCACGTTTTTTCAGTGGGTGTTGGTTTCAATGGGTTTCACTCCCCAAGGTGACTTAACAGCAGCAGTGCTGACTCAGTCTTGTTTAAACTGCAGTGGGAACTGCAAACCCGGACACCTAAAGCAAATTACAGACCTACAAATAAAAAACAGAATACTGAGGCACCTACCCCCCACCACTCATGGACATCAGTGGGCAAAAAAGGCACCTAAATAAGCACCTACACCTGTGCTGTGGAGCTTCACCTGGGAGAGTGGCTGGGCTGGCACCTCTGAAGGAAAGAGGCCCAGTCCACACAAGCTGGAGGCAAGAAGCTCAACCCAAAGGAAGGCTATTGTGATTGAAACCATATCTGGGCTCCTTTCACACTGGATTTCTTGTGTCAACACTGCCTGAACCAGCAACACCACCATGGGCTGGATAATGTCAAAGTGGTTTCCAAGCTACAGGCTCACAGACACCTCCTAAGGAGAGCAAGCCTGCTTGCTTTCTGTGGACTTGAATCTGTTAGAGGGATGTCTGAGTTGCAAAGGAGCTCTTTTAGGGGTCTCTCAGCCAAAGAGTTGGATGGAAGCTATTTGACTGCTGTTAGCTGAGTTAGACACTTCAAACACTCTTTTGAGATACAGAAGGCACGCTGAAGCTCAAAAAAGTCAAATCGTCTAGTCAGAGAGGTGCCATGGAAATACTCCAGATTTTAAAGTACCTGTTTTCGATTTTTCTAACGCAAACCAAAAAAAACCAATTCCCAAAGCAGCTTCTCCACACTCATCCACAGACAGCTCAGTCCGCTCAGTGGTTTCAGGATGTATTCAGCACTGCTGTAAAAGTCTGAAGATGACCATCTCTCCTGTTCCCTTCTATGTGCTGCTCATTACTACTCCTCTCTTCCCTGCTCTGTTATTTCACCACCTTTGGCAAACAGCTCTCTCGTCCGTGACTCGTGTCATCTGACACAGATTCCCTGCTCCTTTCCCTGTGCGTAAATCAGTTCCACGTCCCTCCTGCTTTCAACCACGGCTTCAAATGTTCCTCTGCCTGGCTGTGCTGCCTGGTGTCTCATTTTTATAAGGGCCTTAACAGTGAAGAAAGCTTGCTATTTCCTGTGCCTCTACACCGTGATTTCCTGCAGCTCACACCACTGCTCCACTCGCTCCGGTTCTCCCTCACAGGATTTTCATCGGACAGCCTATTCAGCCCACACACTGGGGCTCAAGGGCCTGGCAGCACAGCTTACCCACGAGGTTCATCTTGGCGCTGTAGCTGCCGAAGTAGCGCTCGTCGGTGTTGGGCGTGTGGCACTCGTACTGGCCGGCGTCGCGCTCCTGCAGCTCGGTGATGTGCAGCAGCACCGCGTCCCCCCGCAGCCGCTCCACGAAGATGCCGCGGCCGCGCACGCGCTGCGTGTAGATGGCGTAGGGGAACGAGGGGTCCACGGTGCTGACGATCTGCACCTCCCGCTCGGGGGCCGAGGGCAGGTAGATGGACCACTGGAAGTTCTGCTCCGCCGGGCCCTGGTAGCCGCTCACCTTGCACCACAGGGTGACGTGGGACCCCTCGGTGCGGTACAGGGGGCCCTCCTGCACCGTCACTTGCCGCTGGGCCAATGCCATGCCTGTGGGAGGAGAGCAGCCCAGCGTTACTGACCAGCAGGCAATCCCCACACCTACACCCAGATATATCCTCGCCTTTCCATGGCCACGCTGGAGAAATCAAGCCCTCACACCCCATTTTACAGCTGGCACAGCAGGTTCTGGCACAGCACCCCCGAGTCACACTGCAGAATTCTTGCTGATTCAATGAAGTGTTTTAAAAAACACCCCACGAAAGAAGCAGCTTTAAGGTAACGTAAGCCCCTTGGCTGGAAGCTGTAAGAACCCAGGCGTGAAAGGGCAATGCACCACACAGTAACAAATCAGAAACTCAAGGTGACGGGTCTTTGTTTTCAGTACTTTTACTTTCCAACTCTTATCACCCCATGGAGAACGGCCCATGTGAAAGCCAGGGGGCCACACTCCTTCTCCTTTGGTTGCTGGGTGCCGGGTTTTCGGTGGTCCCGGCAGGATTGGGAACCCACCTCCTGCACCCTTTAGAGGGGGTTCCCTGGGAGTTCTTTGCCAAGAATGAAGAACGAGCAGGCTGCTTAATTTCTTGGTCTTCAGGCTGTTGTTTATTTTCCTCTTATAAGGAAAGCACTTATAAGTTCAGCACGCCATCTACACACCAGACTTAGCGTGCGAGAAGCGAGGCACAAACTGGACCCCAAACACCCAAAACCAAGGCCTTTTAAAGCTGTTTAGTCCACGTGTTTCTAACAAGTACTCTGTTTCTACTTTTCTACCAGTAACTTCTATTAATCTATTCACGTAACGCTCACACCACTGCTTTCTCTAACCAATAACTTTTTGCCACCAGTACTACAGAAAATGGAGCCCAAGAAGGACAAGAAGGAGATGAGACAACACCCAAAATCCTCCATCTTGTATCCTATTCACTCTCATATTAAAATCCTAAAACCCTAAACTCTTCACCCTGTGATAAACTACTACACACTACTATCTAGTTAACCCCTGCATGCTCTAACCCATCCCAAAGCTTTGGTAACTTTTTCCAGGGACGAAGGTTAAAAGCAGTGCTCTGCTGAGGGTCAGGGCTTCCTAAAACAGGCAGAGAAACATTCTCTGTGCCCTGGATTCTGGGGGCACCCAACTCCAACGCCCCAGGCACTCATCCTCCATCAACAAACCTCCCAGAGGCTTCAGCTGGTACAAAATCCCTTCTTTTTCACAAACCCAGCACACCTTCTCCATTCTCCCTTGTGCTTGTAAAGGCACACAGGGAAACACCAGGTTTCCAGCACTGCCTTCCCAAGCCTATTTGAAAGGTGTGCATTTAGCACATAACAAAACCAATTAAAGTTAATGGAGGGAGTGGGCACCTTCCACCGAGGCCCAGTGCCCCTGAAGCCAGGGCCCTGTACACAGGCAAAGGCGTGCAGCACAAAACAAAGGCAGCCCCGCAGCACGGCGACCGCAATCCGCTGTATTTTTACACAGATTATGGATGGCTGGCCCTTGGGCTCATGGCACATTACCAGCACGGCCCTCCAGGGGCCAGATAAATTACAGCAATCTATCTTGTTTGTTGCTACATCAAAGGCTGGAGGTCTGGAGACCACGGTGGGTGTTCATCGGTTATTGGGTTACCAGCAGCACGCACACATGGCAAGGCCAATCACCCTGGCTTCTGTGACTGCTTGCCTGCCATCATAAAACAGCAATAAGCCGATTTAAAGCAGGTCCTGCATAATCACGTTTGCAAATTTCATCCTCTCTGCGCGTCTGTATGTCAGGGGTTCCCCCCATCCTCTCTAATTTTCAGTAACAATATGCTCGAGCCCAGAGAAGAACTTAAGCTTTCCAAAACTGGCATCTTGCAGGTGAAGAGGCAGCCTTGAATCTGGGGTTTATTGATTCAATCCCGCCCTCTGAACATCGATGTCCAGAACGGAAGTTTTTCTCCACAGCCAGCCTGGACTGGAGCCAGGAGAGATGGTTCTTAGCAGCTTAAAACAAATTGTGAAAAATGGGTTCAGCACATCCATCAGGGCATGCAGCTGAACAGATGGAGTGCAATTCAAACTATTAACTTGGGCTCAGCTTGCTGCTGCTCCAAATTATGTTTCTTTTTACTCTTTATGAAATAATGTGATTTAAGGGGAGGACTGGGAAAGCTAGCACATTTGAAACAAACAGGGAGAGGAACAACAGAGGCAAACACTCCCCCACTGTTTGCTGTACCAATCCCTTCATCCTGGGGAAAGATACTGCTAGAGACAACTAACACATATAAGGAGCAGGCAGCCTCTTCTCTCACCCCACAAAGGCCAAAGGACAAAGCAAATATTACAGCCTTTGAAGTGAACTGTTTTCAAAGCAGCAGGAAGGACAAGATCTTTATTACACACCTAAAGACAGCTCATAACCCAATTTTTGTATGCACATGTAGCCTTGCTACAGCATACACATATCCCACCTGCAATGACAATTAAAATTGCACAAGGCAAACATGCAGTAGTAGGAACTAAAAGTTCCACACATAGCATTCAATTATATATTTCTCAGCTAAGTGCACAACTTTGTTTATCAGGCTTTTAACACAGGGATGAATTTTTTACATAGGCATTTTCCAGGTATCTAGTTAAGAAATAGTATTTTATCAGAGATGGGTATAGGACTTCCTAAAGCTCACTGGAAGAGCACAATCCTGGGGACCTTTGGCACATTTTGGCAGAGGTCAAATCTCATCACCCTCATGGCCAGCACTGACATGGGCTTCCTTCTTCCCTTGCCAGTGGTTTTTAGGACCTTCACTGTAACTCTACCTGGAGTCCTCCTCCAGGTTCTGAAGAGACCCACTTTCTACATTCCTCCTCTTCCATTTCCCCTTGCACTGGATTGCTGCACCTTCCTAAAGAAGCCGAAAGTGAGAAACTTAAGAGCCA
This sequence comes from Dicaeum eximium, assembly GCA_013396995.1. Classification (NCBI taxonomy): domain Eukaryota; kingdom Metazoa; phylum Chordata; class Aves; order Passeriformes; family Dicaeidae; genus Dicaeum; species Dicaeum eximium. The sequence continues at coordinate 812,945 of VWZP01009615.1, forward strand.
AAGAGCTCCTTGCTTCCCGTTGTGGCTCCAGGAGCCTAAGAAGCTGAGGGACAGAAGACGACAGTGCAGAAAAAGTCCTGCCCAGCTCCAGTATGGACAGAAGACAAAATAGTCAGGCTTTTGCTACAACTTGCAGCAGGTTGGTGTCCCAGAGGTGAGACACAAAGACTCAGAAGTTGGATGAACAGGCTGGATCTCCAGAGGAGCAGGGAGCAGCACATCTCGGTGCTGTTCCCAGTGTCTGGCTGCCAACTCCTGCTCCAACACAGGTGGGCACACATGCTTTTCAACACTTCAAAAAAATCCCAAACAGCAGAAGCAGAAGTACTTCTCCAAAACTATTTTAATCAAGAAAGGAAAGAAGAAAAACAATCAGCCTGAGGCAGACATCCACCAGTACATGTTGTGCTCAGTTACCTTTTGCATGATGTTTGGCATTTTGCAAGCTCTGGGAATTGCTATACCCACGTCACACAGTATTAAGAAGAGAACTGCATTTCTTAGTGAGCAAGTGCTCTGATTAACAAAAATAACAGGTCTGAGATCCCATTTAAACTCTTATCATTCCCTCTTGAAGTGAGAGAAGAGCTCTCTCCAGGAGGAGCTGTGTGCTCCACACCTTCCCTAGGACACCCAGGAGACAGTGATGGTGGCATTTGGCTGGTGCTGCACTGGCACAGCTGGCTTTTAATTGCAAATCCAATATAATTTACTGACAACACAAGCACTGATAGGGAGGAGATAGTGAGCCAAGTGCTACTTTAAAATTAATAAGAAATTGTAGGGAGGGGCATGGGGTTTAAAGAGCAGTGGCAAGAGGGGACAGTGCAGCCAGGTGATCAGACTGAAGCAAGGGACAGTGCAGGACCCAGGAACCTCAGATGCCCAGTCCCTGCACCTGCCCTGTGCCAGCTCACCCAGCTGGGACACTGCAAATGTCATGGGAAACAGCTCTGAAAAGCACGGGAAAGGCAGGAGGAAAATGCTATGTCAGAGTGACACAGCCATTCAAGTCTCCCTTGCCACATCACAGCCAGGATTTCAATGCCTCTCCAAGAATGAAAGGAGCAAGGAAGGAACATCAAGCATCCCTGCCAGCCAGGCATCTCCCCCAGCAGTGCTGCAGCTCAGCTTCTGAGTACACTGTGTCTTTGCAAAATCTGTACCCTCACAGCAACCTCAGATGATTTTGGCAAGATCTGACCTTTCCATGGAGACAGACACAGAGCTCAGAGATCAGGTTTTCCACACACAACTGGTCATTTCAGGTGCCTGATTTGAAGATGCCCCATTTCAGAAAGTGCCAAACATTTACCTTCTGGGAAGGAGGTGGACCTTCAGGTCCCTTTCAGAAGAACATGCATTCAAAATTTTAGCTGAGAACATTGACTCAAGGCTTATTGCAAGGGACAGGTGGGTGTAAAAAAAGGATGCCTGAGCACACAAACCCTGCCACAGCATTGACAGATCCAAAGAATAAATAAAAAACTCATGACAGAATGATGAAGAGCCTCTTGCACAAATATTCTCCTCATCTCAGACCATATGGGTTATGTCTGCACCACATCCAGAAGCACTACAGCAGTTGCACCAAGTTATCTTTGACATCAATAATCACTGCCAAAAGTCATTTAATCTGAGGGAGAAACTTGAGCTCTTATGAGTATTATCCTGGGTCTCTAATCACTAGACAGCAACTAAAGAAGTCTTGATAGAGATATCTTCTTGGTATGGGTATCTTCTATAAGCACCAGGGCTAACAGTGATGAACACCCAGTGGATTACATGGTTTGAGGGGATGTTTCTACCCCTGCAGCTTTACAGAAGTTTTCCTTCACTGAGAAGCTCTGAAGTACTATTTGTCAATAACTGACAATGCTAATCCTAAATTTCAAAATTTAAAAATTACTAATTTAAAAATTACTTTGTGGCTTTGACTACAGTTATTAGACAGAGAACATTTCCAAGGAGATCCCTCTCCCTTTCACAAATACACAGCACACATCTGGGTTTTGTTGTTGTCGCTGTTGTTTGTTCAGCTTACAGATGCTCCTGAGAAAGTGTCAAGAGAAGAACAACGATGATAAACACTAGGGAATGGCTTCTCTGTCAGAAATAATGGAGTCTGGAGGAAAAAAAAGGTGACTTGAAGGAGATCTGGTAAAGGTTTTTTCACAAATATATATACCGTGGCAACGATGGTCAAGAATTTGACCCTTTACCATCTCTTCTAGTTTAAAAACCAAGGGCCCTCAACTGAAACTGGTCAGATCCAGATTTATAACAAGTGAGGCAGTTTTTGCAGCTGCACACAGCAGACCTGTGGACACCCTTGCCAAAGGATACAATGGGTATAGAAAAAGTCTATATGGGTCAAAATATGAGTGGGACAAGCACATGAAAGGGGGTTACTAAATAGGTAAATTACATCAGGTTTGTAAGGCTCCCAAAACAAGCTACAATTGCACAGCTACCTGCCTACAGCTTTTTGAGGCTGTATGCTCAGCAAGGTGCAGGATTTACTCTGAGCTGGTACAGCTGTCCTTGTGCCCCTTCACAACCCATGTCATTGCAGACTGTACTTTTGAACAATGTCCATCACATTTGGTCTGCAGACTATGCCTTGGTTATACTACAACAGAAGCTAAAATAGTACCATTTCAGCTTCTTCTCTAAGAGCATGACTATTTCTGCTCTGAACAACCAAATTAGTTCCCTCAAAACATCCTCAGAACTGACATGGGAGCTTGTACCCCTATGCAGGGAAGGAGAAGGAAGGGGAGCGTGCATAAATCCTACTTGGCTATGACAAATTAGCATCTGTGGCAGACCACAGGACCTGGCAGGAAGTCCCCAGTAATGAAGACAATTCAGACATAAGTGCTAAAGGACAGTTTTGCCAAAGTGTCCAATTCTGAGCTGCAGAGATGCTCCGGGCAAGCTCAACCCAAGAGCAGGTGCAAGTGCACCACAGGCTGTGGCCACTGCTGCCCTCCTGCAGGTCTGAGGGGCAGGGGACCTGCAGGAGCCCAGGCTGACCACCTGGCTGGCCACTGTGCTCCAGTGCATGGGATGGTGCCATCTAAGGTGAGGCAAGTGCCAGCAGACTTCCCCTGCTGGTCCCTGTGTCCTGCTGCCCAGGAGCTGCAGGCTGTGGCATCGCCCCTCCTCAGCCCCAAAGCAGGAGCACTGAGCCCTGCACAGCCTCTGCTTCCAGTGAATTACTCAGGGACAGTTAGCACCCTCCAAGCTCATATTCCCTCTTAAATCAGAGAAATTTTTCAGTCTCACTTATGCATGAGGCTTCCCAGGGGATGACCCTTCCTCCCTCCCTCCCTCCTGTCACCCACAGAGGATGTAGACACCTCTTGCCAAACCTATCCTGTTACTTAGTCCCTGCTTTTTCTCTGGACTCCACAGCGACAGCCACAAAACAGTAATTCATTTCAAGAAGGCTCTTCCTAACTCACCATTGTCCAGCCACTGAGAACACTTCATCAAGCAAGCATTTTTTTTTTTTGCCATGGGCTGAAGACTAATAAAATCTCTGAGGAAGACTCTGCCCCACCAAGCAACACCAAAGCAGAGGCAATCTTTTAGAAACACACACCTGCTATTCTGTGAAGTCTCCTGTTAAGGCACACAACCAAAAATTAGGTTTGAGCTTAATTTTTGCATAAATAAGTCACAGCAGGAACAATCTCCATACACTGCAACCTGCTGCCAGATGGAAAAAAACAATGCTATCAGAAGAAAACATGTGGTAAGCCTCCACCATTCCCCCAATACGGTAAAGCCTCATTCTGGGAAAATACAGTGTTTTCTTGGTGTATTTTTTCTCATGCCAAGAGAGCTCAGTGTACTGAAAGGCTGTCTGGAGCCACCTGCAGAACAACTCTGTCTCTATCCTCCACCCTTTTGCTTTAATGTTTAAATGGTGCAACCAAAAAGGATGCTTGATCCCCTGTCCTCCTCCTCCTCCATTGCTGCCACCATCCCACCACTCCCAGCACATGGACCATCCTTCCTAAACCATCTCATAAAGCTATTCATTCCTCATTCAAATTCTTCCCACTGCTGAGCCAACTAAGGATGGCTAAGTGGCGAGGTCAGCCAGGAGCAATTCATACAGTAATTGGTATGGAAATATCAGAATCAGTGGGGAAATAATCAAAGCATGGGCAAAGTAGACAGGAGCCGCCAGTGAAGCTCTTTGTTCTTCCAACACCACTGCCTTCCCTTGTCTCACAGCCCCTCACTTCCACAGCAGATGTTTACTGTCTTTTAAGAAAAATGTTTTCAATCAATATGAAAGAGATGACATTTCTTTTAATCACCATAGATTGTTGTGGCCTGTATCTAGCTTCCCAAGTTCTGACAGTAAAAGAGGTCTTGTACCTCTGCTATAAATATGCATCCAGTCAGACATCCGACCCCCTCGCCAAGATCAGAGCCATTTCACAGCCTTTGGTTCTTCTCAGATCTGGCCCTTATATTGACAGAAGACTCCCTTATTTTCCCCAGTATGGCATTGGTATTCTGCAGATGCACAGTGTGAAATGTGATCTGCCCTTGTGATTTCTTCCCCCCCTCTTTTTTAAGCAAACTACATCCTATATGGATGTCACATTCCTCTAATTGCTCCTTCCCTGTTCTACAATTAGGCATGTTAAAATATGCTGGTTTTAACACCACCTTAGAAAAGCATATTCTTGAGCCACAGATCAAGGTTGTTATATTACTACAACCTTTAAACTTCTGGAAATGCTGAAAAGATGAAATAATAATTTGTTATCTGCATTGGACACTGCGAAGACAAGAAACAATAGCCTTGGACTTGAAAAGCAGAGACTCAGACTGGTCATGGGAGCCAGCTAAATGCTCCATTTCCCAGAAGCTAGGAAAGTGAGGCACCAGAGAGACTGGTCTGTGAGACTGAGGCATCTCACAGTGTAGCTTCCTCTAACAGACACTTAATTTCTTCGAGGATACCATAAGGCAGAGATGAACTTGCCCCAGGGGATGCATGACACAAGATCTCCCTGCTCTTACAGTTCCATCATTCTCAATCATCCCACCAGAAAGTATATTTAAAGTTACTTTGCTGCACAGAAGCCTGAAACTACCCTTTAATCTAGTACAGCTTTACTTTGAAAAGTCTAAAGTACTCAGCATCCAGAAGCCAGCCAGACACGCCTGTGGTCAGAAAAAAGAGCAATATCCATAATAACCAAAGGAAGGAGGATGGCTGGGCAGTCCTTCTGCACACAGATCCCTGAGCTCTGGAGCTCATGGTGCTCTGCCTCCTCACTTCACAAGGGCTTTGAAGCACTTGGTGGCACAAGCTGTACCTGGATGTAAAAGGTAACAACACATGCTGGTGCACAAGGGACAGACTGAGCTGGCTGCCCTGCTGGTTCAGAGTCACAATGGCAAATGACTGCTGGGGACACAAATATCTTTGTGCAACACATCTACTGCTTATTGCAGTTTTATTATTTTCCTGCAAAGATGCTGAGAAAAAAGAATCCCTTACAACCTGCAATCCTTGTATTCACCAAAGTTTCCACTAACCCCACAGAATTCCGGCTCTTTTCCGTACCTAAGGCAGAGCACGTCCCGTGAATCATTTAATCAACAGTTTCTCTTCCCCCAAGGCCAGCACACGACCTTTGCAGCCCTTTTCCATCTCCCAGCTCAGCATGTTCTTCACACAGTGCCATCGTTACCCCTATCACTCTGGGAAGAACACACAGAAGCTCCCTGGCAGATTCTGCTTATATTGGGAGTATGCAGGCAGGAAGTGTTGGGCTGCCCACGCAGTGCTTCTAACTTGCACTGCTCCTCAAGCCTTATCCTCAGGAGTTTCTTCTTCCTCACAGCCCACTGAATACATGCCCTAGTGACTGGTATCGCTGCTGCTGGTTCCCAGCCTGGTTAAGCTCTACAATACAAAGCAGCATTTACAGTGGCCTGCTGGAATGCCCAAGGCAATGCCCACTTTTGTATTTTCCAATGAAAAGCAGTGATGGCTTCATTAGCACATCCCCAGCTTGAGTTTTGAAGCTATCACCACATGCACTCCCTGGAAGATTTAGTGCAGACCTGCACAAAAAGTGAAGTCTCCTAAGATTCCTATGTGTGCTTTTCCTTCTGTTCTTGTAGCTAGCTCTTAAAATACATTAAAATACATGTAAGGACACATCATTTACCCTGGTGCCTCTAGTACTGCTCCCCAACCTCTAAAAGGTTCAGCACTGCCATTTTAGTACCAAAGCTATGAAGCACCAACACTGTGAAGCATTTTGGACTGCTGAACCCTTGGCTGGTATGTGCTCCTGGCCTATCAAGAGGAGGGGGTGAAATGAAATTGTTTTGAGCATCTAAGCTAGGTAGGAAATTCCTGACATAGTTCATTATGCCCTCCAGCCCCTGTATTTCTTTTTATTATCCTTCTTTACTCTTCAAGTCCTACATGTTCAATGTCCAGGGTCACTCGAAGAATTGTCAAACATTATTCCCTGTGCTATCACTCACTCTCAGACAATAAGAAACTTCATTTTGTTTCACAGTCAATAACGTTTTAATGTCACTTCTTTTTTCATTTTCCTGCATGCTCTGCGATCCCTTCCAATATTAAAAACAGAATGTCCCTATTATTGCTGTAATTCACCTCATAACATCCCAGATGCTTAAATACTCTCCCAGGAGAAAAGAGTGCGAAGTCCCAAACCTCACCTTCACATTATCCTTGCCAAAAGGAAACAGCATTTACTACCTAGGCTTTCGTTAAAGGAATTCCCTCTTTCATGAGATCTCTTAAAATGGTTCATGGAGAGCCTGGTTTCTTACCTTCCCTCAAATTCATTTTTCCTAAAGAAGAACAAAGCTTCTTATTCTCTTTATTTAAAACACAGGGAGGAAGGACAGACATACAAGTGCCTCCCTCCATCTCCAAAGAGAAACACCAGTGTTTTGGCCCATCATTCCATACTCCTTAAAGTTGCTTATTTGGTTTCCTGCCCTTCCCCTTGCTCCAAGTGACTCCAGATTTTCCCTTATTTTGGTAAGGATGACACTTAGCAGTTCAGCACCCTTACTTTTCTCTGTAACCTTTACTTGCATCTTTACTTGTTCTTCTAGGCAAGGCTAGAGCATCTCCTTTTCAACCTCTAAACTGGAAGCCTCAGGCAGCCATTTATTAATTGCTTAACCCCATATTGATTACCTTCTAGAGAGAGAAACTTAACAACAATCTGTTAAATATTGACAGGCTGGAAGAGCTGATGACAAAGTGCCCTGCTGCACATTCCTTCCTACCTCCCAGAGCACACCATTCCTCCAGCACTCCAGCTGCATCCTTAGGCATGGCTCTGCACCTGCTTCCCACCTCCTTTGGAGCACACAGCTCTGTAGAAGTAACACTAAAAAAAAAGTTCTAAAATGTAGTATCTAGAAAAGAATGCAGTCAGGGCAATCTCTCCCTCTTCCTCTTGGCATGCTAAAGAAATATTTGTGCCCCTCAGCCCTGACCATTAGCATGAGAGAACATGGAATTTGCAAGGCAAAGCTGCCATCTTGTACTCCTTCAGCAGAAAGAGCTTTCAGGTAAACAGCAAATTGACTTATCCCCAAAGTCAAGTGTACTGGCTAAAAGCATGCATTTCTCCAATAGTTTTCCCACCCCACCATAAAGGATCACAGGAATATGAAGTATGGCCATATAGCAGCAGACAGTTTCCATTTCCTCCCCACAAATTCATCTGGATTCTTCCCTGTTCACTAAGCAGCAGCAAGATGCTGCCTCTCCAAACTTCTGTGATTCAGTCAGACAGCATCCCTGAAAGACAGACAAAGATCCAGGGAGATTCTTCAGCTACCTGCTCCCTTTTATTGCTAATTAACATGTTAGAGCTCCTTGTCTGCATACACTGTAATTTATTAGTTTGACATGCTATACAGACTATCAGCAGTTGTCACCAAACTACCAAAGCTCTCATTTCAAATGGGAGGACAGGAGCTTTCTGGCATTTGAAAAGGAAAATAGAACAAAATGAAACAAAAAAAAAGGGATGCAGAAGCATTTATGTTACTGTTCCTTCCAGGACTGGGGGGAAGGAAGGTACAATCACTCCTTCTAAGCACAGTACTACTATCAGTGAGTAAGAAGGACAATCATGCCATTCTCCTCCCTGAGGAGGAAGGAGCCCACGCACCAGGGGAACTGCCCAGCTGGAAAGCACAGAAAACACTTTTAATACAAAACAAACAAACAAACAAAACCAACACACAACAGTGAGAGGTAACTGCACACTGGCACAGGCTGCTTCAAGAGACTGTGGAGCCTCCACTCTGCAGGTATTCAAAGTCATCTGGACATGGTCCTGAGTAACCTGCAAGGGGCTCAGACCAGGTGATCTCCAAAGGTCCCTTCCAACCTCAACTATTCTGTGAAGGACTCTCCAAATCAACTGCATTTGCACCACTGCTGTGGGCTCAGTTACCTTAGCTCAGCACCAAGCACCTACGCAGAGCAACCTCACTGCACCAGCTACAGAGAAAAGGTGGAAAAAACACCCTCATCCCAGGAGATTCAGTTTAAAAATGTGGTTTCACAATGCAGTTAAGCTGATCTAGGTACCAGCTGCCTCGGCAAAAAAGCAGCCTTGCTTTCCCACTCACTTTATTCCTAGCAAAATACACACACTCCTCTCCCCATGCTTGACCTCTACATGAGCTGAAAAAAGAATGACCCAAGGAAAGAGTTCTCACAAAGAGAACAGGAACACCTTTTTTTTGGGAGGGATGGGGGGCAAACAACCCTTTTAATTAGCAGCTGGGATATTGCACCAGCTCAGCCACACTGAAACATCACCTTCAGAGAGCCAGCAGATGGGTGAGGAGAGGGCAGGGAAGGAGAGCAGGGCAGAGAGTGAGGAAGAGCCAAGGTACCTCTCTGCTGGGACACCCTGGTGGCACGTCTGTAACAAGTGAAGAAGTGCTGCAGGTGCTCACTGCAGGTTACTCCCCAGCACACAGAGTAAAATAAAAGGGTTCCAAACCACCACTTTCAGCAAACAACCCAAAGAGCAGGAGACTTAATGAAGGCTGGCTTCCCATGCCTTCAGGAGGGAGGCTGTCTCTGAGACTAATGACTGCAAGCTCCAGCTGGAGCTTCTCCTACAGCTGGTACAGTCATTTGGAGAAACTGCTGAGGCCCTTGAAGAAAAGGGTCTCCTTCAGTGCCCTGTCACTGCCCTGACTCAGCTACTACTCTTCACAAGGCTTGCAGGAACTTGTTGATTTCCAAGCTCCCTACTCCTGTCAAATTTGCGTAAAATTGGCCAAAGGGCTTGCAGGTTATCTGGAAAGGGGTGGCAGAGGCAGCATGATCAGATAAGCCCTCTTTCTCTGAGAACCCAGCCTGAGGAAACACAATGAGAGGCAGAGACTGGGAATCAAAAACCACAGAGGGAAGAAGCACTGAAAAGAAAAGGTAGAACAAGGCTAAGAAGGGCTTTAAAAGGGAAGACACGCATCTTGCATTTGGCACGGCAGAGGAGGAGGAACTAATTTGAGAGTTCAGGGGAACCAGCAGACAACAGAAAACCTGAACGATTTTCAGAGGCAGAGATGGATAGGAAATGCTGCAGCTTCCATGCCTTACGCAGAAAGACCCAGGTGCGTGCACATGCATGTAAGTAAGCACCAGAAACAGAGGTTAAAGTTTTGAATGGAACAGAAATACCAGCCTGTAACACCAGCAGTGAGAGGCCACTCCAGTTTTTATGAGTGGACAAAATTACAAAGAGGCAAGGACTGTAGGAAGATCTAGACAGGGTCATAGAACAGACCCCTTACAGCCACACAAAAACAAACCCTGAAGCTGGTATACAGAGCAAACTCATGAGGTCATAAGAAAAGCTCTGTCAGAGGCAGGAAAAGACAAAGACAACAGAACTTAGAGGAAATCTCTCCAGGAAGAGACCAAAACTGGTTAGTGCAAGGTCAGTTACAATGTCAGGAAAGGTAATTTTTAATCACAACCAAGATGTAGAGCAGTGGGGGCTATTAAGAAAGCCCTTGTGAAGTAAATCACAGAGACAGACTAAACTGGCAGAGAGCTGGGAGGCAAAAGCTCCAGACAGAGCATCCCATGGGGCTTGCAGAGGACACAGCAGCTGCTGGAGGAGGAGGGGATAAAGCAGCTTTGCATTGAAGGAGAGAGGCTATGAGTAGGAAAACAAATGACAGAGACAAGGCAAAATGAGTGGGGACCCTTAAGACAAGCAGAAAGGTTAAAAGTTGTACCTTTGTGAAAAGCATGGAGAAGGAAAGCAGAACAGAGAAAACCAACAGGTAAAGACAGACTAGCATTTGTACACCAGTTCTCTTCATAAAGTTGCTACAGTTTGAGAAGCAAATCTGAAGGTGGAGAAGGGGCTATCCAAGCTTGGGGGGGAATACCACCATCAGCATTCAGTAAAGCAAAAATTAAAAGAGTTTATGAGAGACAGGTAGAGAGGGAAGAGGCCAAGTTCTGAGATGGGGAAGTCAGCATGGTCAGAGGACTCATGCCAGTCTTATGCCACTGCATGACAGCAGGAGCAGAAGTGGCAGATGATGGGGCTGGAGATGGGAGAGAGGGCAGAAAATGTGTCCTGGGGATGAGGGGAGATGCCACCGCATTAGTGGTGTAAACAGCTATGGGGCAGAAATACTGATAAAAGAGGAATGGGGGGAAATCCAAGGTGCACAAAAAAAAAGCAGAAGCAGGAGTGGCAGAGGATGTGAAAAACACAAAGACCCTGAAGAGGAAGAGCAGTGCTGACTGAAAATCAAGACATGCAAAAGGCTGGCTGGGAAGCCAGGTATGGCATGGGTGATCCAGGCACAGGGAGGAATGACTCTGGACTAACCAACAGCATCTGCTGAACAAGAGGGGCCCCAGCCTTCAGCACCAAGACAGGAACTACACACGGAGAGATGCAACACAGAAAGGGACATGACCTTAACGACTGCAAGTCTCATTTGATGCCTGGAGTCTGGGAAAAGCTGCAAGCTGGATTTTTTCAGGATTACAGAATCAACCCAGCCACACCACACCTCGGGCACGAGTCCAAACGCCCTGGTGCCTCCCAGAGCAACGCGACTCGGCATCACGAGATGAGATGGGACAGCACGGCCCGAGAGATGCTCCAAAGGCCATACAGCCTGGCCTCAGCAAGAGCAGACTGGAGACTCTGTAGGGCTGCAGGTTTAATTGAAGGTCTGAAAGAAAGCAGAGTCCCAGCTTCTAGACACAGACAATGTGTTTGAGGGTTGTTGCCCCATGTCTTAGGGGTCACCAGTGGTTGTTGCTGGAGTCCCATCAGGGTGAATCAAGACTCTTGACTCCAGTATCAGAAGGCTTATATTAGTTATTAAAATTACTCCATTGTTCAGAAGGATTTGGGCTGTTTCTGCCCAGGTATAGAGTTAACATCTTGCTTCTTTAAGCTCCATACCTAAACTCTGCTAGAATGCCAGAAAATGTTTACCAAGTCAGAGAGATAGCAGTTCTTAATATCATAGGTCGAGAAAAGAAAACCACATCTCCCATTCCAGCAAAGGAATACATTTTGTCCTTGAAACACACACACAAAGATTTGAAATCTGCAGAGAAAAAGAGCCTTCCCATGGAAGAAAAAAACGCAGCAAGTTTGCATCCAAGAAACTTATAAAATGTCCAGTGACAGAGGGTGATTAACTAAACAGCATTTGTCACTGAACAAAAAAACCTTTCCTAATCAACTGAGAAAAGGAAGGGTGGGGGATGAGGTAAATCTTTCCTCTTCTGATACACCACTCTGAGCATCCTCCTGCCTACACTCCCTGATGAGCAGACGTATGCAGAAGTTTTCATCTTCAGCTACTTATTTAGCAAAGCCTAGTCCCCTCTGATCAGGGAGTTAAGGAAAGGCTTACACAGCTACCAGGGAGGGAGGGTTTTATTTATCTGATTTCAACATGCCCAAGTTATCAGGCTCTAGAGGAATTCAATTAATGAGAATAAAACTCTTGTTTGATGCAAGTCTGGAAGGGTGCAGTGGGTTGTTTTTTTTTTCTGCAAATAGCTGCACCCCAGAGATTTTACACTGATTATAAGCCTTAACAGTGACTGAGTGGTGCAAGCTGAACAGATTCAGCAGCTGCACGGAAACACCACACAGACTCCAGATCTGTTGGGGACTGACACAGCTGGAGGAGACCAGCACAAAGACAGGGAGAAGGGAGGGCTGCAGGGCCAGGGAGCTGGGACTGCAATCCCAAAGGAGCTGCTGAGGCCATCCCCCTCCTCACCTCACAGCAGCAGCAGGCTGGTGGCGAGGGTTGGCACAGGTTGAACCCATTACCACAACTGTGAAATGTCACCTCCCAAGATGAAGGCAAAATTAAAAGTCCTGCACAAGCTCATGGGGCAAGGCTTGGGCGGCACTTGGCTGCTCCTGGTGAGTGTCCCCAAGCACACAGAAGCCAGGCTGTCCCTGGCTGGGAAGGTGCCCCCATGCCCACACAGCCACCTGCTCCCTGCCAGGTCCTGGAGCACCTGGCACCTGGTCAGGGCTTCCAGCCACCACAGCATGCCCTGGGTCCCCTGGTGAGGAGGGAGCAGGACCTGTGGGGGCAGCAGGGACAAGGGGAGCATGGCACACTCTGCCTTGGATTCCCACTTCAGGACAGGCCACTCCTGGTAAAGGCACCACGCTGTCACCACCTGGGACACAGCTCCCACCCTTCCTGGCAGTGTCCATGCCCACTGGCTCTGCCCTCTCACCCACGGCCACCCAGTGAGGTGGCACAAATGGGGCACAACCGGTGTCCCAAGGGGCTCCAGCAAACCCAAGGGTTGGCCCCAGTGTTTTAATGTGGCAGTGGCCACGCCTGGGCTCAGGCTGGCCCCTGGCACTGTGAAAGAGGGGGAAAGAAAGAATTCTGACGGCAATGGAGGCTTTGGAGAATTTCACTCAGATAATCCTTTCCTAAGGTTGGCCAGCTGGCTTTAAAGGGAACAGACGGAGCAACATTACAAATCACTGAACCGATGGGAACCAAACACAGGGAGCAAAACTCCTCTCATACAAACGTTTCTTTTTAAATCCTGCCATGAAGATAAGCACAGCTCCCAACACCACTCCCAGGCAGTGCTAGTCCTCGGAGATTTACCCAATGTTTATTCAATGCACATTTCTCCAAAACCCACATGGTACATCCAGCCAGGAAACCGAACAAACATCCATAATTTCCTTTGACACCTCCTAGCTACGCTGTTCTGACAAAAGCAACCAGAGCCATCCAGTACCACTGCATGCCAAAAAGAAAAAAAAAAAAAAAAAAAAAAAAAAAAAAAAAAGAAAAAAAGAAAAACCCAAAGAATCCCTGTTATCCCTGTTTCCTTACTAAACCCCTCCAACATAGTGAGCCAGCAAGAGGGAGGAATCACAGGCAGAACCAGCCAGATTCCATCAGCTGGTCAGGACAGCACCAATAATACCTCCTGGCTGTATACTTGGGGAAGACATGTAGGTGTTTCTATAGTCTACTTACACAGAAACCTCAGGAACTCTCCCCTCTCTTCCCTAAGGGAGATTCAAGACATTTGAGGTTTAACAGCTGCAACAAACAGCGTCCTCTTACTAGAGAAAATATTCAGGAACAAGATAACAAGAGACACGGTTACTGAAACAGGATGAAAACATGGAAAAAGCCTCCGGGGTCTAAGTGCTGCCCTAATGACTACAGACTGCTACTCAGAAAAATCTGAATTCAAGTATACAGCTCTCATCACCGCTTGCAGATCAAATAGGAATGGCAAGATGCAAATCTTGCTGCCTGCAAAAGAGGTAATCGAAGACACCATTTGTGAGCAACCCGCTAGCAGTGCCACAGCCCCTGAAAACACTAAGAAATAAAAACCTGCAAATGCCCTTGATCTTGCATTCATTCCCCAGTAGATTACTGTGCTGAACCCAAACATCACCACTTTAATGTCTGGAGCAGTTGAGGGCACAGTTATTATTACACATGAAATAGCAAGGGTATGCATTCTCTATTCAAATTTGATTGCAGACATGGCAGATGGGTTAAAAAGATGAGTTAGAAGGAAAATAATGCCAACTATTCTCTTTAAAATAGTTTTAGGACCAGTATCGTATTTATTTCACAGCCTTTTACAAGAAGTAAAGCAATTCTACAAAGCCAACTCAAAATTAGCAGATATATTTTCCCTTTACACTAGAAAAGAATGCAGATGCTAAACCTATTATATAGACAGTGAAGTGTCATCAGAGCAAAGAAGGCAAAAATAGCTAAGTTATCTGTAAGATGACTAAGCAAATGGATTTTCAAAAATACGCTTTCAAATGTGACACCCTTTTCTTGGAGCTGCATACATCCGTTTAGCTTTGTTAATTTTTCAATTCTTTCTTTTGATAATTTATTTTTAGCCTCCCACTAGCACACTTCCCCAGAAGCCTCACTTCACCCTACCCACACTCAAGATTCGCATCCACATACGGAGGATGATTTAGAAAATGATGCTGATCACCCCAGTAACTATGGAGAATCTCTACTGCAGCACTTTTAAGATCACATACATGCATTTCTTTTACATCTGTCCATCCACTGGAAAACTGGACTCTTGCTCTCTCCCACCTTCATTTCTACCCCCTCTTCTCATCCCCACCTATATTGCAGGGGTCTCCACAGCTCCAGTGATTCCTTCCAGGATTGATCAACCTTCCTTTCTCATGTGACCCTTGCTCCTACCATTTGTGCAGGTAAAAAACAGCCCACCACCAGCACCAGGAGGAGGCTGCATGATGCCACCTTAGGAACAGCAGTGGTTAGAGGAATGGAGGCCACATTCCCCAGCACATCTCTTGGTCACACGTGCTGCCAGCAGCCAGGTTTAGAGGCTGCTGGTATCAGCTATGGTCATGCTCCTCTGCACATCTCCCACCTCCACCACACATCTCTGTAAGGAAAATTACCCTTTCCTCAAATTAGATCTCTTCAGGGACTTAGTTGGCACCCACACAACTGCAGCCTGTGGCATTTCTGAGGTAACAGCAGGAGTTGGTGCTTGGCCAAGCCTCCCACTGAGTCATTTTTCTGCCACGCCAAAGCCCTGCATATGCCCCCCCTCTGACACTTCCCCATGGAGGGATGGGTACCCTAAAGAGGGTGATGAAACATTGGAACGGGCTGCCCAGGGAGGTGATGGATCACCACCCCTGAAGGTGTCTTAAGTGCCACTGGACACGGCACTCGGTGCCACGGTCTGGTTGACAAGGTGGTGTTCAGTCACAGGTTGGACTCAATGACCTCAGAGGGCTTTTCCAGCCTAATTGATTCTGTGATTCTGAGGCAGCTCCTGCTGCCTGCCCTGTCTGCTGCCAGGAACCCAGCCCTCAACCTCCAGGAGCCAAGCACAAAGCTCTGGGATCCCCTTCCCAGCAAGAGGGCTTCCAAGGCTCAAATCCATTACAATGAGATCATTAGGATGCTTTTAGTAATGGATCCCGGTGGACCTGCTAGAGCAGCTATTAGGCATTTGACACACAGCAAAATCCTTCCTCACATTCACCTCCCTCCTCCCTACACCCTCCCCCAAAACAAGCCACCCTAAGAAAACAAGGGGATCCAGATGAAAGCCAGAAGAAGGGTGACAATAGCTTGTGATAGGTTGACAATAGGCTGAAGGGTGATAATAGGGGCAGGCTTGTGAGAAGAGGTGACAAACGAGATCAGCCCCTCACCTTCCCTACACTACACCATGCCGCTCAGGGCAGTCTCAGATAGCTTTTCCCACTGCTCCAGGAGGAAATAAACCTCCTTCCCACCACATTTGCAGCCACATTCTTCCCTGCAAAGACTGAAAGAAAAAAAATTAGCCCAAACACCAGAGCCAGGCATAAATCAGAATAACCACTGAGTAAGTGCTGCCCTTCCTTCGCTTGGCAGCCACGGGTAGCATCTGCAGAGGGACCCTGCAGGCACAACTGGACAATTCAAGACGAGTGGATGAGGTAAGAGCAGCAGAAAATATGAAATAAAAACAAAAACTAGACATCTCAGGCAAGACTTACACATATAAAAGAATTAAGACGAGGTCCCTCTATGCTCTAATGATGATGGCAGTATCTGAGAGATCACCTCTGAACACACCTCTCCTCACATGTAAGCAAGGGGAAGAGGTGGGATAAAAAGCAACGTGAGATGAAAAAAAATCATGTTTTGATATCTAGATATGAAGATGAGCAGGTAGATTTACACGCTCCTTGTAGCCCTTTGGACTCTGCACAACTTTTGCCCCTCTGCAGTCCAGGTATCCGAGGCTGGACTCTGAGTCCTAGTCACAGGAGAGGCACCTGAAGCTGATCTTGTTCAAGTCCAACTCCTTCACAGCAGAAAGGAGTAAGTGCTTGGCGAACTTCAAGCATTTGGCAGCTACACACTCTAGATTAGATTTAGCTGCCAGCTAGCTCATGGCATGGGACTGATTAGATGTAACAGCTCCTAAGGTGCCAGCGACCCATAGATTAACTGTGCTGCTGTAGCACTGATGGCTGGGATGAATCACAGCAGCCCCACCTTACAGCCACAGGGGCTGTGCCCCACCAGCCCCATGGGGCAGCAGGGAGAGCTCTCATTCTCCTGGGGTAAGCACGAGAGCTTGTGCAGGTAAGTAACACCACAGAGCTCAAAGTAAAAATCAATTTTCTTCTTTTTCTAACAACAAGAGTGAAATCAGTCAGGTCGTAACAATCTCTTCCATGCCACGTTTTCTTCCATGTGTAAGAAAAAAAGCAGCCTGCTTGCTTACAGACAGCAAGCGAGACCTCAGCCCTAACGCTGCCTATTTCCTCCCCCCCAAAAAAATCCCATGACACCTTTTAAGCCACTCTCTACTTCAAGCAGCCAAGAGCAGAGACAGAGTGACTTGCCCACAATTCTATCACAAGTCAGAAGAAAGCACTGGAATTTGCACGCTGTGACTCCTGCTGCAGGCGCCGGATAACGCTGCAGGCGTAAAGGTCAAACCCTTCAGCAGGAGCTCTCAAGATATTGTCTGCAGGCCACAAGCAGCCAGAAAAAAACTGGGAGATGGCATGATGCCAGCCCAGTTTGTCTTGGTATCCATGTCATTCCTTGGAAAGGCCCTTAGCACCTGGCAGGGTGGTTAAGCACTCATCCCCCAGAAGACAGAGCAACATCCCTCCTCTGTAATGGGATTAGACAGGGGAACCTCCAGGAGAAAAAAGCAAAGCTTGACAGCATGTTCAGGAGGGTGGAAGAAGCTGAGGGCCCAGGACTGTATGAGAGGGGAAGGAGCAGAAAGCACTGAGTCAGGGAGATGAGATGAAATGATACGGTGAGAAGGGGCAGAGCACTTTGAAAGCACACCGGAGATAAAGGCATTGGGATAATTGCTCAGAACGGAATAAATATTACTAAGTACTATAATTACCTCAAACTTTACAAAGCTGTAAGGAGAAATATGACTAGGAGAGAGGCTGGCACACAGATGCTTGTTGGGAAGCTCCTCTTTCAAGCTATCAAGAAGGAACCAACAAGGCCTGACACCCAGGTTGGTAATTTCAGCTTGGCAGGCAGCCAGAGCCCTTTGGCTGGATCCTGGGTACTGGGTAACTCGAGTTAATAAGTGCCAGATTCCAGCAGTATGATTTTCCAGAGTACTGAGCTTCTGGATGACTTCTGGCAACAAACAACTGCCTTCTCATACTCATGCTCAAGGTCCAGCTTGAGAGGTTTGGAGGAACCTGGGCAGATTTCTATGGTCATGGTGCTGGTGCTGAATGGAGACAAAATGATTAATCCAAGATGAAAAAAGCCCAATTTATCTAAGCCAAATCTTAACAACCTTGAGATTGTTGCCAAGATCCTGCCATGAGAGATCAGAGCCCTTCTTTCCCAAAGAAACAACCAAAATTCCGCTGTTTTGGGGCTCAGTATCTCGTCTTCAAGCCTCAATTCCTCTAAAAGTTTCAGAAACCACCCATTCCACAGCAGCCTGGGTAAGTGCTGAGCTCCTCTCAGAGAACAGATATTTAGTGCTGCAGAGTCTGTTGAAAAATAGATCTACCTCACCCCCTGCTCCTATCTCCCTTTGACAAGCTTATCAACTTCCACACAAAGCCCAAAAGCCGTAAAAGTGACAGCAGGCCTCAGGCAGACACATCAGGAATGCAATGTGGGAGGGACAACCAAAAAAACCACCCCAAAAATCCCCCAGATGCACCATCATTCCCTGTTATTCCCCCTGTAATCACAATGACTCTGGAAGGGAACATATTTGCTGGGAAGCAAAACTATCACCTTCTGTGAGCAGAATAGGGAACACCAGGCAAATGACAGCAATTCCAGACTCCTGCCACTAGTTAAAAAAACCCCAAAATTTAGCAGTGCCACAACAGCTATCAAAAATCACCTCCAAACACGTCAGAGCCTGATGAGCTGTTCTGCAAGGGGCAGAAAAACAGTATCCAGAACAGCAAAGCAAACAATGGCATTAGTGAAACGCCTGACAGTGCTAAAGGCTGTACAGCTGCCCCAGATGCTGCTCTGGATCCCTACTGGGACAACTTTGTCACCAGAAACTGTGCTGGAATCTCCTTATTCCTGCACTTCAGTGGCAACCTCATCCCTTCCTGACCAGCAAAGTCTTAAGTCTGCCAAAATCAGAAGAGACAGGAGAAGTGCTAGATGATTTTTCAAGTTGCAGATGGAATCAATATCTTGTTTGGAAGGAAGTCAGCTAAGAGGAGTGGTAAATACACTGCTCAGGAGCAAGACAAAACCAGACAGATCCTCAGTATCTGAGTTTCTTTTGTACTCGGGAGTCTTTGACACTTGAAATGCTATGGGCATGCTGTAAGGCCTGGCATTTGCCAAGATCAATCCTTCAGAGCCTGTTCTCCTCTATCTTTTTTACCAGCTGGGCTCTCCACCTTCCTTCTCCCCCTAATGCTTTCCCTTGGCTCATCTCTTTTTTCTTTTTTTTTTTTCCAGCCTGAAGAAAAGGCTCCAGGGAAACATCACTGCAGCCTTCCAGTACTCAAAGGGGGCTTATAAAAAAGATGGAGAACAACTTTATAGATGGCCAGATAGAGATAGGACAAGGGGGAACAGCTCTAAATGAAAAAAAAGGGGAGATTTAGATTAGGTGTTAGGAGGAAATTCTTTACTCAGAGGGGGCTGAGGCACTGGAACAGGCTGCCTAGAGAAGCTGTGGATGCCCCATCCCTGGAAGTGCTCAAGATCAGGTTGGATGGACCCTGCTCAGGGAGGGAGGGGGTCTGGAACTAGATATCTTTAAGGTCCTTTCCAACCCAAATCATTCCATCAGTCTGTGATCCTTTCCCCACTCCTCCACTTTACAGTGCACCACCTTTTCCCTCCCTGTGCATCACTGCTGGAAACAGCTGGAAATGGACCTAGAGACACCAAGGAACTACCAGCACAGGAGTAAAATGAGGAAAGAGGAGCCACAGGAAGGGTTCAGGCAGTGTTTTCAGTCAGAAACTACAGATTAAACACAAAGCAGGACAGGGCAGGCAGCCTCTGCCAGGGGCTGGTAATACTTAGGAGAGTGGCTGGATCAGACATGGGGCTCACTGCAGGGCTGAGTAACTGGTCACACATCCTGGGACCCACAGGAATGAGGCCCTGGGGCATGCACACACAAACTGGGTAACCCAGACAGACAAATCTGCCATACCCTCCAGCCACCCCCCCCTTCCCTTGGGATCCCACAAACATCTGCAGGACCACATGAAAAACAGATCTACTTTCATGTCAGACACACACACACACAGTCCCTCTATGTATTTAGTGGTTTGCCAAGTTAGCTCTGAGATCAATCAAGTCCCTCCAAATGCTCCTCATGTGAGCACCCTGACCTGCACCCTCCCTTGCCTGCCACTCTGGGCAGGAACCAGGCTGGAACATCTCCTTTCAGGAGCATCCCTGCTTTTTGGTATTTGTTTAAGTACTGTGCAGCAATGGTACCAGTCTTGAGTGTCAAAGCCTTTCCCTTTCCAAGAAAGGCCTCCCATCACTTAGCTGAGATAGTCAGGTCCAATTACTTACAGAAATGGGACTTTAGCAACAGCCAGAAAGGCAAGACTTCCTCTTGTGTCACTGCCACTTGCTAATTAAACCTACCAAGAAAAAGCTTACTGACTTACATCATTTGAAACATGCTCCTGATGGAGAGAGGGTGAGCAACAGGTTAGAGCTGGACATGACAGAGATGCACAGAGGCACCCCAGACCCAGCAGAGGCAGCTGCAGACTCAATTTCTTTGCCTTGCAACATGATCAAACCCAGCTTTGTCAGGAAAGGCTCCATTTTAGCCTTTCCATGGCTGATATGAAACAGATGCTCAACGTGTCCTAATATTCTAACACAGAGAACTATTCCTTAAGAAGATTTTATACGACTAGGAAAGAAATACCAATATAAGAATTGAGTCAAAACCTATTTAGCAGGTTATCATTAAGAAGTATTTAGGAACTTCAAAGCCAGAGGCAAATCACAATACAGCAGTTTTCCAGACACTGGCTGGAGGGCCTAAACGCCCTTGATACCAGTAAAGAAGTAAAATCATGAGCTGAGGAACCCTAGCAACAATAAGAAAACCCCATTGTGCTCGAAAATCTTCCCCTTCCTTTCAGGTGATTTTCCTGGTTAAGTTCCTGGGCAGGAGGAATCCTACAGCAATCCTGCAGACTGCTAACTATCAGACAGCAAAGAGCACTCGTTCAGGTTACAGCACTCTGATTCACCCAAGGTAAACCAATGAAAACACCTCTGGTTCAAACTAGACTGTATAACCTTTAAATCAATGACAGAACGCATGACCAGTTTTGTACAGGTAAGAAAGAAACCAAGAAAGACCAAAAGAAAAAACTTTAAAAGGTTTTTTTTTTTTTCAAAAGAGACAATTTTTCCTGGTTAAAAAAAAAACCAACAAACTCAGCAAGCTTCCCAACACTGAAGTGATGCTCTCCCTATGACCCTCTCTCTCCCACCCCCTTCCCTGTGGTCTGCAGCACTGTTTATTTTGCCTTTCACTTTATATAATGGGTCTGGTAGAAGTGTTCTAAGTACACATTCGATTTGCAATAAAAACCACTTTAATAAAGACATCTAACTTGATGGAAGGTCAACTAAAATACAACAATTCGCATAAACCAAAACCTCCTGTGTAAATAAACAGGATCTGCAGGAGCCTCAGGATGTCAGACAGTCTGGCCAAGACTGCAGGGAGAGTCTGCCCATGAAGAATCACACTCAGGGATGTGCAGGACGGACCCTGCCAGACAGCTGATGGTTGTCTCCCACCTTAGGGCACCCAGAGAGCCACCTCAACCTCACACAGAAAGGAGGCAATGGCCAGAACCATCTGCAGAGCGCGTTCCAGCGTGTTCCCCAAATAAAGCAGGGTCAGAGCCCAGCCCAGCACATTCGGAATGGGTCCAGGTCCAGCACAGTGACCCCGGGGCAGCAGCGCAGGCACGAGGGCAGCGGGATTGGCTCGCAGAGCGCAGCTCGGGGCAGACGCAGATGGAGGAAGCGCAGCCTTGGCCACCGCTGCTGACAACGCACCGAGGAGCAGATGAGGCACCGGCAACACCCCTGGGCTGCGAGCTGTGGTAAACAAAAACAGCCCCAAAGCCCTGTGTGCAAACACCCACCACGCTGTCTTCTCCACATGCTCCCCTCCAGCCAAGCAGTCCTCAGGTCGATTCCACCTGGACTTGTGTGCCTCTGGTCTCCTCAGCCTGTGTAGGCAGCAGAAGGGCAGGAGGGTGCAGGAGCAGAACTCTTGAGCAGCAGCCAACTGCACGCTGCTGCTCCCCAGCCAGCATCCCTTCTCCTCCGGGAGACAGGCCTGGGAGATCACCCTTCCTTCTCCAGGAGTCACCTCGGCATGGCTATGTCACTCCAACATGCCACTTACAAGTGAGCTGCGCCTTCTAGACCTTAGCATGCTCTGCTCCCCTCTAGGAATCGCAAATAAATCACCAATTACTATGCATGAATAGAGAGAGGAAGAGGGTAATGAGTCTATGTACATATATACATATGCAATGTTTGAACACAAAGAGCCGTAAATTGCATTCACAGGTGGTATTCTGGAGACTGCAAGAGACTCAAAAGCAGAACTATTCATAAACCAGTCACTGACATGAATGAGTTCAGCGTTCCCCAGAAGCCTATTGTGTTTCCTATATATTACACTATAAATATGAGGAGTATCAGACTTTGCATCCCTCCCTGCAAAAAAAAAAGGAGGTAAATCTTGCAACTACACATAGGATTAGCACTGGCTGGCACAAGTATTAATGGTCTCATTGCTGCATGAGGATTATTTACAGCACTTGCTCTATTTTCCCATTTTGTACTTGTTGTGATGAAGTGCCACTTGTTTAAAGAACCCTGCAACAAACACTGCAGCAAGAAGGGGGAAAAAACAGCAGAGAT
This sequence comes from Dicaeum eximium, assembly GCA_013396995.1. Classification (NCBI taxonomy): domain Eukaryota; kingdom Metazoa; phylum Chordata; class Aves; order Passeriformes; family Dicaeidae; genus Dicaeum; species Dicaeum eximium. Next base: position 835,499 of record VWZP01009615.1, read on the forward strand.
GTACAAATGTTACACCCACATGCCAGATGTGGGTTTTCAGACGCTGGTTTCACAGTTACTTGGATTTTGGTAGGTAGTTAATGCCTGATATATTATATTAAATCACCCACCATCTCTTTCCATTACCACAATTCCCCCCTCAGTGATTTTAACGAGTTTGCAGAAGGGGAAGGAAAGAATGAGTTGCATTTCTCTTTCTGCACATTTGACCCATAGTATGTTATCCCTATATTCTTCCATGAACATTACTTGTTTATAAAGAAACAGTCCTGTTCTAGTCAGTTACATTTATGTTACAAAACATGCATTTTTACTCGACTAAGTCAAATGATGTCTCAGTTTTACAAGAGGCAACTAAAGCACTTCGGTGTGACTTGTGGCTTTGAGGCACTGTCACACATCCCCAGCTTTATTAAAACCGGCAGCTGGCCAAACGCGGACCAACCAGCTAAAGAAGTCCAGGTGAAAAGAACAAAAAGTAACTCCAGGCACACACGAGGTACACACCCTACCCTTAAAAACAGCCTCACGTTCAGCACAGGGAGGATGTTTTTACGAACTAGATACGTCCATCGGATTTGGGGACCACTGAAAAGCAACCGATCCTCCAAAGTGACAGATGACACCTCGCAGCTCGTCCCCTGGGGATGCCCCGAGCAGGAGGAGGGATGTCCTGGGCAGCGGGAGGGATGCCCTGGGCAGCGGGAGGGATGCCCTGGGCAGCAGGAGCAGGGACGCCCCGGGCAGCAGGAGCAGGGATGCTCTCGGCAGCAGGAGGGATGCCCACGGCAGCAGGAGCAGGGATGCCCTCGGCAGCAGGAGGGATGCCCTCTGCCGCTCCTCCGCCGCAGCAGCTGGGCGTGCTCCGGAGGGAGCGCCCCGACCCACAGAGCCGAGCGCTCCATATTAGGCGTCCCTAATCCAGAACGGTGCTATTGTTCTTCAGCAGCAGAGATGGAGCGTGCGAAGAAGCCAAGGCAGCAAGCGCTGTGCCCTTCGCCTACACCCATCTTGCGGGCTACGACAACCTCCCTGCGCTCACGGAGCAAAGGCACCCCGGATAAACTTAGCTCGGAGATGGCTTTTTTTCTCCAGGGAACCCAAGGAGGCAAGCTGGTGGTTAGGGGAAGTTTGAATCATCTCCAAAACCATTTCAAAGAGTTCGCTCTCTCTCTTTGCTAAAAACAGGCAGAGCACATCAAACCCACCCCTCCACCCCAAATTACAGACGTGGAAGCATGACTGCAATTTTAGTAGAGATCTTGTTTCCAAATTGGCAGAGCAGGTATGTATGTGACAATTCTCAAGACAGTAAAATTGCCAGCCCCGTCGCTTCTTCCCTCAACAGCATTAATGCCAGCAGAAAATCATACCAATGAAAAGGCAAATCAAAACAGCTCCGAGGTTGCTTTGCTCTGCACATACACAGGCAGAAAGCAGCGTGAGGGTGCCGTGCTGTATTTTCCACAAATGTTCCTATCAACTCATCAGCACTTAAGCATCGCACATTGGTCTGCAGCAAAAAGCGTAGAGGCGTTTTAACTTGTATTCTGCTTTACCAAATTTGTAGGAAGGAATCTCGCATTCCCACAGCACCTCTCACTCAGCACTAGGATCCCAGAGGACTTTAAAGAAGTGCATGCAGTCATCCCTGGGGCAGGCACTTGTGGGACGGGACAAAACCACACGTTTAGCGGTTCACGGGGTACAAAACGCCGGCACAGAGAAGGGACTACGGGAGGACTTTGAGAGGCAGCACAAAGCAATCAAATTGCATTTCACGGCAGCAGGGACTGCCTTCCCTCTACATTTCAACGAGCTCTTCGAGAGCCAAGCAGAGCACTTTGTTTCTGCAGCCTACCTTGCCCCAGGCGTTTTCTCCGCTTTCATTGTGCAAGCTCAGCACAGACCCGTGTGTCTCCCTACCCTTACGGTTCCCCTCCGAGACACCCCCGACCTCAGCAGCAGCCCCTGGACGGCCGCTCGCCTTCCCAAGTTGCAGCCGGAGCCCGCCCGGAGCCGGAGCTGCCCGTCCCCTCTGCTCCCACCGCTCCCACGCCCCGGGGCACGGCGAGGAATGGTCACCGGGCTACCGCGGCTGGACGTGAAGCCCTCATTTATTTTATGCACACATATATATACACGTATTTACAAGGGTGTTTTTTTTCCGCCACTCCTTCCTCCGACCACAGGAGCAGCGCGGGCAGTGACAACTCCAGGCGACAGGCGCTCGGCACTGACCCGCGCTGATCCTCCCGCCCGCCCTGCGAGGGACTGCGCCCACCGGGGGTCCCGTCCCGTCCCGTCCCGTCCCGCCCCTCCCCGGCGGGCACTTACCGAGGAGCAGCAGGGAGGCGAGCTGCGGCCGCAGGGTCCGCATGGCTGCCGGGGCGCGGGGCGGCGGCCGCCCTTACCTCCCGCCGCGGGGCGCCGCGGGGCGCCGGCTCCCGGGGCAGGCGTCGCGCCGGGCCCGGCGGCACAAAGGGAAGGCGGCGGGGCCGGCACGGGGAGGCGCCA
>VWZP01009615.1:838086-963205 GCA_013396995.1 Dicaeum eximium
GCCGCCAGACCCCGCCCCCGGCCCGCCCCGGAGCTCCCCCGGCCCGCCGCGCTGGGGCCGCCGCTGCCCCGGCGAGCGGCGCTGCTGGGACGGCGCTGCCGAGCGCGGTGGCTTTGGGAAGGTGCTGGCGCGGGGCTAGGGGTCGTGAAGGAGCTGCAGGGATAAACCGGGTTCCTTTGTTTTAAGGGAAAAAAAAAAAAAAAGAAAAAAAGAAAAAAGTGAGAGTCCTCGGGCGCTCCTCGGGAAGCCGGCGTCTTGGGACATGGTATAAATGCGCCCTTTTGTTCCCATGCAAACCAGAAATAACAGCCGGGCTTTCCAAGTTCCGATCAACTCGTGACCGTCCCCCTGCGATGCGCTGCCGCCGAGACCCGAATCCAGGGCTGGCATCAATGCCAGGTTGCCAGATGTGAGCCCTCCCCGTGTGCGGGCACTGCTGCACTTGGGATTCTGCCCGGTCAATCAGCACCACAGTGTGTCAGTGGCAGAAGTGCATTGAAAGTACATCCAGGAAACAGTGAAATGCATAAATATGGCAACACCAGGGAATGGGGCTGAGGTTGTTTGTAAATAAAACGAGAATGAGAAAGCCCTCCTCAAGGGTGCAGACGTTCAAATTTCCTTCCAAATGAAACTCCTGCTTGCTTGTTTGCTTACAAAAATAAGAAAGAGGCCAGAAGTGACAGCAATAGCAGAATGAGGTACCCTCCTAGTGCTCCCATCCTGCAAGGATCCTTTACGGGAGACCCCTCTGCCTACGTACAGCGTGTCCCCAGTGAAGTGTTGGTGATGCAAATGTAGGAACCCAACCCTTTTGTGCCACAGAAAGGCAGAAAGCAGCACAAACCCAAACTGTCGAATAAAAGATGCCAAGTCCTCAGAAGCTGTATCCAGCAGAAGTCAGAAGCTGTCTGGATTACCATATGGACTTGCTTCCCAACGTGGCTGTCATGGCAGATGCCTTGGTAGCCAGCTCCTAATGACCCAGCAAATTCTGTTTCTGCAGGCTAATAATGTTAAGCGTGCCGTTTTCAGAGTGCGAGGTTTAATTTGCAGCTTTGCCACGCTCTCTGAGCAGAGGAACCAAAGAACAGAATAACCAGGGATCTGGGAGGGAAAGGGTTAGTGTTGTACTCGCACTGAAAATGAAGCTCACGCTTTGGCCCTTAAGCTTTAATTGCATCGAGGCTGCCTTCAATTGAGACTTGGGAGAGGAACAGAGGTGTTGATAAGAGTTCATAGAAAATACCAGTCGATTTGGCTTTTCTCTTAGGTGATTTGAGGACTGAAATGTCATCCACTGTAATATTGCTCAACTTACCCAATATTTGTCACATTTGTCCTATTATAAGCCCTCACGGACAAGTCTGTGAGTATTTGGAGCAAGAACCCTGGAGCTACTTTGAAGTAAACGTCCAACATCTTTAAATTGGATAATTTAAAGGATAAAAGGATAAAAATAATTTACTCATCTAGGATAAAGGTAATTTACTCTTTTGCTACAAAAGATGTATAACTAGAGAAATAAATAATAGTAAAAAAAAAAAAGGCAAATTAAATATAGTGCACAGACAGGATAAACTCAATAAAAAAGGAAGCTTCGTGATACACAAGATAGTTTTTCTAGATGGCAAGGGATATAGACCTCAGATTCATGACATTCCTATGTGGACACATTATTTCCATCTTCAGATGAAGAGACAGAGATGAAAACACTGGCATGATTCAGGTGATCTCCTGGGACAGGTCAGGGACAAGCCTGGTGTCTTGGCTCTGAATACATTGCTTTTGCCAGTGGAGCCTGTTGGAAGATAATTCAAGATGAATTGATGTGAATTCCTGCTATTTTCCAGGCACTATGTGACTTTATAGCATACAAGCCTAACAGGACCATAAAAATGCCCTGCAAAAATGTTATCAGAGATTCACTAAACTCACATCCTCTTCTCAGAGCTCTAGCAGAATATTGCATTAATGTATAGTAACAATAAAAATATAAAAAGACCATGGAAATGACATTATAGCATTATAAGATTAATCCAATTCCAGCCAAATTAGATTATAATAAGAACTGTGTGTGCTGAAGACTGTTAATGGGAACCTGTGTTTCAAGAGCTTCATCACCTTTGCATGTGTTCTCCTCCCTGACCCCAATAATAAAAATAGCTTGGTGTTCCCGAGAGCGCCCTTCCTCAGAGGACTTCACAAACACCTTCTGGTCTTTGGGGAAAACACTGGCCTCACTTCTGCATCAGTGGAGAAACTGAGGCTCGGGCAGGGCACCTTTCTCTAGCCCAGGGAGGCAGGCAGCCCTTCCTTGGGCTTGGCCCTGGCGTTTCAGGCTCCCGTGGTGGGGCTCTGGCTCCCTGCGGACGTCTGTCTGTCCGTGCGGTTTACTCACGCGGCCAAATGGAAATGAGCACCACAGCCGCCTCAAAGACAAAACCCTTTCAAGCACAAGGTTACTGTGAAGCAGCTTTCCAGGAAGACAGATCTGGGCTGCCTTGTTCTCCCAGCACAACTGAGTCATTCAGGGGCGCCGTGCTCAGCAGCAGCCGGATCCTCTTGGTCGGGCCACGCGGTTGCTCTTTGGCAGCGGGGCAGCCGTAAGAGCTGGAGGCAGACAGGCGTGACTCAAGCCATGCTGATGATACACTCATTAGGTCACAACCCACACTGCTGCCTTCCTCAGTGTTCCATCACTGCCAGCAGTGTGCTGGGACTTGCTTCCCCATGGCTCAACTGGCAGGCAGGGCTTGAGCCTGGGCAGCGGGAGAAGGGGAAGTGATCCCACGTGGTGCCCTTTGCTGGGCTGCTCAGTGCTCAGACCAAGTCACAGGCACTTCCCAGGCTCCTGGCTTTTCTAGCAGAAGCACAACCAGAGGGTGCCTGAGTGAGAGGCGAGGCTGGGCGGCTGCTGTGTGGCTGAGGGCCATCAGGGTAGCTGCATCCCAAACCTCTGGCTTGCCAGAGGCTGCTTTGGTACAACAGCTGTGACTGAGAGCTGCGTCCTTCACCCGAGGGAAGCACAGGGACATCAACATCCAGACTCTGAGCACGCTGCTTGCCCGATGTGCACAGGCTTCCCGTGGCCCACAGATGAACAGTGAACCTAAATTATTGTCAGGCCCTCAGAGAAAAGAGGTTTGGCAGAAATGCAACATATGTATGTTATGAAATAGGAATGCTGGTCCTTTTTCAGGACAAAACACTGCACACCCTCAAGTTTGGACCCAGTGGGAATTTACCCTGCTCCTCTGATTAGCAGGTAGGAGAGGGAACAAGGCACAGAACAGATTTGCAATCCTTAGATTTTAGAGCAGGCGGTAACCTGGGTGCTAATGGTAACAAACTGTAGGAAAAAGAAGGACTGGACTCAGCAGAGCAAGGTAGGCCCATGTCTTGTTTTCAGCAAGGCAGGAGACTCCTGACTCCTCCATAAAGTCAGGAGAAATAATTTCCTGCCTGTAGGGGAGGGAAAGAGATTGTGGGGGGAGAAGAGGAGGGGGAGATTTAACAGGAGTGACTCTCTTCCTGAGGGCAGTGACTTGGGCCAGAGCTGGAGAACAGAAAAAGCTGTATGGCTCAAAGACAGGGGGCTGTATCCACATCACCCTCCTCTCAGAGGCCACCTGAGCATTTCAGATTGAGCAATCAGAGTCAAACCATCCAGAAACAGAAAGCACTTAAAAAAAATTCATCCTATGTGATTTGCCCAAGATCACGCAACACAATTCACAGAACTCAGGGTCTTAAGCCTGAAGATGTGCTTGGGGGAACACTGCAGTCATGTCAAAGCTCCTCTGCCACATTGTGAAAGACAGAGGAGATACACCTAGAACTCTGGTCTGAAATGGGGAGGAACGGCCAGAGCCATTAATTTTGACAGAATCATTGCCTAAAACATTTTCTCCAGACCTTATTTACACTGTGAAGTTTTGAACATCAGTTTCACCCAGAGGAAAAAGAAGATATTTATATTTAATGGCCAACATTTAAGCTCCTTTAAAATGAGCAGAGAGGTTGCAGTTGGAACAGAAAGAAAACCCTAACTGCCCTGGCACAAAGCAGCACTGCTGCCATTGCAGGGAAGCTGGCATCTAACAAGACTGAGGTTTTGGGTTTAACTAAGCCCAGATTGTACCCTAGGACCCGTGTGCCAATCTGTGGATGGCATCAAGGCAGTTCCCAGGAAGCCCAGTGGATTTGAAGGAATTCCCATTTGTGTGCTCTGGGAAGATGGATGAGGAGAGGGAGAAGGAGAGAGAATGAGAAAAAAAACCCAAAAACCCTGTGTAAAGATAGATCGACACATTTCCAGATTTTCAGGACATCTGTCAGCAAGCCCCAGAGTGTATGGCAGCTAATCCCTTTGCAGATTTTCTTTTAACTGTTGCTTGACAGAAGAGTATGCCAATTTTTTTCATAAATGTACCCACGTCTGATGTTGCACTCAGCCTGAGGTTATGATCTATCTGCGAGGAAAAACATTATACTACCACCTTGGGAAATAACATTAGGGAAACATCTCTCCGAGAAACACGCAGCAGCTTCAAGCTTTGGAGTCTGTGCAGAGTGAAAGATGTTTCCTGAAGATGAAGAAGGCCAGAGGCGAGGTGGCTACCTGACCACATCCCTGCAGTTCTCCCACACTGCTGTATCCCTCCCAGGCTGAGCCAAGGGGAGAGGGCTGGTGCTGCCCAGCTGGGCTGATGGCCAGCTCTGCTTTCCAACCCCTGCTGGACAGCTGCAGGAGTCCTCCCACATGTGCCCTCCAGACACAGCTGGAGCATTAGTGCAGCTTGGTGAGCACGCTGCGAGAGCAGAGAGCCACAATAAGGCAAAGCTTCGCTTGCTCCTGATTTAACTTCTGCAGAGTTCAGCTGTTGCAGCCTTCAGCTCTGAGGACAGGCAGAAAGCAGCCCATAAGGCTGCTCTTCTGTGCTGCAGTGCTAAAATGTCTTGGTCCTGACGTGGGCAGGCACAAATTACAGGGGCAGAGCCCTTCAGGGCCAAGAAGATTGGGCTCATTAGGCACAGATGACAGAGGCAAAGCCCCAGGTACTGCTTGGCAAGCTGCTGTAAGCTCTGCTCCATGGCCAGCCAGACCTGCAGCTGCTGCTGGGACCTTCCAAGCTTCTGTAGGCTCTGCCTGGAGTACACGCAGGAATGAACACACTGCTTTGCTGCTTTCTAATCCTACCTGCCAAAATCAAGCTCAGGTCCCAGTTTTGTGCTGTTTTGCCAGTTAATTCAGACCTCCCCACGCTTAGAGTGCCAGAGTAAGGCGTGTGAGGAGAAGGTTGACTCCAAACATCACGATCACTGATGGAGCAGGGTTTATCTTTGTTTTCTTTCCACCCTGGGAAGAAAAGCGGTGTAGAAAAAGGGGCAAATGGACATTTCCATTATCAATTTCTTCATTGGCAACCAGCAAAACAAATGGGTGTTTCAGCAGTAAAAATTAAAAGAAGAAATCACCTTTGCCAAGTACACTTTCAGCCTCTCATCTCGCAAGACTTTCAGCTCCTGGTTGCATTTCCCATTTTTCCACAGGACCATTTTTAGGAAAGAAAATCTATTTCTTGGCCCTAACAAATCTAACAATGTGAGACTCCTTGGGTGTGTCTGAATTCTTTCTAAACAGTTCTGGGCAACTGTACAAAAAAAAAAAAAAAGAAAAAAAAAAAGAAAAAAAAAAAAAAAAAAAAAAAGGATGTTTTNAAAAAAAGCGCTGTCTCTCAGCTGCTGTCATTTATCTTAAAACACTTCTTTCATCCAGTTAGCTATGATAAGCACTTTCATTGTTACTCTGGAAGAAATATGTTATCATTAGGTTTCAGAGTCCACACCTTCATTTCTGTGACTGCAGCCAATTCATATCTCTCTGAATATTGGCCTGACAGCAAGATAGCAGCTGATACTGGAAGATAGCAATTCTGCTTGCATTCTGCTGTGAGTGTTGGTCACCTTTATGTAATAAAGAAATGCTCTGGGATTCATCTAAGAGGGAGAAGTCCAGGACACCATGCCCTTACTCCCATGACTGTTTTGCATTTTACATTCAAGAATCATTATAGAAACCTTGAAATATTCATGACAGCAGGAATGAAAGCCCAGGAGTCTCACTTTCTACTGAGGTTCCTGAATGTTACATTATGAGACTCACTCCCCTGTTTATTCCTCCACCACCTTCTTCTTTTTCCTCCCTTAGTATTTCATCTCCCACTCCAAGAGGTTGCCATTCCCAAACACAGCAGGCTTTGCTATCTTCCTTCCAACCTGAACTGAAGCACACAGCACAGGCAGCCAAATATCTTGCAATGCAGGCAGGCAATGAATGGCTTCTCTACCACCCTGCAAATGACTCACCACCTCCAACTTCTCAGCTCTCAGACTCTCCCAAAGGAGGCAACAGGTTTTGTGCCTTAGTGCTGCAGCCAGGTAATTTAAATTAGTGCACTGGCAGGGTAAGCACTGCCCCTTCTCCTTGCGGTGAGCTGTGGTAGGAGCTTGTGCAGGCATCCCTGTGTCACCCTTACAAAGTCAGACCGCCAGGGCAGGCTGTGGATGGAAAAGCACACTTACACTTCCACAACAAAATGTAGTCAAAACCCCTCTCCAGAGGACCAGGAATACCTTTTACCCCCTGCACTTCAGTTCACCTCCCTAAATTCTGTGTAAACAAGAAACCATGTTGGGGACAAGGCACCAGTTTCAGTGTGGAGCAGGGGTGACCTTGGTTCAGAGCTTTCTGCCTTGCCCACATAACAATATCTTGCACCCCCAGAGGCACCATGCTGGGGGAGATGAAGGGGCCATCCTGCTCCAGGGTTTCCTCAGCTCTCTCAGCTGAGCCTGATGGCAATGTGCTCATGAAATGTCAGCTGCCAACACGGTTTTGTGCCGACTCTTCACTTCCCAACGCTGTTCCACGTGTGCTGAGAAGAGCTTTTCCATCACACAGGTCATGTGATATTTGCTTCTCAGCAATGAGGAAAAAATAACTTCCTGAGTCTGGAAGCTTCTTTGGTGTGATCCCCCTCTCTGCACTCTGTCACTTCTTCAGGGAGGCCCTGGTGGGGGAGGAGGGAGTCCCTCTCTGCACTCTGCCTCCTGCACCGGCAGCAGCTCCATAGATGGAGAGGAAGCAGGCGCAGCACAAAGCTGGGGAAGAGGCAACAGGTTTTCAGGATGGTTATTGTCAGGATGATTTGCTGTCCTCAGCAATTTCCTGCCTGAAAGCAACTGCTGTGACTAAAGCTGGCCCTGACACAGATGGTTACCAAATCCTAGGGATATTATCTTACTCCCACTTTACCTTGATGGAAAAGACAGATCAGGGGACACAGCAGGAGAGAACTGAGGTCATGGGTTCCCCTGAGGCAGGACCCAGTCACAGCCCCCTCACAAACACCCAAGGGATGCTGACTTTGACTTGCTATTGGCCAAATTGCCCTGTCCAGCCAGCACGGACAGGTTTTCTTCTGCAGTGCTGGAGCTGTCCGGATCATCCCACCCACAATGTGGAAATGTGATTTACAGCAGGGCTGCAAACTGAAAATCTGAATCGTTACTCTGGTAAAACATACACCAAATTCTTTTGCTAACCTCCCATTACAGAGGAGCCTCTGTTGCAGCAGATCCTTCTTCCCTAAGGGAGAAAGGGAACCGTCACTTGCCCTAAAAGAGCTTCTGGCTCCAGCCAGCGGAGTTCACCAGCTGCTTTTCAAGAAGAGCTTTGTTTTCTTTCAAGTACTGTTTGAATTCCCCTGCAGACACACACGCCAGGCAGAGCTGATGCTACAATGGGCAGCTGGAGCTGAGGAAAAAGGGTCATCTGCTGCCTGTCCTGAACCAGCCCCCATCCCAGGGGGGACAGAAGTGGCAGCAGTCAGCCCCAGCACGCAGGAAGAGGTCTGCCCAAGCCCTGTACTCTAACCTTACCTTTCCTCCTGGCTTGCTTTAGGATAATCAGCTGGAGACTGCACCTCTCTTTGCCTTGGTTTCCACCCCAGGAGGAAAAAGTAATGCTCCCTGCAGTGTCTCATGAATTTTCTGGCAAGCACCCCTGCCAGAAGGGGAAGAGCTGCCAGCACCTGTACTAGCACTTGATCTGGGATGCATGGATGCAGAGACAGGCCTCACCTCAGAGGTTGAGACAAAGCCATGAAAGACCAGATTTGATATCTTGGTACTCCCAAGACAAAAATAAAAAAACCGCAACAAAAGAAACCACACACAAAAGACCCCACACCCCCCCTCCAAAAAAAAAAAGAAAAAAAAAAGAAAAACCAAAAACTAACCAGAAATAATACCCAAAGCACTCTATCAGAAATGGGATTTTTTGAAGTATGTCACAAACCAGTGACAGCGCCTGAGAAGGAGCAAGGCAAGAGTTTTGCAACCTGGTTATAAGCTGGTTCCACTTTCCCCTCAGCCAATATAATGCCAAATAGAATGACATTATAACCCAAGCATGGTGTCATCTTGCTGTTTCACAACTCACATGGAGGGATGGTCCTTAACATTCATAAAAGGAAAAACTTCCTTGTACCAGCAAGACGTGAGTTGCCCTGCCTGTGATAATGGGGTGATTTTGGAAGCTGTCATAGCCCCTAGGAGAAAGAGGCAGAGATTGGAGTGGGGTGGAGAAGGGAAGAGGAAATGCCCTGATTCACAGTTATGGATTGGTAAGCAAAGCAACAGCAGATGGTTGTGGATAGAAGAGCATTAAAGAAACCATGAGGCAATGTTAGTCATCGTGATTAAGCCCCAAGGGTGTCTACACTGGCAGTCAGTCAGTTTACTTGTTTGTAGACACACACGACAGGAACTGAGAGGAGATGTGAAAAGGGATGACAAGAGATGATTGTGGATGTCCTCAGCAGGCTCCTCCCTGGAAAGAGCGGCCACACAGGTATGGGCCAGCCATGCTTGTCTGAAAAACTGCAAAGGGAAGGCCGGCACAGGACTCCATCCTCCCAGGTCACTTGGAACAGGGAAACCAGGAACAGCTGAAGAGCTGTGAAGGCCTGGGAAGTCAAGGCAAATGAGAGGAAGCCAAAAAACCACGCAGGAGGAGGATGAGCCATTCCAGCATCATTTTGAGGGGTTTCTTCAAAACTCTCCTATGAAGGATAGAGGAAAGGGCATGGGCCATTATGGGATGTCAGGTGTCTGGATGAGACAAGACTGCACATCAGCAAGGCAGAACAAGGTTGTGGGGAAAGACAGCAAGGCAGCCAGGGTGGAAGGACCAGTTGCCTGGTAGCCCTGAGTGCCAGCCATGTGGGGAGACCACAGTCCCTCACAAGCAATGGGAATTGTGGCCAAGAACATTAGCATTGCTGATCTTGAGCTTTTTGGGAGCCCTCCACAAAGAAACAACACAGAAAGAGAATTAAATTTTAATTTGGACTGGAGAACATGGATTTAAAGGTGACACACAGGTTGATTTGTGTTCAGCATAAAGACAGTGGTTGGACTTTTGGGAGATGAGGGAGATGAGGCTGGGCAGCTCAGAGAGGGCCTGTCCTACCCTCTCAAAGAGGAAAGAGAAATGTTGAGGAAGGAAGGTGGCAACCTGAAGTATAGCAAGTTTACTTAATCTTCCCAACACTATTTCCACCTGATGTGCTCTGCAGGGCCTAAGCTGAGAGAGAGAGAAGGAGAAACTAAGAGTGGGATCTGTGGCTTCATATTTTATGGATCTTCCCCTCTCAGGGGAGTCAGGAGCAGCCCTGCAGCAGATAAATCCTGAAAAGAACAGCAGCTATCCATCACCCTCAGCACACAGCAGCCCTGCATCTGCTTGGTGAAACTTCCAGCCCTCTTGCAGGACAGCACATGCATACAGCTCTGCAGGATGGGGCTTGGAATGGGATGCAGTGGGATATATGTCAGGAAGAACTCACCACACTGAGCTCTCCCATTTGCAGCATGGACCTCGCAGTCCTGCCAGACAGAAAGCAGCACAACTAGGTAGAGCTTCCCAGAAGGGAAATTACAGTCCAAATATGTTTTCTGTATAGGAAATCCAAAAGAAGAAGAAGGGGAAAAAAAAGAAGCCCTTATCTATATTTAAAGGATGAAGCTTTTCCTACACGAATAAACCTCTTAACACATTTTTCTGGGCTCTGAGGTTATATATTTAATAGGTTTTTCTGGTATCACTTAAAAGTAGATCACCACCATGCAATGACGCCTGCTGCACTCTTTTCCTGGCATCCTCACTAGCTCCCTTCACCCCCAGTAACTGGAGCACCGTGTGTTATTCTCACCAGACTGAGAGAGAGGATTTTTCCTTTACTTAGGAACTTCTCCTACAGAACTACTCGGCCAGGCCCCTTTTTTTTGGCCCTCCATGCTTTCTTCTTTCCAACTCAACCAAGAACAGAGGGGGCACTCTCCAGAAGAGGAGGGAAAGCACATACCCAACAGAATCCTCCTCCCATCTCTTCCTGAGCATCCTGGGGGTGCAGATCAGCTAGTCTACCCTCGAGTGCAGATCATGGATAGCAGAAACACGCACGGGCCTCCAGGCAGCCTCTCTGCCACTGAGAACCTGGCCTCTCATGCCGTGGGCTGTGTGGCTAATGCCTTTATTGCACCTTTACACAAGTTTATAGAGCAATAAGAAAAGAAGCAGCTGCCTTACCAGCATTCCCAGGTGTCTCTGACTACCTCCTTGTCCAGAGAATAGCTCTCAAGGTCTGAGGAGCCTCTCCTGTGCTTTGGTGCCCTGGTGAGTGCTGCAGCACAAGCATCCTTTCGAGCAAGGCACTACAAATTAGTGGTGGACATATTAAAGGACAACAGACCAGTCCTTAAGAACTAAACCCTGCAGGGCTGCCTCACCTCTCAGCCAAGACTACTCTGGTTTCCTTCTTCTAGTTCCTGCAGTTCTGCATTGCAGTGCAAAGAGCACAGCTCTTCTGCCATGGCAGAAAACATTGACAGGAGTGATGTTAGCTGTAGGCAACCAAAAAGAGAGTGCATCCATCGTGTTCAGGGCCAGCTCTGTGGAATAAGTGATTTGTAACCAGCACACCCCTGATTTCCACTTTTCAGGCTTGGCATTGGACTTTTGTCTAACCTTTTTCCCCTTCTTGCTACATGGTGGGCAGAAGTTTCATTTTGTTGCTTTATTGTCTCTCAGCTCCTTATTAAATACAATAAGTTAAAACCACTGCCTTTACAGCCATCCCTCAAGAGGGAAGAAGTGAGTTACTGTGGTGTCACTCCTGTGTTCCTGACCTAGGAGAAGAAAAATTGTGGGACTGCTCTCCTTTGCCTCTGCAAGGAATAAATATCTTGAACTGATTCTTGAGCTGTAGCGTGCTGTAGTCTTCTCACTGTTTCCTCCATTCACTTCCCACTCTTTAAGACAAAATAACTGCCTCTTCACCTAAAGAGATTTATCTGTTCACTTTCATGCATGGACAGAAAAAAACCATTTCTTCCCCCGCAACAATGCAGCTAACTCTGGGGTAGAGCTTGACAGCTATTTTACAGCACAGAAGGAGTGGCAGGGAAAATGCAGTTGTTTTTGCCTGTAGAGATGGAACAGTGGATTGGAATGGCAAAAACTGCAATTTAACTGGAACCTTGAGAAATCCTTCACGGTTTTCATAACTTAGCTCAAAGGAAAAAAAAAAAAGGTTGAATTGGCAAAGCAGAGACTGATTCAAAGGGAAGGGCTCTGTTCAGTGAAGTGCAACACTACCTACTGAAGCACCCACATAGCCCTTAGAACTCCTTTCATCTACCTAGTGAGCAAGCCCATTTCTGCTTACTTGTGAAAATGGGCAGTCTCAGAGGCAGGAGCACCAGGGTTGCAGGTGAAACAGGAAAGGTGTGGGTCACTGCTCCTTCACAGGACCCAGATGCACCTCACACAGCAACCATCTCGTCTTACCTGATTAGAGGGTGTGAAACTCATGCGAGAGCTGATCACAAGTGCTTTTTCTCCTGGTATCATATCTCACACATGCATTAATCAACATTTCCCCTTCCCACCTCCCACCATTTCCCTGCCCAAACCTGCTCCAAAAAATGAAAGCTTCAGCAGAACTGGATCTCCACCAGAGCTGGTTCAGGGGTTGTGCCTCACTGAGGGCACAGTAAGGTGAGAGTGCCAAGGAATCACAGCTCAATGTAGTTATGTGCCCAAGACATTACAGATAATTTGGGGTTTCTGAGCTTCTGACAATACTAAAGGAAATCATCCCTACACTGCTAAGAGTGGAAGGTCAGAATACAGGAGAGGTAGGCAAGTTAAGCAAAAATCAGCCTTCAGTGGGACCTCATATATCAATGTCATTCACATAAAATAGTAAACAGACTAGATGTTCTATGCATATCCTCAAGGAGAAACCCAGGAGGCACACCAGGAATTACACACACAAACATCCCTGCATGACACTGTGAGTCAGGAGGTGGGATATGCTCCTCAATTTCTCAAAACACCAGGAATTCCAGCTCCTCTGAGTTCTGGATGTCCTTGCTCTCACTGATAACATCTCTGCGGTCCCAGCCTCCTCCAGAGGCCCCCAGGAGCAGGGTTTGGCTGGAAGTATTTGGCAGAAGAGGTCTCTGAGCAAAAGAGGGTGGATCAGAAGGTAAAAGAGTGACTGTTGCATTATGCAGTATCCAGTCACAACAAGGGAGTTAGATTTTGATCTGCTTGCTGAAGTTTGCTATTTCTACTCTGGTACCTGGTGGTCAGCTTGGTGCCAACATCTGTATAACATCAAACATTTGCATCCATATGGAGAATGTATAATTAAAGCTTTCTGCAGACAACTGTGAAAACTTTCTCATATTCTCCCTAAATTGCATTGCAACCCCCAGATGAGGGCTGGGAGCCAAAATGTAAAAAGTCTGGCATAAATATTTAAATAACTTGAGATACGTATTCTTCAACTATTAGCTAATTATTTTGTGCCAGCCACAAATGGCATCTGGTTCGTTAGCACAGGACACACAAGGATGCTGCAGGTTGGGCACAAAAGTGGGAAATGAAACGTGACTTCATGCTAATTAATATTAATGAATGGATCGAGAACCAGCATCTCTTTGAAAAAATGAGCTCAACAGGAGCCCAAGTGTGATTCATTACGATTATTGCTGGGGTGACAGCCATTACCAATCTCAGAAAAGCCTCTGTTTCATGTAGCATCTCTTCGGGAAGGCCTTAATTGGCTTCCAGAAGAAGTGAGGGTGAGCAGGGGAGGTGGTTTCAGACCAACCTGCAGGTTTGTGCTTTTATTAGAGCCCTGGAATAGGAGTAAGAGTAACAATTCCTTCAGAGTGTGTGTGTGCTGTGGTTGCCTTTCTTTGCTTGGTTTGCTGAGGCAAGAGCTGTAGCCTGCTGTCAAAATCCTGCCATATTTACTCCCATCCCTAAATATTTAGTCCTTTCTTTCATCCCTCATTCCCTCTCCCACCAAATCAGTCCCTTATTCCCTGGAGACCACCCACTCTGCTGCTGTTCCAAACTGCCTTGGCAACCAGCTAGCTCAGCTCTGGAGCCTTGTACCTGAAGTGAGTGTGTTTTGCCTGGGAAGGAGAAAGTTTGTTCTCTTCTTTCACACACCACCTCTCTGGGATGTGCTCACCATGATGAAAAGTCTGGATGGTTACCTGGGCAGTTTTCTTCCTTAGCTAACACACAGCCACGTGATGGGAATTGCCAGACATTTCTGGTCTCTTCTTTCAAGCCTAGGTAGCTGCTCTCCATTCCTGAAGCACACTCAGTCCTTACCTGGGAATGTTTGCCCTCATATGGAGATCTTGGACAATGAGCAGCTGGTAGCCTGTGGCTTTGCTTAGCTGTCATATTTGTGCACAACACTGTGCTGGTAGATCTGCAGCTTTAAGTAGGGGTGAAATGGAAATGCTGGACTCTCTTTCTTGGTTTAAGCCTGCTGAGGCAAGGAAAAGGTCTCCAAGTTGGTTTCTGCCCTTGAAGCAGCTCTTGAACTTCTATTATTATATACACTTGGGAAGTATGTTTGGCTTTTGGATTGCATCAATCTTTTTGCTACCTAGGAATTACCACTCATCCCATCATTTGCCAACTACTTCTCTGCTGTGTTCTCTATTTCTCAGTCAATTTTCTACTAACAGCTGACTAGTCCACCAGCTAATTTCTCTCTGGTCTTGAACAAATATCAGCAAAACTCAGCTGAAGGCCTGGTGCAGCTTTACACTATAATTTTCCTGAATGAGGCAAGTACAAAGACCCAGTAGGACCAATCATAGATCTCCAGAAAGGGTAGGAGACCACCACATCTGAATCATCACTGCAATTTCCACTAGTGAGGCTTTAACACTGCCACTCCTGCATTATCTTCACCACTCCCTTAAGTCTTTGTAAAATCAGTCATGTCACTGATGACTAACAGAAAAAGAGAGAGGGCAATTGGTGTGCAATTTTAGCTGGGGGCTTATGATAGGAATTGGAAGCTGGATCTAGGAATTCTTCCCCAAGGTAGTTCATCATGTCTTGTGATTTCATGTAAAACCCTTATATTTCCTCCCATCTTGCTTAGGACTGGATGGGAAATTGGGTTAACAAAAATGTAAGGAATCTCTCAATGCAGCAGAGACTGCTTCAGAGCCAAGTTTCCCAGGGGAAATAAATGATGAACAAAACCAAACAACAGCACAGCTCAAACAATTCCACCCCTCACCACAGTCCTGAGATTTCATAATTGCTCCCTTCATAGCCATTTTGGTTTGTAATATGCAGAGTAAAGATTTCCATTATAGCTGTGTTTACTTAATCACTATAATTTTTTTAAGTGAAGTTCAGGCTGTTGAAAGCACCAGGCTGCCAGCCCCAAGCAAATTAGCCATCAGCTAGTTGCACTAGAAGCTGTTCTGCTGTGATCCTGAGCAAAGGGTTTGCTCCCCAGCAGTCTCTTCATTCTCAGATGGATCACCCACCTCTGGGAATCAGAAGGATATTTAGCATGTTACCCCCTTTGCCTTATCAGGCAAGAAAAGGAGGGTGGTTTTGTTTGTCTGTAAAAAAATCAGTCTCTCAGAATGGGATGATCATGTGGACATTTGGGACTAGTCTGACATTCATCAGAGAGAAGCTAGAGAATGGACAAATGTAGAATTCATTTCAGAAAGCAGCAGGACATTGACTACATCTGCAGAGTAGTTTCTCCAGTGAGGTTACATTGAATATTCTCATCGTGCATGGCACAATATCCCAGCATGAATATTTAATCATGCAGGGCAAATACAAGTAGACTGAAATTCTAAGTGATGACAACTTTCAGATGACCTAGGCCCAGACTAGAATTTGTGATTTCAGACAGGAAGGTTCCACCTCCCATTCCTGTCCTCCTGAGACATTCCCCTCTGTTTATGGGAGCTGGGAAACACCTTTTATAAAAGCAGCAACAGCTGCTGCACAGAGGACTTCAGCCAAATGAGACAAACAGTTGGAAACAGTCAGTACCTGCAGCTGCTGGAAGGGAGGCACTTCTCTGGTCAGGATGTATGAGATTTGCTGTCATCCAAGGCACTCAGCAACATCAACGTTTTCTTGGCACTCTCATGGTTTCCAGTGCCCCAGATCAAAGCCAGGCTCAAAACCAAACCAGATTTCCATTGCCATTGTCAAGCTGGACTGGCCTGAGCTGCTGGGCAAAGCCACCCTACTCTGTGTGCTTGTAAACTTTTGGAAACAAAAGATCCAGCTTCTGGAAAAAAAACCTCAGGAGTGCAGTAGATGGTCTTCTTTGGCCCTAGTGGATCTCCAGCACAGTTGTCAGATTATTCTAATGGGCACTTTCACATAGGCCTTTCTGCAGGTTCTCCACCCTCACCTGCCACACTTCCCAAAGTCTCTACAGAGGACAGAGACAGGAGAAAAAAGAAGTGGCTGTGCATTGAATGATAGAATCATTAATGTTGGAAAAGACCTCCAAGATCATAAAGTCCAACCTTTGACTGATCACCACCTAAAGCACCTAAACTCAACTACACCATAGCACTAAGTGCCACATCCAGTAATTTCTTGTACACTTCTAGGGATGGTAACTTTCCATCTTCCCAGGCAGCCCATTCCAATGGCTAACCACTCTTGCCATTAACAAATTCTTCCTGATGTCCAACCTGAACCTCCTCTGGTACAGCTTAAGGCCATGTCCTCTTATCCTGTCACTTGCTGCTTGGGAGAAGAGGCCAAATCCCACCTGGCTACAACCTTCTTCCAGGTAGTAGAGAGTGAAAATGTCTCTCCTGAGCCTCCTTCTCTCCAGGCTGAACACCCCCAGATCTCTCAGCTGCTCCTCAGACTTGTGCTCCAGACCCTTCCCCAGCTCCATTGCTCTTCTCTGGACTTGCTCCAACACTTCAATGCCTTTCTTGAAGTGAGGGGCCCACTGGTTTTGGGGGAGACTACAGACCAGCTCTATCACAATATCAGGTGCACAGACCCCACAGAAACAACAGAAAGTTCAGTTCTCCTGGCCAGAAGCTACCACAGCACTGGGACAGATAAAAAGTATATACATCATCAAGAAAGCAGGGTGTTAACAAGCTTATTCCTTCTTGTAGTAAGAACTTCAAATTCCTCTAGTCCCATGGTTAAATCACTGTAACTCATTTCCTACTTTCTGTTAAGAGGAATATAATTCAGTCACTTCAGCAAGGTTGTCAGGCACTGGTGAATGGTCCCTGCATTGACAGCTCCAAGCATTATCCCCATTTCCTAGTGGGAGGGATTCAGAAAGTTCAATATCACCTCTCTTTGCAGAAACAAATCCACATAAAGTGGAGCTATCATAGCAAATTTTAGTGCACATGTTTGTGTCACTGAGAGGTGGAGGAGGATGCAGGAGAAATTTCACTGTACAGGCAACAGGCAGAAATTAAAAGAGCACCAAGTGGCCAGGTGGTGAGGGAACTCACTTCTGATTTACAATTGCAATGATTGCGATGAATAGGGAGAGGCTGTGATTAAAGACGTGTCTGAAAATAACAGTAATGATTTCCACTTGTATGCCTTTGATCAGGCAATCTCACAGTATTGTATAAATGAAACCTCCCAATATCTCTGTGAGCTTGGAAAGCCTTCTACTGACACGAACATGTCAGAAATAAATACCAGCTGAATGGTGTTAGACAGGTGATGGCTTAGATATTTCATCCTGTCCTGGAAGAAGAGCTTCTAGAGATGGAATTTGTCCCAATTATAAAAGAGGAATAGATCCTCAGTATGAGCTATATTGGACTACATGCATAAATTACAGTGCAAAATGATCATTCAGCCCATTCAGTTCTCATTTCTGCAGGTGAAAATGCCAATAAGGGAGCTAATCACCTGTCTGTAAGGATGATTTTAAAAGGTGGAGACATTGCCCATCAAGAACACCACTGGGAGTCATCAACTCTGTTCAAACAGGCTGCTGGTAACCATCAGGAGGTAAGAACTGTACTTCCAGTCTCAGTGACTGCAGGATTAATTTGAGTGAGCCATCTGGAGTGGAAGAAATGCATATTCTTTACCATGCCCTTGTGCACTGCATTCCCCAGCACAAAATTGTGCAGGACCATCACATCCAGCCATAAGCCTGATGTGGAATGTCCTGGACACCTCAGCCCACCTGGCTCCCTGCAAACCAGGAGGCATCTCGGCAGCTTTTCCACGGGTTTTGCAGCTAAATCCCATCCGAGAGCAGGAGACACCACTGAATATTTCCCTTGCAATAGCAGAGTGGGCCCAAAATTAAACAGAGTATGTAGTTTTCTGTGGTCAGGCAATTTTTTATGTTTGGAAAGATTGACACAGTTATGTTTGGTCTTGATGGGGTGTTGAGAGGGTTAAATATGGCTCAACACTATTTCACTTATGATTATGTTCATCCTCCTGTCACCAAGAAAAAAACCAAAATATACTCTGATATTCAGATCTGGCTATTTTAGTTTGCACTCTTCTCTGTTATTCAGTGAATATGAAATTACTTTTCACTAGTTCAGAAGATATTTGTATAGTATTTTTCAAGCATAAGTTGTTGAGGTCAGACATCCCAACTTCACTGTTATGGTTGATAACCATAATTCCTGGCCTTCCTCAAGAGCCAGTAATAAGCTGCCTGCATTAATCCTATTTAGATGTTTGATTTGGCTGTATCTGTCAGCAGACAGACTATATAAATACAAGATTTGAAGGGAAAAAAATCCTCATGCTGCATATAACTAAGAGCAGTTTTACCTTGGTCAGGAGGAGGAAAACATTACCCAGCTAGTCAAATGACAGAAATGCTCTCCAGGTGGCCAGAGGAACCTTTCTCCAAAAGATAAGGCAGTCCTTAAGCTATTTAGGGCAATGCCAAAACACCACCCTTAAAAACTTTGAATTTGAATGCATTTTGTGAGGAAAGATGAAGTCTACCTGAGCTCCTCAAAAGCCTTCACAAAGGAGACCAGGTTCAAAGCCAGGCTGTTGGCTCTGCCCTCGCTGCTGCTGTCCCCTGCCCAGGGGACAGGACACAACAGCCCTGGGCACACAGGAGGAGTGGGGCTGGGGCAAGCTGCTCACCTGCAGCAGAGGCTGTCCACCAGCAGCAGAGAGGTGTGAGCTGTGTGAGCCCTCCAGCCACACAGCCCAGAGCACCCAAACACCCTCAACTCCTTCCCTGCCATCCTCCCACACTTCTGCTTGAGCCTAGCCAGGGCTTGTTAGAAAGAGGAAAGCTGTTCAGGTATTGCTCTGTCTGCCTGTTCCCCTAACAGGTGCTCTGTTAAGTGGATCCTGCTGTGTTTAATAGCCTCTCCCACCCCCCCTGTAACCTACTTACATATTTTCTCTGAGTCTGCTGGTCTGGTGATCTTGCACTAGTACGGTCTCTGGCAGCTGCTCCAGGAAGGGTCACATGGCTCCTGTAATTAAAACAGGGTGGAAAAAGGCAATTTCTCTGCTTACTTGAAGGAAAAAAAACGGGGATGAGGGGAAGGATACCCTTAGCTACTGATATGAGGGATAACAAGACGAGGCTTGAGGATAACTTGCCTCAAAGTTCCTCTTTGGTTGTTAATACAGAGCACCAGAAGCCATCAGGCCCTGTGCTATCAGCAGATCACCCATGTAACCTTAACAATTATGGTCACATGTGGAAAAAGTGTGTTTGATTTCTTCTGGCCCTCTCCCTTCTCCTTCACTTCCCTGGAATAACTCACCAAGGCACACCAAGCCGAGACCTCAATTACACGCACCATTGGCACCCCCAGTTCTGCAAGCAGCAGCACTAGAAATGAAACATCCTTAGAAACATCATCAAGCACAAAACTCAGTTGAGTTTGTCCTGTCAATTCATTATCTGGGATTTTTATATCTATGTGAATATGTACATGGCACTGCCACCCTCTGCACTCCTTCTAGTGTACAGCCATGCCTGATCCTGGTTTGCATTTCAAGTGGAAACTTCTCAAGGTAAATACTCCTGGGTAGCACATGCACACCAGAAAGGGGCTGTGAGCTTAAAATTCAGACCAGGCTGATGCTGGCAGCTGGTCCAGTGTGAGGGAAACCTCTGTTCCTTATAACCTGACAGTGAGGAAGATGGTTCTATGCCAGGGGCTGAATCAGTCAGAGGCATCATTAATACATCTGATACAGTCTCTGTGGGAGTGCACTAGGGTAATTCAGGTTGTGGGTGTCAGAAATAGTGCATTAGTTATGGGGAGGTGGGGGTTGTAATCAGAAAAAAAGTACAGGATTTTTCTGCAGGTTGTTATGAAATCACTTCAGAGAGCATGTTGCAAGTCATTCTGCTGAGAAACAGAGCATCCAAAAGAGAAACTGCTGTGGGATGCTGAAGAACTCTCATACTCAGTAATTGGGAGACTGGTGCAGTGAAAGTTTATCAACTGACTGAGAAGAGATGGAAGCAGAGGCTGGAGAATAAGGATTACAGAGCCCCTCTTCTCAGCACTCCTCTCTGTTTTCAAATAAGCTTGCAAGCACTTCATTAGGAGTCTCACAAATGCTGGGTGGCTGAGGCCACAGCCCTCTATAGAGACCCTAAATTAACGTAAAATAAGGGGATTCTGGAGAGCTGCACTGAAACGTCATAAGCTGCTGCAAAATCCCCAGGATGCCATTCAGCACTCTATTTTCACTCTACAACTCTCCTGAAAAGATAGGGACATAAATAATGGACTGTATGGAAAGGAGGGGTGGCTTCTTGAAACTTCCCTCTGCAGGGAGAGTGTTTCTGGAACAAACTCTCGGTTTGGACACTGAGTGAAAGAAATCTGGATCTGGTGGGCAGGATGTTGTTAAGGTCACAGGCAGATTCTGGTGGAGCCTTCTGCTGTTTCCTCTCTCCCTAACATTGTTTCCAGAGACAGTAATTGGACATTTAACTTTTATGTTGGTGTAGTAAACTAACCTTGCTGTTAACTCTGTCTGATAATAAAATATGGTCTCTCTATAAAGAGGATTTTCAAGACCATATTTTTTTACAAGGCTTAGAGATTTCTTTTCAGAAAGAGTGAAGTGTTTTTCAAGTCTTTCCCAGCCAGAGTTAATTGTGTCATTACCAAGAGCTGGGACACAAGTTTCACATTTTCCCCACAGGGGTTGTGGCCCAGTAACACTCGCTGCTGCACCATGAGAAGGGAATTTCCATTCAGTGTGTAGCAGGAGAGGCAAGATCATGGATTCACATGCTGAGACTAATCTGTTCACAGAAATGGACTGTAAAGGATCCTCCAGGCTGGTGGAGCTGAAGGTACTGTAAGTGCTGGACAGGCTGGTCCCTATAGATTAGTCCAATGGGCCATGAGGCTCAGAAGGAAATTTGGCCATTATTTCTTCTGACAGTGATGGAGGTAGCATGGGGCCCCAGACACTGAGTTACCCATCCTGCCACAATAATTCTTCCAGGAATGCCATCATTCCTGAGACCATTTAGCATTTCGGCGGTTGCTCTGATCTACTCTGGGCTAACACTTGCTCAATAAACTATAATAAACCTATTAGATAGGTTTGCTGAAGTGTACTGCCAGGCTGGGACAGAGTCATTTTTCACTGCATTCAGTTACATCCAAAGTAACAGACCAACAGGAATTAATGTTGATGTGATGGAGCGGTGCGGTCTGAAAATGACCTTTTCCTTTTATCCTCACACTCTTTTCTGAGAGCTCTTCTTCTGTAGGGCAGAGCAGATGTGTGTGCCCCTGCAGAGGGATTCCCTCCCCAGATGTAACCATGCTGTCATCTAGGTCTAGGGAACCGTGCTCTGGCAGTTGCTAAATTATGGGCAAAAGGGGTTTTTTTCTCCTCAGTATCCGAGGGCTTTTAGTATCTACAGGGTACCCTTTTCTTTATTAATTAATGTTATGTTTAAAACATAAGTAGGTTCTTATTTCTGCTCGGTACTTATTATAATGCCTCGTCAGCACTTCAGTGCCTTCTTTTCCATCAGCCTCAGAGTTGGGTTCAACTCCTGATATGTCACCCTGGTCAGAAGTGTGGTTTGCAGCACCAGCACCTGCAGCACAGGGGTGGGGGTAACTCACAACCTGGGAAGGGGAGCCTTGCATTTCCCGGCACGAGTATGGATGAGGAATGCCAGGCCATGCCTCCTCACCTGGCCCACGGCCAAGGCTGGCACCTGCAGCAGGGGCTCAAACAAGAGCAGATTTGGTTTTAGCATGGGAATTAGCTGAGGTGATACCCACAGGCAATCTTTTACTCCAGTCTTACACCTCTGTTAGGACTAATGCAATTACTGCACTTCTTGCTGAAAGGAAAAAAAAAGCAGGGAGAGAAACATTCCCATGAGAGCTGATTCTCTGGGAAGTGGTCGGGCTCAGTGCACCCAGGCAGGCTGCCAGTCTCAGCCGGGCAGGACACTGTCGCCAGGCTGGGCTGGTGTTTAACCACCAGCCCAAGAGATTTGTGTCTCATCACTGCCCTTTCCTAGTGAGGCAGGGCGTGTGTGGGATGTGGGATGGAAAAGGCGGCGCATCCACCCGGCCCCTCGTCCCCTGGGTGCGGAGAGACCCCGAGCAGGAGCCGCGGGCAGGAGCTCGCCTTCCTCCCTTAAAGCACAGCTATATTTAGCGGCAAATTGCAAACAAAGTGCCGGTGAGCTGCTGCCGCTGCCCATAAATTATCCAGCTGCGTGGGATGCGAACAGGCTCACCGACACCTCCCGCCGCTCCTGCGCCGGTGGGGGCAGGAGAGGCATCCGGAGGGAGGAGATGCTGCCTTCCCAATCTTGTGAGGCTCCCCCCACATTGCCCCTGGCCCCATCTCACCTCCGCTCCCTCTCCCCAGCCAGCAGGAACGCCGGCTCCACAGATGGTTGCCATGGGTTACATCGGCGACGTGCATGGTCCCTTCCGAAACAGCGGCGCTACTTGAAACCAGGGGCTCCGCGCCCTCACGGCAAGGTTTGCTCCAGCAGGCTCACGGTGCTTGGGGCAAGGCACAGCTGGAGCTCCCTGACCAGCACCGCTGGGGCTCCTGGGCCCCAAAACCTCCCCACAGCCCAGGTGGCCTCACAGCAGCTGATGTGCTGGGGAGCAGGGCTGCTTGCCCACAGCATCACCTGGCCCCATAGAGGGGTTCCTCTTAGCACAAAGCCTGGGAAATAGCGCCAAAAGGTGGGGAGGACGAGGGAGGAACAGTGACCCTTGGCAGGCAGCACCGCACAAGATGCACAAGCAGCAATATCCAAACTACAGACCACCCCCTGGGTGATCCAGGTGGAGAACATCCCAGCTCTCCCAGGCAAGGCTCCGGGATTACGTTCCCTCTGGTTGAACAGCGCTTTTCACGAGGAGTTTAGTGGGGCTTTTCTGACAGAAAGGCAGCGGGACCAAACCAGGATCAGGCTGTAGCAGGGGGGATGGTAATTGGAGAGGCGGGGCACTGAGGAGGAGGGTGGTGGGACACCTCAGGGATCAGCGGCAGGCCTCCTTTTAACCTGTTCCCTTTTTGGAGATGATTAGAGCACGATCAATAGGCTTGCAAAACTTAGATAGCATAACCTGCTGCCACCAATTAAGCAAGATATTTCGGTGCTGCAGAGGACTCAACGCGTGGCACAGGCTGTCAGTAGTTACAGCTTTTGCAGGAGAGCAGGAAAGCTGCTCTGGCTCGGGGGAGACTGCCTCAATCCCATTCCCCATCCCACCCTCGGGGACTTCTGGCTCCTCTGCAGGCTGTTTCCCCCTGCCCAAGGCTGCTCTGAAGATTAACTCACTTCTCCTTGGGGCAGGGTGGGGGTGAGGGTCTGTGCAGTGCTGTTTCTGCATTGTTACACATCTGATCTGTTCAACTCCTGCACCAGTAATGTTTTACCCAGGGCTGCACCACTTTGCATGTAGATAAGGCTTTGCCTCTCAGGGGGCAGAGACCCCCCTCCAGTGTATCTCTCCTTTTGTGATCCCTTCCAAAGGTTCAGCTCTGCCATCAAAACAAACCATCTCACCTCCCTCTGGTTCAGTCCAAAGCACCTCTGGGGTTGGTCATCAGTTGCTGCAGGCTTCTCCAAGATCCTGCCAGGGTTTCTTGGTGTTTCACATAAGTTTAAGAGGGACATCTGCAAAACTCTGCTGCCAAAATCAGGGTCTCAACGCTACCTTAGCATCCCTTCTTGTCACACGCCTAAAATCTGAAAGTACAAAAGAAGGTAACTTCAATATTTTTCATTTATTAATAATTTTGGTGCTGCACAATCTTGTTGGGAGATTTGGTGATCTTCCAGCACTGCTCCTTTCATTTCATTGCCCCAGCTCTGCAGGCTCCACATTGCCCTTACTCCACAGACTCCTTACAAGATTTGCAGGAAGTTCTGCTTCAAAATATAAAAAACCCCCACCAACAAGAAAGCACTACTCCAATTATTCCTGTGCAATTTTAACCAGCCCTCTTAGCTCCTGCAGGGTTTGCTTTGCCCTCCACTTGCACAGACAAACTTTGGAGGTCAACACCATTCACATTACAGAAACCCATCAACAGACAGGAGGGTGCAGCACAAACAGATTAGGTTATCAGATTCGTTCTGCACAAGGCAACAATGACATCGGGAATGTGACATCATCTGTGGCATCTGGAAGGCATCAGAGTGTCTGAAGTATCTTGGCAGCACTGCTGGGGAATTAACACTGATTGCAGTGTGGTCAGAACAGGAGACAGCGTGCTGGACTGTAGAGGCATTGTGTGATGCACTGGAGGTTGACCAGTCCTTCTGTACACACAGAGGCTCCTAAATACCATCCCATGTGCTGTACTGTCAAAAAAAGTATTATGCAGCTAGGAAAGCTCAGAGGAGGCTTGACTTAGCACAAACTGAAAGAGTTTAAGATGTCTTTCCTAGTCAAACATCAGCTAAGGCTGTATAAAATCCTCTTCTACAAGTATCCTAGGAGGTATAATGACCACAGTGGGAGAGTAATTGCATCCAGAAGCCAAAAGGAGAATTGATAAATGGAGCAAGATGAAATGGACTTAAAAAAAAAAAAAAAGAAAAAAAGAGAAAAGATGGATAAAGATTTTTCCTAACATGGAAATCTGTTGAGCCAGAGGAGAAGGAAGCTCTCCTGGTTGAGCCATTTAGGAATAGACTAGAGAATATGGCCTACATTGCTCTCTAGAGCAGGGCAGAGAGTTCATACCAAGACACAGATCTTTCTCTTTAGTCACAAGCCCGTGGGGATGGCAGCATTTCACCTCACTTTTTACAGCCACCAAAGAACCAACACTGGATTTCCATGTCCACCTAGCTCAAGTCTGGCAGGGCATGTGCAAGTTTTAGGGAAAGAAGCCAAATCTTACAGCACAGCCTTGCCAACTGGTCCCCAGAGCAATCATCTCTTGCTCCCCAAGGCACAGGCTGCAGAGTGGAGCTGAGAACAGCATGGCCCTGGCCCCTTGGCCGGCTGGCTGAGCGAGCACATCTCATTAACAGGGATTCATCAGCACCCTTGTTAATAATGCAGGAGCTGTCTGTCTCTGGGGGAGTTCCTCAGCAAAAACTGCACTGCTTCTGTATTTCAGACACAGCCTTGCTGGTGTGATGGGCTTCCACGCTGACAAAGCGTTTTGGTTGTTTGTTATTCACAAGAGGCGTCCCGGTGCTGAGCAGTGGCCCAGCCAAGAGGTGCATCCAGAATAGAGGAGAGAAAAACCAGTCCTGTGCCTGTCTGGGACCCTGCCCTGTCTCAGCATCAGCAGGGACCAGTCTGCCTGCTGATGGGAGTGCTCTGGTCACAATGTCATCTTTGGAGAAGGCAAGAGTAGGAGGCCAGCCTGTCCTGGCATTACCCTCTGTCCATTCATGCCACTGTAGGGAGTGGGGAGCAGCACACAGTGCTCCTGCTATCTGCAGTCTCCTCCCCTTTTAGGATGATCTCCCTGAAGCCTTCACCGTGGCCTTCACATCTCTGCCAGCAGAGGAGTAACTGCAGCTGGGGCAGCCTCACGTGAAATCGCTCAGTCCTTCCAGTATTGCAGCCCATACAGGGGAGGGAGCAGATGTTGTAATTCCCTGTTAGAGTCCCTTGCAAGCATTGTTTTCTCAATGCCTGCTTGTGTGTGGCAGCCCGTGGGATAAGGGCTAATTTCATGGTGCATGACAGGGACACAGTACTGTGCCCTCTCCAGGGACACCCTGCCCACTGCCAGTCTGAGTGCTCTGGAGCCTTCTGATGGAAGAAGTGCCCTTTAACATTCACCCTGAGAAAAAGCCTAATAGGAAGAGACTTCAAGTCTTCAAAAACAGCCCTGCAAAACAGCTTATAAACCCCCCCAACAAAACCAAGAGAAAATCCCCCCCTAAACGGCCCTTTGGCAGCTGCAGGCTGTTGTCCAGCCAGGCATCTTTGGGCATGCACAGAACCAGCAATCTCAAAAAAGGGCCAGGGCCACTACAGAGGAGTTCTCCAGGAAGTGTGAACCTCCAGCCAGGACAGCATGGCCATTAAAAGCAAATTATTTGATTGAGGTGGGATCAAACACCACCACCCCTGGGAGGAGTGAGCATCTCCAGGCCTCTCACATCCAGCCTGGAAGGTGGGAACAGCTACACTCCCCAGCTCAGCTGCAGGGACATCACAGGACAGCTTTCTTCTCCAAGGTGGGCAGGTGCTCTGCCTGAATTACCGTGGGCACCCAGCACAGCAGCCAGCTCCCATGCAGGAGGTGCAGCAGCTCTGTTCAAGCTCTGGTACCAGCACAGAGGTGACATCTGAGCCATGACGGCTGCATGGATCACCCTGCCACCTGGGACTTTGTCATACCTCTCACCCTGACACAGACAGATCCCTGCTGGTGGCACCAGTGGGGCAAACCAAGAAATACATCCAGCTTCAGGGTCAGCTTGGCCTCTTCCTGCAGGACAAGTTCTTGGGACCACCCTCATTTCAAAGCACCTTTTGTAGGTCATCCATAGAAAGGTGAGACCTCCCTTTCCAACATGCAGTGCACATAGATCAGTGGTGTGATCCCCTGTCTCAGGAATAAAGGCTGAGCCACCCTGGGCTCACTCCAATGAGCATCTCTCTCCTTTTCACAGTTAGACCAGCAAAAGTAGGGGGAAGCATTGCTCACATCTCTCTCTGAAACCTCAGGGGAAACTAACAATGTGATTGTGAAGCCCTGCAAAAATTCAAAATCTTCTGATGACTTCAGTGGTAAAGAAAAAAAGCCCTCACCCGTCTAAGTCTGGTAAACGCCCAGGCAGCTGCTGAGAGGGACAATGGCCCTGAGGCACATCCTGGAGGACACAGGGAGGATGTCAGAACAACTGTGGGGCCAAGCTGGCCCAGCTGCCTGGGAGGAGATTGATCAGCTGATTGCTATTTCTGTGAAGAGCCAAGAGCAGGATGGTTGGGAGCTTTGTGTGCTGTTTGTCAGAGGAGCTGGGAAGTTCCCCCTTGTTCTAGCCCAGGTCCCAGCACTGGCTGGGGCAGGGAACAGCCTCAGGCTGCATCAAGAGGCATTGCTGGTGCCTGAAAATCCTCTGCTCTGCCCTCCACTCTAGCAGTGCTGCTAAGTAAACTGTATCTAAACATAGAAAACTGGCTAGCTTGGGGTTTGGGAAAGCACCCAAGAACTCAGATCATTTCCATTCCCTCATCACACCCACAGAAAACTCACAAGCTCTCCATCCCAGTGCACCAGGCACTTTACGTGCCAGGCTTTGAGAAATTGCCCTGCAATCTCATTTTGGCTAGGTGATAGCACAACAGCACTAGCCTTTCACCAATGGAAAAAGAGAACTATAAGGAAACCACAAAAAAGAGTGATATGAAAGAAACCCACCATCAGATTCTTCCTAAAAAGGTTCAAACATAGGCACCAGTCTGAGCAGAAGATCTTATTTTCTAACCTCTACCCACTAATGTAAGTATAACTTGGATGCCTTGAACTCTTTATCTGTGCCTGGCAGCCCACAAGAGTCTTGCCTTGTTCCCACAGGGACTTTCCAGTTCAGTGCTTGGAAGAGCATCCATTAAGACCCTGGATTTCTGTGGAACCTTTGAATTTGCACGCTCCCAGACACTGCCTGAGGCTCCCTGGGAAAGCTTGTGGGTCAGTGGTGGCAGAAGGACTCAGCTGCTCCCATTTCCCAGGCCGAGGTGGTGCAGGAAGACAATGAACAATTGTTCTTTCCCCATCAAAGCTGTGAAAGCCAGGACTTCATCAAGTAACAGTGAAAGCAGTAAAAGATCTTCCTGGGCACTTATGGGAACCCTTGCCAGGTGCTCACTGTTGATTCAAGCTCTGGAAAGACCCATTTTCTCTAGTATTTTCCTGAAACAGGAAGAGGGAGAGCAAGGTTCATCCTGCCAGAGGTTAAAGTTGGGAGAAGGGAGGCAGAGAACAAGCCCTGCTATCAGGACTGTACTGTACGTGCCTGCTTTCAGAGGCCAGATGCTGCCAGGCAAATGAAGATCTCCTTATGTTTGTTTTAAAGCTGGAAGAATCTCTTGAGATAAACATTCTAAATTAAAGATAAAAGTGCTGTGGGTGTGCTGGCAGCCTCTGTCCCCCTCCCCAGGGATAAGCTCTTGCAGGAGGCTCACATGCATCTTTCAGCCACGTGCCCTGACCAAGGGTTGCACCCAAGGTTCCCTCTCTTCAGGGGCCTGGGAGGTATCAAAATCCCTCTGCCCCACTGCCTCGGCTCCCTCTGATGGCAGGTTCACCCAGAGCAGTGCAGTGTCCCAGTTTTCATTTTCAGGATCTCTTGGGAGCACGTTAAATCCCAGCTAGTCCTGGCTGTATTTAAAGTGATTGTAATTCACATGGATTGGGCTGTGGTTATAAGCTGAATTACATTCTGATTTAGCAGCAGGGATTAAGGCTCTGCATTTTAACTTATTAACCCAATCCAAGTTAGGAGATTCCTTCTTGCTGCCCTGCTAAGCTCCTGCACAAGGAAAGGCGAGGCTGCTGAGGAGATGGAGTGGGGTGGGCGGGCTGTGCCCAGGCTGTGTCACAGCTCCCAGGGCAGGGGAAAAGTGGGGAAAAGAAAGCACAAAAAAAAAACCCAACCAAGAAGCTACAGGAGTTGTTCAGTATTCCCTACACATGGGGAATTCACTCTTGTGTTAAACCTGGTGGAAGGGGGGTACATGAGTGGTTAATTCCCCATCCCCAGCCAGAATAAAAGAGTTTTTTGTTACAAGAAGCCAGCAACCAGGGAAGTGTTTGCTGCTTGCCATTGCTGCTCCAGCCTGGGCCAGCTCTGCACCAGCTGCCTCCCTCCCCTGACTTCTTGCTGGAGACCCTGCAAGAGTTAACTCCTCTCTCTGGGCCGTACCAGCAGTGGGACAACTGGAGGAGTTTTGCTGCTGCGGGTGAAATGAGCTCCTGGGGCAGCCTGCACACAAATGCTTCCTGTCACCACAGCTCCTGAGCAGGAAACCCTGCACCTCCAGGCCCAGGATTCACCCACTTGGCTTCTCTCTCATGCCATCAGACAGACAATTGAAAACAGCCCAGGCACACTCTAGAAAACTTCACTCCATTTAATATTTAATGAAAACCCAGTGTAACTGTCATGTCCTTTTCTGTTTTCTCTCACTAACACTGCTGGCTGCACAGGTATCTGTGTGTAAACAGAGCCTGTCTCCTTTCCACTCCATTGCACCTCTCCAGATTGGGGCACAGCTTGTGATACCTGTGCTCACCTTCAGAGGAGCTCCTGGGGCAGCCCTGTCATACACAGCACGATTTACTGCACGGTGACCTCACCAATTTGGGCATCTGAGGGCATCCCAGCTCAGCCCAGAGAGACCAAGGGATGGCAGGCTCTGGGAATCCCACCCTCTGCCAAGGAATTGCAGGATTGCAGTGATGATGTGACATCCCACTTACCTCTGTGCTGTGAGCCTGATGCTGCAACCCCTGTGTGCTTTCATCTCCAGGCCCTGCAATTGTTGGCAAGGAGGAAGGGAGGGAAAGGCATTGCACTTTCATTCCCTGCCTGTGCTGAGCTGCTGGGCTGTAACACATCCTCGTTGCTCCCAATAATGAGCTGCAGCCAGAGCTGGGTAGATGACAACAGAAGAAAAAGTGGGAAGTTGTTTTATGAACAGTTTTTCATCAAGCAGCAAATAGCAGGGGGGGATCACACCCAGAAGGTGGTGGTCAGTGGCTCGGGGTCCTAATGGACATCAGTGACCTGTGGTGTCCCTAAGGGGTCCACACTGGGGACAGGTACAGTTTAATATCTTCATCAATGACACAGACAAAGGGATCGAGTGCACCCTCAGCAAGTTTGCAGGTGACACCAAGCTGTGTGGTGTAGCTGACACACCTGAAGATGTGTGTCAAAGAGGCCATCCAGAGGGACCTGGACAAGCCTGAGCAGTGGCCCCATGGGAATTTCATGATCTTCAACAAGGCCAGGTGCTGGTGCTGCACCTGGGCTGTGCTGACTCCTGGTATCAACACGGGCTGGGGCATGAAGGGATGGATCAGCCCCAGTGAGGATAATTTGGGGGTACTGGTGGCTGAGAGGCTGGACATGAGCCAGCCAGGTGCACAGGCAGCCCAGAAAGCCAAACACATCCTGGGCTGCATCCAGAGCAGCGTGGGCAGGGGGTTGAGGGAGGGGATTCTGCCCCTTTGCTCTCCTGAGATCCCACCTGAAGTCCTGCATCCAGCTCTGGGTCCACAACATAAGGAGGACAGGGACCTGTGGGAATGAGTCCAGAGGAGGTCACAGAGATGATCAGGGGGTTGGAGCACCTCTCCTATGAGCACAGGCTGAGAGGACTGGTGTGGTTCAGCCTGGAGAAGAGAAGGCTCTGGAGAGACCTTACTGAAGCCTTTCAGTACTTACAGGGGACCTCCAAACTTCAGCAGGGCCTGTAGTGACAGAACAAGGGGTTTTACACTGAGGAGTGTCAGTTCAGATTAGATATGAGGAAGGAAGTTTTTACAGTGAGTGTGGTGAAACATAAGAACATGTTGCCCAGAGTTAGATGCCTTATCCCTAGAAATATTCATGGTCAGGTTGGACAGGGCTCTGTGCAACCTGATGAAGTTGAAGCTGTCCCTGCTGATGGCAGGGGGATTGGAGTAGGTGACCTTTAAAGGTCCTTTCCAACCCAAACTACTCCATGATTCTATTAATAAAAATTGTATGTTTGTCAGTATTTTCAATTTAGTTAAAAATAATTTGCCTTTCAAAAACCCCCACAAACACCCAAAACGTAGCACATACAGAGAATTTTAAAAAGGCAGTTGCCTTCCATCCTTGCAGCTGCTGCACAGAGACATCTCTGAACGATTGCCCTGAGTCAAGGGGAGACCTTTGGAGCAGGGCTTACACTGTAATTTGGAAGCTGGCACCAGACTGAGGCCCAAGAGCGCAATTTCTGTTCTTCACATCAATGCAAAGCTGAGTTACTGGGCTCTGTGAAGAACTGTGGGCTCTGTGGGGAACTGAGGGCACTGCCCAGGAAGGCAGGAGGGGATCTGTTTTCCACTGCACTAATGTTTCCTCTGCCCAGCATACAGCAGTGAATTCAATCCAGGGCAAGGAATACACTTAATAGCTCAGCAGCAAACCCCATTTTGTCCACTCCCCACACACAAGGGCAGGGCTGCAGAAAGCCTAAGGCTTGGTCCAGAAATGCATTAGAAAATGCCAGAAAACCATGCTCAACCCAAGCCCTAATGGGTAGGGGTGGCCACAGACCAGCACAGGGACTCTTCCCCACAGAGGCAGCTGCCACTGATGGGATGCCAAGACGTGCTGTTGGATCTGTGGCTGGCAAACACACCCTGCTGAGGTCTAGCATGCCTCAACAACAGCAAATTTACTTAAAGAAGAAGAAAATGGCTTAACTAATCTTTGGCCACCCAGCTTTACTTCTGCTGCTGACACAGCAGGAGGTATTCGCAAGCCCAATGGCTTTATTTATTTAAGTATATTGATTTTAGGCTAGATTGGACGAAAACAGGCGGATAAAGGGCAGGAAATTCCTCAGCTGTGAGAACCACACAGAGTACTAGAAATCAGATTTAAACTAGCAGATGAAAATACATTTGCCAGAACAAGGTAATGAATCATTCTGCCAGGAGCACAGAGATCTGGCCAGAAGCCAAACCCTGCCTGCTTAAAAGCAGCAATTTGGGGTATTAAGAGATGACTGCGTTCCTATCGCTGACCATCATTTAATATAGCAGCAGTGCTCAGTGGCTCCCAACCAGAACTCAAAGCCTGCTGCACAAAACCAGAGCAAAACCCTCAGACCTTCCCCCAAGACCTTATTTAAAATCAATGGCCTCAGAGTTAATCAGGTTCAACGAGGGAGGGCTAAGCAAGAAGAACGGAGGAGGACAAACCACACCAGAAGATTGTGCTCAGCTATCAGGGGTGCTGTGCACAAGCAGTGCAGGAAACCACAAAATGCACCGAGACGTGCAGGAAAATGACAAGGGGAAGAGTTTTGGAGGGCAATATTTTGTTTCCATGTCAGCTCTGATTGTCTCATTAACTTCTTTTTGATAGCCCAGTGTCTGGGGCTCCACAAGAGAGGTCAGCAGCTCTGTTGCCACAGATCTTGCTGCTGGTGCAGTGTGACACTCTCCTGGGGAGATGGGCAGGCAAAGCCAGGCACCTGAAGGGAATTCTTAATTTAAATCCCAGGGTTATTCTCTGAAACCAGTTCCTACCTTCTCTGCCAGCTCTGCTTGTTTTGAGCAGTCCAAAATGAGAACCCAGGCTCCAGGTGCAAACCTTCTCCTTCTACAGAAGCCTCCCAAGAGACTCTGAAGATACCCTGGTGTACCCACCCTGCAAACAGAAAGCTCACCCCATGGTGGAGAGCCTGTCCCCAAAAGCTGAGGGCCTCAAGAGTCCTGTTTGCAGGGATGACAAGAGGCATTTTGCTGCAGAAGGGACAACATCACCAAAGCCAGGAGAGGGGCAGCATTCAGCAGGAAAAGGGAGCAGAAGGAGCACCAAAACAGGCACCAGCTAGGGGGGATGTTTCAAAGCAGGTAGCTTGGGTAGTGTTGCAGCAGAGCAGAGCACAACTTTTTTCCAGCTGTATCGGGGAATTTCTCTGGTTTAAGGTAAAGCTTTGCATGGCTGTGTTCATGCCTATACTCACAGCAAGCAAGCCCAGCAGAGCCTGCAATTCTGCACCTCCAGAGGGCACAGAGGCTGGCAGGGAGAGCCTCCCCCACCCACAGCATCTCCCCATGCCCTCTGCTGTGAAACTCCCTGGAGGCAGGTGACTCCCAGCTACAGAGGGAGACTCACTTCTGTCTTGCAAGGGCAGAAGGGATTCTCCCCAGCAAGGTCGGGCAGGTTATTAGCCCAGCTAACCCATATTCCCACAAACACCCCTTGCTCACTGCTCTGCAGGCACTGCAAAGGGCAAAGTTTGTCCCTTTGTTGAAAACAAAGACAGGCGCATCCCATCTGATTTTTGCAATCTGAAGCCCCAGTGACCAATCTAAGCCTGAGGCAAACACACAGCAGGAAGCAGCTTTGGGAAAACCATATCATCTCTGTGGAGCCACAATTCCAACCGAGATATGCAAAACCAAGGCACCTTTCAAGCATCTGCTCGTTGCACGTTTGATAATCGATGTGCTGAATTGTAAAGATATTTTCTTAAGCAAATTGTTGATTTGCCTCCCTGGTAAACTGCAGGTGAAAGACGCCCAGTCTGCACTTTTCAAGAGCCTCCACCTACCCCAGAGCTGCAGGACTGGATGTTCTCACAGGAGCTCCAGCTTCCCCTTGCACCTGAGCATGGTTGGGGCTGAAAGCTCCGTTCTCAGAGCCAGGGGGAGCTGCCTTATCACTTGGCAGGGGTTTGCACAAACCTTATTCTCAGTCAACGCAGGCTCTCAAGCTTTGTTTTGAATTCTGTATTCAGGACAAGCCCAAAACTTCAGAGCAGCTGCAATCTAAAGGGGCAGATTGATCTGCTCTTGCATCACAGTTGCACTCAAGCAGTAGTTTTAGTTTTTTTATAAGGAAAGGTGCTCTGTACAGTTCATCCAGCACGGTGGGAACTTGGTTAAAATGCTAATCTGCAGGCAGGGTTAAGATTGAGCTGTATTTTAATCTGCTGTTTTTCAGATGTCACCAGATGTGATAAAAATCCCCCAAACTATGGATCTAACCTGTCAGACCCACAGCTTACCCACAAAGAAGTCAGTGGGAATTGTACATGCTCAGCACTTCTGGAGAAAGGCAGACAGGACGTGCAAGTCCCTGAGCAGGCAGTAGGTCAGTCTGTGTTGAAATGCACAGCTATTTTCTTTGCACAGAGGGACCACCACGCTGCAAATGGTGCCCCTGAAATGTCTGCCTTGGTGGTGTGGGGAGGATTTTTATCCTGCCAGCACTGCTTGGATTAGGGCCCAGGTTGTGCCCCTTAACAAATCCTCAAAATTAACCATGGGCAAATTTCACTTTGTAACAAAACCTGATGCTGGCAGAGTTTTGCTTCATTTTGAATGCTGCTGATTTCACTCTTCAAGGCCTTGACCAATTGGGAGAAATTGGCAGAGGGCTCAGTTTAGCACTGCACACAGAACTGTGCTCAGTGAGGATGTGACGCAATGACCATGAATGGAGAAAAGCACTTTTTAATTAATTAAACACGTCCTCCTACCCAGTACCTTTGCCTAAAAGAACATAAGGGTCCAGGCTCCTATTTGCAACAAAGGCACTGTGAAAAGGGCCACCAGAGATGAATACTATGCCCAGCACTCAAAGCCTGGAGGAGAATGTCCTTTCAGGGTGCTGCTAAACAGCACTTTACTGAAGCCTTTTACTCATGTACCTGCTGCTCTGCATCTCACAGCAGGGTTTTTTAGAGGTGCTGGATAACCAGAGCACTCCAAAACACTGAGTCACAGGCAGAGCACCCCAAACTCCTCAGCCTCTGAGTGGTCTTCCCAGATTTCTGCAAACCCGGCCTCTTTTCCTAAGTACTTTCTATATTTTTGGGTATTTCTGGACTCTTGGGAGGTTCTGAAGTTCTGCTGAGAGAAAGCTCCTTTAACAAGAGGCAGAGCACATAGCTGAGAGCCTGCATGGCTTCCAGAGTGGTAGGAAAGGTACTTCCAAAGTGTCCAACACCAGCAATGTCCCAAAACCAAGCAACACCTGACAGACACCCAAGGAAAATCCCAAGTTCTTGCCAATTTACTTACCAGTGCTGCTGAGCCGCCTGGGAACAGCCTCTTCAGCCACCTTGCAAGGGCTGCTGAGAAGAGATGTCCTTGCTGCTGATGTACCCAGCTGGTTTTTCCCACACCAGTTCTGCCACAGGGTCTCAGGTCAATGTGGGCTCTGCCATCCTGTCCCAGCACTGCCCAGAGGGCTCCTGCCAGCTGCAGGTGGTGGGGAGGCTTGAGCATCTCCAGAGGTGGGGGGATTGGGAACAAGTAGAGCAGCCTGCAGAAAAAAGCTGTGGGACTGAATCCAAAACTTGAGGAGGGTGGTCTGAACCCGCCTTTGCTGTAAGCAGCCTGGAACTGAGCAAAGAATGGGGTTTTGCTAAATGCTGAGGTGGCTGGCAGCAGAGAAACAAATTCTGGCAGGGGAGAATTTATCCTCTAAGCTTGTTATCCTGTCAAAAGAAGAAATGAGGTTAGTTGAGGCTCATTTGTTTGCAACAAACTCCTGTCTCTCACTATTTATCACCGTGTGCGATTACCAAGTGCATCAGAGTTACAATGCAGAGCAGAGAGGGGACAGAGCATCACCTGTCCCCTGTGCCCCTCTGCTCCTCCAGAGCCCCAGGTCATGGTCTCTCCAGCCCCTGCCAAGGGCCATGGAAGAACTTGGCACCACTGGTCTTTCCAGAAGGGAAATGTTTGGTTGGGCCCATCAGTCCTGGGTTTAGCTCTGGGATGAGTGAACATCTCCTGTAGGACTGGGTCCTCCTCAGCATCCTCTCTGCTTCCCCAGAAACCAGGTTTCCAGCTTGTGCACACCAGAAGGAGCAGGGGGATTAGATGAATAATTACAGCTTCAACCACCTTTGGAGACAGAGGATATTGAGGACCATACACAGCACATCCCATTTTCCTTGGGGCCTGCCCAGGGCTGAGCATCAGGCACCCTTCCCTGACTGAGGAGAGGCCCACACTGCTGCTGATGTGTGGAAGATGCAGCAAAACTCCTGCTCCACAGGATGTGGGGGCACACAGCGAGGCAGCAATAAGCTTGGAGAGACTGGAACGAAATTCCCAAGAGTTTCTTGGTGGTAAGTGATGGCAGAGGACGGGAATATTTTTAACAACTGGCTCAGCTAGATTTGTGGGCCTTCCCTGATGAGATGACACAGTTATTTGACACATATCACACCTACCACTTGACTCCAAGGCTGGCTCCAAGTCAGCTTTAGGGAGGACTGTTGTAAGGCATTTGACATCGACTGTACAACACTCTGATTAAAAAATCAGCAGTGTATAATATCAATAAACCACACGTTTACTACATTAAGAGCTGGCTGGCAGATCTCAACAAGAAATTGTCAGTGGTGAATCATCTACAGATGGGAGTGTTTCAAGCAGGGTTCTTTGGGGAGCTGCTCGAGGCCTGACACTGCAGTGTTTTCATCGCTGGGAAGCAGATGCAAATCTCAGTGCTGTTACAGTGCATAAATGACAAAGAGATTCAAAGTGAGGAATAATGAGGAGCACAGGGCAACCATGCAAAGCAGTCTCCACAATTCAGTGAGCAACGCCCTCTTAAACGGCATTTTACGGCAAGAAGTTGTTCCTGGAATGAGAAATTCCAGGCGGGCTCCTAGGGTGCTGTGACTGGAAAGCAGAGGCTCTGGAAGGGGTTTTGGAGCTCATGACAGCACATGAACTAAGTGCATAAAGCTGTGGCCAGAGGTAATGGCCATTCCACTGGGAATAATGAGGAAGCAAATAAAATACACCTGTGATCCATGCTGGTAACATGAATCCCAGCCCACTGCCTCCAGTGTGGTAACAACACTCTGAGAGTATTGCTGGAAGAAAAGGATATAGAAAGGAGCCAAATGATCTCAGTGGTCCAGGGGGAAAACCCCCCAAAGCTTTCCAGCCGGCACGTAAAGCACTCAAATTATTTTGTTTGTCAAAAAGAAAACTGGGAGTTGACCTTAAAGGAAGGAATATCAGGTTAAGTTCTCAGTGAGGAGGAGGATCAGGAATAAAAGAGGAAAGGTACAAAGGTTGATAGAGAGGAGGACTTGGATATGGACATTTCCAGTAAAAGGTTGATGTGCTTTAACTGAGTGAAGGAGACAGTGAGACAAACTCCAAATCCAAACTCAGAGGGAGATACCAGAATAAAACAAAGGGTTGGTAGCAGGGGTTTCTAAAGCAAGCAGGGCAGGAAGAGGAAATGTGGTACTAGAAGACTGAAGACCAGTGTGTGATGGATACACAGACCTGAGCACACAGGCAGGACATAAGCCTGGCACACCTCCTGAGAAAGGAAGCCCTAGATGGAAGGCAAAGGTAAAAAAAAATTCAGAGGCAAGGCGGGTTTTGCCACAGGTGAGTGATGTTCTACACACATGGCGCTGCTTTGGTGAAATACATCCCTAGACAAAGGCATGGCAGCACATCTCATCTGTCTGGACTCCACAGAAAATGCCTGCTGGTGGAAAATGAACAGTGAAGCCAGCAAAGCTGAGGATTAGTGCGAGCACTGGAGGATGAGCAGCAGCCTGACTGGAAAGGAGCTGGTAGCGGGCAGCACTGAAAGGAGGACGGGATGAAACTTCTTTCAGTCTGCTGGTTCTCTTGTTCCTTGGCTTTTTAAACAAACTTAGCACAGAAAAAAAAAGATGAATGCTAATGCAATATTTTGGTGACAAAGGGGAAGTCATTGCCCATAGGGCAGAATACTGAAACACACAGGAAGAAATAGATCACTGTGAGGAGCCAGGCAACTAAAAACAAATAAGAGGCAACAGCCCAGAAGCTAAGGTCTGACAGCCAGGAACAAACAGCTTGAATTCCTCTCACTCACTAAAAGAATAACAGCTGGAACTGGAGGTAGAAGAAAAGAGACTGAGGTTCTTTAGCATGGTTTTCTGTGCTGGTTTCCTACCTGACTTAGTGCTGGGCTGGACAGGACTGCCTGGCAAGCACAGGTGTGCCCTTACAGGGGTTCAGCCTTGCTCTCTGGAGTGAGGCTGTATTCCCTTCCTTCTGTGTGCTGCCCAGCAGGCTCCCCAGTGACAGCTCTCTTCACAGGCTGCTCTCCCGAGGTCATGCTTACAGCACCAGGGTTCATTTCATATGTTAAAATGAGTTGATTTTTCACTGAAGCCCTGTAGAGCAGAGAGGAAAAGAGGTGAGAGATACCCACTAGCCCCGGTAGTACAAAATGCAGAGATAATGAGTTGTATTGCCTTGATGTGCTCAGACAGCTCTGTACCCCTCCAAAGGAGACTCCAGTATGCAGAACATGAGGACCAGCACGTGAAGCAGAGGTGTCCAGCTGGGCATCACTTCATGACTCCATGTGGGAAGTAAGAGGATCAAGGACTGCAGATGCCCACTGGGCCAGAGGCGCTGCATTTCTCCAGCATAGCAGCATTTTTTATGAACATATTTTTCCTTAGTCTCGCTCTGAGAAACAACAGATCCAATTATTGCTGAAGCTTCTGTTTAAAGGAAAAAAGATAAATCAGCCTGGGGCAGACACTTGGCATTGAAATATTCAGCTGCAGTGCTTGGGGTCTGGCAGAACAATGAGCAACTGAGAAGAAGGCCTCAGTCAGCAGTGCCTGCCTGGTGTTAATGCAGGCACCCCCAGACCTGGCCAGAGGAGCAGCTCAGTGCCACCAGGACTGTGTGGACACCACGAGCCCAGAGGCTCACTGGCTCGGCCGTGCTCCTTTGCTGAAGCCAGAGCTATCAGAGAGCCAGCGTTGCCTTCTGCCAGAATAATGGCACTTCCAGCAACAGGCCTGGGAGGGGGCAGAGGTCTGGCATTGATTGGGAGTTAAGAGCTGCTTATTGAATTAAGGCTGTTGCCTAGAGTAGTTTGCTCCAGCAATCCCTGCCCATGAGCTCGCTCTCCATAATGGACCTGGCCTACAGCGAGGGCCTCCCACCAAGAACCTCTCAGCTCCAGGCACAGCCACCAGGATCTGAATTTCCAGAGTGTGAACTGTTCTGGGCAGGCTTCCCTGTTTTAGCTCAGACTTCTGAGCAGCACAGCGAGGTCGAGGATGCTGTGCACAGCTGTGGCAGCCCAGGGGCAGCTCTCTCCTCCCTGTCTCCTGGGCATGCAGGAGGTTTGGGAGAGCCAGGAGGCTGCTTGTGTATGCCCAGAGGCAGCCATTTGCTCAGCAGTCTCTGCTGCTGGGGGCAGGAATGGCAGAGCCCTTTTGGAAAGGTTTCCAAGGCAGGATGCTGCTTTGGTTTTTTTTTTTAAATAATCTGCATGTGGTTGTGACTCAGAGTCATGCCTGGTCTCCCTTTTGGGAGGTGCGTGGTCAAAGCTTGGAGATCAAGAGCTTCATTCAGCCACTGCTGTGTTTGGGGGAGTTCTTCCTCTACTCAGCAGAGGTGGGAAAGGCAGGAGGGCAGTACATGCCCAGAAACTCATCTGGATTGCTGCCTCCTGAGCCAAAGCCTCCAACCATGTCTGCAACATCCCTGGTGTCTCTACACGTGCTGCATCTGGATGAGGCAGGATCTCAAGGAGGTCAAATGAGACAACAGGAGAAGCCAGCCCTGATCCTTCTTTTTTTCCCCTTTTGGAAGCAAGGTCAAGACCTTTCCCTCCAAATATAACCTGCACAAGTGTGACAAATCTCCCTCTTTGTTTTGGAACAAATCAAAATAATTTGCCAGCTGAAATTGCAATTTTCTGTGAATAAACACATTCCACTTCCCTGCATCCTACCAAAGATCTGTTATGATCTACCCAGGACTTCTAATGTGAGGATTTGCAGACATGTCTCCCTGTCAAAAAGCAAACAAAAGTCATGGGTTCTGGCCACAGAGTTTTACACTCTTATGAGCAGTGTATGCCTCAGGTCTCCAGTTTTGAAAAGCTGAAGGCAAAACCTCAAAAACTCTATAAAAGCAAGGCTGTCTACACTAGGTGAGTTGAAGAAGGAGGCTGAAGCCCTTAGGGAGAGAGGAAGAGAAGCAGGAGAGCTTTCCTGCTCTCCTCCCAGATGGAGAGAAGTAGTGTCATGAAAAGAAGCTGAGGGTAGGTGATTAGGATCTGACATCAGCCTGTGTCCTCTCCCCTTCAGCTGTACAACAAATTAGACACACCAGCAAAGCAGGGGTGCCCAAAACATCAGCACAAGGCTTGCTGCCAGCAGTGGGACAGGCCAGCTGTGCCAGGTCCTTGCCTCTCTCCTTGGAAGGACATGGAAGAGGACAAGGACAGCACTGGAGAAAGCACAGGCAGGAGCAGCTGTTGAACTGTGTGCTTTGATATTGTGTCACCAAGGAGCTGTCTGCCTCCAAGCCCTGGGCCTGCTGTCAGGAATGCCCTAGGGAAGAAGGTAGCCAGACCTTGTCCAGATGTCCTGAGGCACAGAGAATGTTGCCAAGCCGTGACAGGGTGTTAATTAAAAATAGTAATAAAGGTGGCAGCATTAACACCCGCTGCTCAGAGCGGATGGGATCACTCAGCTCATGGCACAGCTCCCCCAGTCCCCCCAGAATGTCCCCATGAGAGCAGAGGGACAGGTAATGACGCCTTTGACCGTGGCAAAGGGGTGCAGAAAGATCCACAGAGGTGTCACAGCCAGCAGGGCTGCCAATTCTCCACATTTCCTACGACCTTTCACACAAGCCATAATTCACCTCTGTAATCTGACCTGGAAAACTGTTGTTTCCTCTCTTGCAGGTTTCTGTGCCAGACCTGCCTGCTGTTCCTTTGGGATGTTGCATGATGGAGTGAGAGTTCAGGGCTGGAAAACCTGTGCTCAAACCAACCATTTCTGCTGTACCTCTGTTTCTCCATGCAGGGGTAATGTTTACATCCCTTTGTGAAACATCCAGACCCTCTAGAAGATGTGGTGCTGCACAGGACTGAGACATTAAAATAAACAGGTAAGGAGAACAGTAAACTAGCCTGGAGAAAAGTTGACATTCCCAAGTGCTCATTCAGACAAAGGAACACCTCCTGCCAACTGCTAGCACAGACCTTCTCCCAGATGAGGGATGTGCCAACCAGCTGGGCAGCTGCACACACCAAAACCAAGGCAGATGCCCCAGCTGTGGGCTCCAGGGACCTCCTGCATGTGCCCACTGCAAGTGAGGCTGGCTGTTTTGGGGAGATACACACCTTCCTTGCAGGGGGACCCTCACTGTGGGCCAGCCAGGCACTGCAGCAGCCTGTGGGCACGGACATGCAGAGCCTGCTCTCTCTCCAGCTGTGGGGGCTCATCCTGGGCTCCTCCACAGGCTGGGTTCTCCCAGCAGGGATGCTGTCACTCTCTGTTTCCCTACTGAGACTGACAGGAGCTGCATGGCTCTGATGTGACAGCTCCTGGACTTGCTTCCCCACAGAGGTGAGCTGGGAATGGGCTGTAGGGAGCCCCACAACAGCAGGGGCTGATGCTGGTGAAATGCTTGGTGCTGTGGGAACAGCTGCTTTACTAATGAGGGAGAGAGCTGCTCCAAGCAGGCCCGGCTGCATGGACACCCCTCACACTCCTCCCTGCAGGAACCAGAGCATCCCCTCGCCATGTCACTGTCCTCCTCTTCTCTGGGCCCATGGCAGCCCACAA
This sequence comes from Dicaeum eximium, assembly GCA_013396995.1. Lineage (NCBI taxonomy): Eukaryota > Metazoa > Chordata > Aves > Passeriformes > Dicaeidae > Dicaeum > Dicaeum eximium. The sequence goes on from VWZP01009615.1 coordinate 879,334, forward strand.
AGAATCTGTCACACAGCTGGGGCAAGCACCCACCTCAACCCATTCCTCATTTCCCCATCAAAACCAAGAGGACCAGCTTGGTAACTAGAGAGCCCAAGTTTCCCAGTCCACATTGCTTTTCCATGCAATCTGCCCTGCTCTTTCTCACAGGGATGGAGGTCCCGTGCCCAGCCCATTTGGAACAACTCATCTTTTGTGAAGTGCTTGGTGGTGCAGCCAGCAGGTGCCCCCCTGGCAGTGGGGCAGCTCCCCACGGCTTCCATCAGGCAGACACTGCTGGAGATGCAGTGCCCTGGTGTCCCCAGAGCAGATCAGCCCTGCCAGTCCTTCAGCATGGATGTGCTCCCTGCTCAGTGCTGGGCCAGCTGTGTGCCCTCCAGATCAGGGAGCAGCAGGTTCCCACTGCTCCCATCCCTGCACGGCTCCAGCGCCAGGACCCTCCACAACCCTCCCTGACAAAGAAACACAGCTCTTGGCAGGCCCTTGTTATTTCAGCTAAGGCTCATCAACCATCCTTCTGTCACTAAATGCCTTATTATGTGCAATTAATGGACTGACTGAGAGCAGCTACAAAGTCCTTCTCCCCGTGAACCCACGGAGGCAGCTGGGTTACTTCTGGTGACTTTCTAATGCTGCCAGCTTCATTTCTAAATGCAGCTGTGCAAGGGGAGAGAGAGAGGGAGGGAGAGAGAGAGGCAGGGAGGGAAGATGAAGCAAACGAGCGAGCTCAGATCCAGCAGTCCTGCCTTTCAAGCACCCGCAGGCAGCGTGGCAAAGAGCTGCCTGCCATCCCCGGGGCCAGCACGTCCCTTTGAGGGGCACTCTAACATGGTCACTGTCCACAATTGCTCAGAGGCAGTCGCTGGCTCCAGCCCTGCCCCACGCAGACAGGTCTTTTACCGCCGTCTTTAACTTTTTTCATTATTATTAATAATACAACAAGAGGAAAGGGAGATAAGAGCAAACTGACAGTGTAGGCTGAAACAGCTATTTTGACTGTAGCCAAACTGCACTCAGATGTGCAAAGCAAGAGAATAATTTCCACTCTCTGATCTCTCAAAGATCATCCTCTTAGATGCCACAATTACATTTGAAAACAGTCTGATGGTACTTGAAGTCGCTTTCCCTTGACAATTAACCTATATGTGCACACCCTTCATGACTTCTTGCTGCAATAACAGATGTGTGTTTTGAACCACTACTACAGTCCCCACATCCACTGCTGAAAGCAAAAACCAGGTAGCAGAGGGCTCCTGAGCCAGGCCCAGACAAAAGGACACTGGTCTCATCGGAGCGTGGCACTGAATTAATCTGCCTTTAGTAATGCCTTGTTACCAAAAATAAGAGAGTTACAGCTGGCATTTATGCAAGCAATTCTTCCACTGTGCTAAGGCAGTTCCTAAGGACTGAGTGATAAAGGAATTTGATGTAGCTTTTTTTAAAAAAAAAAAAAAAAAAGGCAAAAATCAGCATTTCATGAATTTCACGTCCCTCTGCCTTACTTGCTTTATGCAGAAACTATGGTGCCCTTTTACCAAAGGATATCTGATTCTTTTAGGGTTTTTTGAGGATGGGTAGTACGACAGAAGTAGATACTTAAACTGTGGGGCCAAATTCATCACTGAATGAAATGGGCCTAAGCCCTTTGAAGCAAAGGGCGAGGCAATTGCTTAGATTAATCCTAATGACCCAAGGCAGAACTCATGGACAAACCCTTGCAGGGTTTTCAGCTCTCAAGCAAACGTAGCTAAAGCAGCTGTTACACTTTGGAAAGCAAAATGAAACCCCAAGGATTTGCCTTAAAACAAATTACGTCCATCCTAAGAGTGAACCACCCTACTTTGAATACTAAGAGAGGACTGACCAGCCTGTCATGGTTACAGCTCTGAGGGACACAATCAGGTCTTCTCTGCTCTGCTGAGCTTAGAGGAAAGTAGGTAAAGCCCCTTTTAAAACCCTTAGTGAAGCCTGACAGGAGTTAGGATGGCAAAGATGGGTGCTTAGAGTAAAAGTTTCTAACAAAATCAAATCATGGAGACTTTCCTTGGAGAGGAAAGACACTGCATGAGAGGAGGAGCCCTGCAGCCACAGTTCTGCTCCAGCATCAGGTGATGAGAAGCACCAGCTGCACTGCACAAAGCTGGTGGGAAGCTGCAGCCTTCTTGCTCCTTCCCTCTCCCTGTACACCCAGGAAATACTCATCTGTTTATGGAAATGAGGAGAGGAGCCACCAATGAACCACAGTCAGCCACCTAAGGGAAATGACTGGGGCAAACAGGAGGTGTAAATGGTAGTTACACCCCCCAGGGCCAGGCTTCACTCTTGTGCCCAAGTGCACAGCAGCTCTCCAGCACTGTCAGTCCCACTCCCAGCTTTGCTCGCAGCAATTTTGGCATGACCCAGGGCATGAGCTGTCTGCCTGCAAGGTAGTTTTGTAACCATAGCCCTCTTCTCCCTCCTCCACCTGCAGGAAAGTTTACCTTTCCTCATCAGAGAGGACTTTTCACAGCACCAGCTAAAAGAGCAGCAGAGGGGCTTTCTGCACATGTAACCCAAAGGAAAAACATGAGATGCTGTTTTCCACTTCAGCCACAATGTCTTTTTAATCCCATGCAAGCTGGGAGCATCTTCAAGGCTTTGTTGTTTCTTTAGCAGAAGGGGAAGAGCTAAAGTCTGAATATGAACACTACAAACATTTCTTTGAACCAGCAAGATTTACTGATGTGCACATGGCTCCCAATACAGATGCACACAAGACAGAAAGACAGACAGACAGAAATAAAGAAAACACATATATTCCCCCACTGGTTTCTGTCACCATTTGATTCCACTGCACTGCAGTTTTACTAGGGAAATTATTTGGGGAAAGGGAGTTAGACAACATTTCCCTGACAGCAGCCTGTCAACTGGCTCTTTGAGTGTCAGGGAAAAGAGCTGCATCTCACATCTTTAAAGTGCCATTCTGTCACACCAGAAAGGGAAGACACACATCAGGCTTCCCTGGGGCCACGTGCTCGTCCCCCCTTCTCCCTCACCAGAGCTGCTGCCAGCACACGTGGCACACCCATGGCCTGTGCCCCCCAGCCCCAGAGCTCACCACCATCTGTGTCCAAGGCTGCACCTCTTCAAGGATGGAGGAACAGGCAGAGATGCTTGGGGCTATTATCGCTTCCAAGGCAGGATGTGGTTTTGCCTTCCCGAGTGGTTTGCCCTGCCTGGCACAGAGGGAAAATCAAGAATAGATTCCCTGACATCCCACCTCCAACTGACAGCACATAGCATAATATGTAAGGGGAGAACAGGAGCGTTTCTGTTGGGAACAGCAGCTTGAGGTTCCCTCACTGCAAGGGGCACTTGGTCCCTGACAGCCTCTGGGACAACTCAGCACAGCCCTTCTCATGCCAGGCATAGGCAGGAGGCTCCATCTATCTTATCTGGAGCTCCAGCACTGACTCCAGCGAGTTTTTCCAACCCCAGGCTGACACTGTACAACCCCCTCCCCTTCCCCCAATTGATTCTATCCCACATTATCCAAACAGGGTTGTGGCTCTTCCAGCAGACACCGAAATTATCGGAGCACAGCAAACCCTCTGCTGCAGAGCCACTGCCTTTGAGCCCAAGGAGCAAGTCCCCCCAGCTAGCTCCATTTCAGAAAGGAATACCTTCTGCACTGCAAATAACCTTATTTTTCAAGCCTCTGCTTTCTAAAGATGAAATACCCCAAGACAAGAGTGGGCATTTCTGGAAGTGCAGGTTTCACACCAGGAGAGGAGAGGATGCAGTTCACAGCTGCGATCAGGTTATTTCCCATGATGTTTCCCTGGCAACCACGAAGCTCAATGTCTGGGTGACATTTGCAAAGTGTAATAGTTTTTGAAAGCCAAAATATACATATTTTGTCAGTTAGTGTTGTGTTTCCCTTGAGACAGGCCAAAGGATCAAACAGAAATTCCATGGAGAGCTGATTAGGCTCCATGTAAATAGGGCAGACAAGCAACTCAACTACATAGCCTGGCACCTGGGGGCTGGCAGGGACTGTGTTTCCACACTGCTCACACACCCAGCCACCATCTACTGAGAACCTCCAGGTATCATTTAAAAAGTGCAATTAAGGGAAACAAAATACATCCAGGATGTGCTTGGGAACTACTGTGCAAACACAAGGCTAGAAAGCCAGGAAGGGTGCAAGATGCAGTGGGGAAAAAAGAGGGGAGAGAGAAGACTTGCCTGCAGCGATGGAGTGAGGGAGCAGCAGTTTCTTGGTTAGGACTGTAGGTTTCTTCATCTCCTCCCACCCTGCAGCCAGTCCAACTAGTTAATATCACGTTTTTACCAAAACAGTTCAGTCCTCACCCCAAGTGCTTTTGTAGAACCACACCAGAGAGCTCAGCAAGGCATTTGCACCCAGCCTTTACCTTGCCCTGCTCTATCATAGCTTGTGACTGGTTACAGCTGTTGTGGGAGGGAGCCCAATGAGGGCACAAGCCCAATCAACTTTCCCATTCCTCCTGTTGCTGCAAAGGATTCACTTCATTATAGTAAAGGCATTTCTTTTTTCACCTCCTAGTCTTTCTGCTGGGATCATGTGCAAGTCAGCAGCTCCAAGCGGTTTCTACCTTGTTTATAGAGGCACTAGGAGAAACCATGCACTGGGTCTTCTGCATCAAGGCTTGGTCAGCTTTTCTTCACATGATCATTTCTGTCTGCTTTTATGCCTCATATTCCACTGGAGCTGCTGCCCTTTGAAAATTTATTTTGCAGTACAAAGTTTCCCACCTATTTCTGAAGAGAGGCAGGTGTGTGAAGAATCACCCTCCAGGTGAATGCTGCCCACAGCTTAATAACAGGGTTACTCATTTCTCCTCAGAGGAGGTTCTGAGGTGTGAGTTGCAGCTTTCAGTACAAGATTTTGTGAAAACAAACTTCTGGTGGTGGCTACATCAAGGGCAAGAAACTCAAAGCTCTCCTCCAGCGTGGGCAGAAGTTGGCTGCAGCAACCTAAACATCTGAGCACGTGTTTCCTTCCCTCCCCTCCCTGCCCCTCTTGCTTGGCTCTTTTTTGTTCTGGAGGATCTGTGAACAGGAGCTCCCAAATGCCCAACAACCTGATCAGGTGCTGTTCTGCCCCACAAACATTTGCCCCAGGGAGGATAAACAAGCACACCTCTGGCTCCACACTTGAAGCTGCCCTCTGTGCTTGTGCTGGATGTGGGCTCAGGCTGGGAGATGCTGAGGATGTGCAGATGAGGAATGCTGTGCTCGCCTGGCTCCTTGGCTTTGAGAAGCTGCTCACTGCAGAGTGCAGACCACCCTCCTCCCCAGCAATGTGTCGGGGCTGAATTGCAGAGTGACGGGCGTGGCGCCAGGGCTGTGCAGCTCCCGGTGCTCGCGAAAAGGAAAAGGAAAAGCAGATGGTGCTGGCTTCTTCCTCGGGCACATGGCTCAGGTGCCAGCCACGCAGTCTGGGAAGCACAGAGGTGCCTCTGGAGAAGGGCTCTGCTCAGGTGCATGGGAGAGGCTTTGAGTGCAGCCCCTTTAAGGCAGTTTTGCTGCTGTGGAAATATTTATAGGGAGGCTCATCACCATGGTATCTGAGCACTACTGACTAATGGGGCGGATGGAATGCGCCTGCTTGTATTTGTTATTAATTTCTTTAAGGGTGGCTTTCCTGACACTTCGTTTTTGTTCTCTGCTTCGATGTGGATGTAGTGCTTGTGTGTATAGAACCTTTCATAGTTGTGTCCCTTGAAGGCACCATGGAAGAGATGAGTGTTGGGAGTGAGGATAATTAAGGGAATCCTGTCAGCCAGTTCATCCCCTACATTTTGAGGTGGTTTAAAAAGGGAAGGAGAAAGGGAGGCAGGGATGTCACTATAGCCATCAGGAATTAAATTGTTTTTAACTTTTAAAAATAGGAATTCAATGAAATGGGGTAAGTCACCATTTCTCTCCACTTCTGGGATGAAAGAAAGTGGCATTGCAAAGGCACTGACCACTTAGATCAAAAGGAGCATGGATGAGAATCAGCAGTGGTATCAGCCAGGATGAGAGATGCTTTCAAAGTGTATGGCTTCAACATGCTAGGATTTTAAAATTATTTTTTAGCTAAAAAAAAATAAATTACATTGGCAGTGGTCCTGGAGTAATAAACCCTGACGAAAAAACAGAGTCAAAACGATGACTTTTCTTTGAATAGACAATTTTGCTGGCATTAACTGTGTAGAGCTGAATACTTTTGTTAGCCCCTTGGCCAGATCTGGCCAGCTGGCAGCTCCTTTTGCCAAGAAAGCCTTTTGTGAAGACGAAAAAAGCACATTGCAAAAGGGAAGTGGTGTAGAGCAAATCCTTGCTGCAAGATCACAGTCACCGAGAAGTATTTTATGGTTTTGGCTTTTCCATAAAGGGACTGCTAGAAAAGACTCTCAATAGGCGTCTGTGTTCTGGGCTATTTTGTGTGATGGTCCTCGAGGCCTGGAGCAAAGCATCCCAGCTATGTCCACAGTTCTGGTCTTTCCAGCTTTTCCTAAACACATCCACATTGCCCCTCTCAGTATTACCATGACGCTGACTCACCCACACCACACACATTTCTGGATGTTGTGTGACTGTCACTGAAGTGGCAGTGCTCCAATCAAGAAACAATGGAGTCAGAAATCCATGGGATTGCCCCACCAGTTTGGCATATTTTACCTGCAGTAGGACACAGTAGACAACAGAGAGGTAAATGCCTGCTGCCCTGAGCTTGCTTGAAAGCTGCAGGGCTGGAGCACAAACCCCATGCTGCTCCTGGTGAGTGATGTAGGGATGAGGCAGCTTCTTTCCAGAGGGCCTGCCCTCTTCCTTGCCCAGACTCACCACATCTCACAGGTCTCCACTGTTGACAGGAGTCCACATTTTGCAATAGCCTCACTCCCTTTGGGCTTGTCCCTGCTGGTGAGAAAACAAGGAGGCCAAGCACCCAGAAGTTTGGGGTTGGAATAGCCTGTGTGAGCATGTGACCTGCAGCAGAGGGCAGCTTATTCCACTCCATCCTTGCACTGCCTAAACCCCAGCTCTGCTCATTTCTTCCTCTGCCTGTGAGCAAATGCCTGACTCTGGCTTTCCTTTACTTTGCAGGTGCTCTCAAAGGCACAAACCTCTCAGATCCTTGGGAAATGCCAAGCAATTCCACCTTACTGCAGCTGTGGGAGACCTGCAGATTTGCCTCTGCTCAGAGCCATTTTCCAAGCCTTCCATAATGGAGTCTTTAATGTTGTGTCTGAAAGGCCCAGGAAAGTCAGTCCAGATTGTGAGAAAAGTCTGACAAGTCTCTTGCTGAGCCATGTGAACGTCCATGTACTCCCTTAGCTTCAACAGCAGAAATCAGATCCTGAAATAGACTGGATGAATGTAATCCATCATTTTTGCAGGTCTGTCTAAGCCACAGGACTCCTCACACAAATCTTTACAGAGAGGTCAGGTGGCTGCCAGAATCAAAAACTGCCTTGCAAAAGGGCACAGTTCAAGAAATTAGGATACAATGGCACACCTGCAGCACCAACACTTTTGGAAGAAAGCAGCATGGTCTCCTTGCCCTGGAACAACCATGTCCAGACCAACACAGACCTGAAGCACGCCCTCAGCTCATCATTGCCCACCTGGTAGCTCCAGGACAGCCAGGTGACAGATGTGGCAGACCGCTGGCACAAGCAGTGACAGCTGAAGACCAGTGAGAGCATTTGAGGTGGGAAACCAGTAGGTGAACCTGGATTACCCCATCTTTTCCTGGCTCCTCGGCATGCCTGATGTGCAGTGAAGCAGCTGAAACGAGAGGGGACAGCTCTGACCAGGAGCAGCTGAGGAGCACGTGGGCACGGGGGAGGCTGCCAGGTCGCAGCTGCTGGCACTGCAGGCACTGCCCACACCACAGAGAGCCACAGTGACCTCCTGCCCAGTGCCAGGGGGCTGAACCCTGCAAGGCCAGGCACCAAGGGGCTTCTCCCATCTCCAGCATCATCTCAAAGGCTGACACTCATAGCTTCAGAGAGAAAAGACTGATGATGTCTCTGTCCGAGGAAAAGCGTTGGGATGATTTCCATGCTCCTCGGACCAGGGATTATATCCCACTTTTTGCCCTGTGAGGAGTTTTCATTAGTACTCTGTGGTGTGTTCGTCCACCAGCTCCTTGTGTGTTACCCTTGCTCTTATCTTTATAATCCTCAGCTGCCAGGCTTCACCAGTTATAGTTTGAGATTGTGAGCCTTGCAAGGCTCAAAATTGTTTTAACTCTTTCTTCCCGACAGAAGGCTCATTTTAAGTTGCCTGTGTGATGGTGCTAATGGTATCCAATCTCTCCTGGAAGACACGCAGCCTCTCCTGCCCTCTGTTAGCTTGGCTCCTCCAGTACTTCCAGATTCCTTTTCCAATCTCCCTGTCCTCTTAATTTGGTTTAATCTTGAGGCCCACAGTCCTCCTTTCCCTCACTTTTCCCCTACTCCCAATTGTCTCCGCCCCAGGCCTGCACCAGGGGCCAGCTCATGCCCCCTCCCAGCAGTCACAGCCCCACAGAGAGAGCAGGGCTGGCATCGAGGCAGGTGGGAGTGACCCAGGGTCCTGCCAGCCCCGTGGGGATGCCACCAGGCAGAGCCACCAGCCCAGAGAGAAAGCCTGCCACGTTCTCTCCTGTCCCCTCTTGCTCAGAGGCCAGGCAGGCAGGCAGTGGTGGTGCCACAGGGGGCTGAGGTCTCAGTCTCCATCTAATCAAATCCATGTTTTCTTTTCTATCACGCAATCCTCTCAGGAGCTCATAACCTGGGAAGGGCTACATTCCTTAGGCAGATGGGTTATTCCACTTGGAGAGGGTGGGGGAGGCAATAAAATTCCATTTTGCAGCAACTATTCTAATGAAGCAGGTTATTGGTAAAATATTTTTGGATTTGTTTAGTTGTTTCCCAAACATCTTGAAGTGGTGGTTCAAGATGAAGTTATGTTCTGAGAGTGTCATCCAAAGAATGCAAACAAAATGTTATTTTAAAACCCAGATGTCTGTTTTTCTTCATTCCAAATTTTTCATTTTGTCACCAAGCAGAAAAAAAAAAAAAACCAACAAAAAAACCAAACCCATAGATTTTCACACAGCCTTATTCTGAGAAAGGTAAGATATTAACAGGAGCAACAAAATTCTGTGCAACTCACATTCTCACCATAGTGCAATAGTTTCTAAAAGCACCCGGGACAGATTAAACATGTGAATGCTCACAGTACCTCAAACTAGGAATGCAATTAGTAATTGATTTATATCCTCTGGTATCAGGGCAAAAGCAACTTAAGCAGCAAATAAAAGCAGATTCGGTTTTCTAGCTTTGTTATCTGCTCTTCTTCAAACACGCTAGCAAGATTTAATAGCAGGGAATTTTAACAGTCTTGTGTTCATTAAAATAATAATTTTCTTGCCATTTGTTACATTTCAGAGTGCTTTTAGTCCAGCCACATGGAGAGGGGACGTGGGTGACCCCACTATGCTTTTATTGGGGATGACATCTTGGTTGGCTCTGTTTCCCATCCTCCTACCTTTTCTTGGTGAGAGAAAAGTCCTTGCATGGAGGCATGAGCCTCAAATCACTTTCGACACCTGGGCGTGGACTTCTCCTATTCCTCCCGAGGTCTGAGGTAATACCTAGAGTTTAGTGCCCGTGAGAAAAAAAGAGAAGGTGCCACATCCAGTACATGCTAACCTGACCACATTTTATATTGTTAAAAGTATGAACATGTTTTCACCTCCCTTTTTCAACCCTCTTCCTAAAGCACCCACTCTGCTGCAGAGATTTTGCCTGCACAAGCGTACCCGCCTGAATAGGAGAGACTTAGTTACAGAAGGACAATTGCTGTGTGGATGTGATTTGAATTCCTTTGCTGCCAATCATCACAGGCAAAACAACAGGAATAGCATTTGCCTATTGACATCAGGGATTTTGCAGCATAATGCATAATTCAGCCGGCGAGGTGTGTGATATTTCCCTCCTGACACTGCTAATTCTCACCAGCAAGACTCACCTTTCTCACCCTGTGATTTGCTTTTAGCTGCTGCTTCTATCAGGCTGTCCACGAGGACACAAAGAACATATTAAAGAGCTTACAGTTAAATCAGATCCCACAGAAACAGGCGTGCCGTGCAGCTCCCCCCCACCCCAAACGTGCATTTCATAAGAGGGAATGGTATTTATGAGGATTTTTTACATTTACTGCTCCCCCATTAGGAATCCCTTTAGGTTTCTTTGAAGCTGCTCAGCATTTTTTGGGGGGGGTTTAAATCCCAGCACACCAGCAGGAGCACATGCTGTGCCAATTCAGTGGTCCCCCTTTCTAAAGCATTTGGTTGCTTAGCAGGGAAGGATGTTTGTTCAGATGACCTGGGAGCCCACCCTGGTGTGAACTCTCCTAAAAGGACAGTTTATCTGTCTCCTCTGCTGTGTTTGCCTAGCTCCAGAGATGAGTTATCAAAAGTGGTTTCTTTGCTGTGGAAGGAGTGAGAGGAGGAAAGGAGGATGAGGGAAATCAATATGGATATCATTTGTCAAAACATTAGGCCAACTGATGCTGTCTGAAGCCCCTGAGGATGCAGGCAGGCTATTGAAAGGTGTAGTTTTGCAGGACTTGATGATTTCAACCTGAACAAGACACAGCTGTGAAATGTGGCAAACCACAGGCTTATGCCTAGGGGAGTACAACCCTTCCCAGATGGGTGACATTCCTCCTCAGCAGCCTCGCTGGTACCCTGAGCACACAAGAAATCCAAGAGATATTTGCCTGACAAGCCTCAGGCTCCGATAAGCTCCACTAAAACAAAAAGATGGGAGGCACTGGATGCCCTTTTGTAATGGATTGCCACCAGTCTGGCCCTGTGCCCTAATGCTCAGAGGCGTTAGGGGGTATCACCCCTGTACCTGCAGCAGGTGCTTGCAGGTGATGTGGGGAGGGCAGGTGACCCTCCCACCCTCAGGTACCACTTGATCCCTCACTTATGACTTGCTCCTGATGCTTTGTCTTCACTCTGGCTGCAAGAAGCTTCATGCAAGGCCAAGTGCCTGCCACCAGCTGCATGGGGTTTGTCCTCAGGGCCTGTGAAGGACAAGGTCTCCTCTCCTCCTGAGCCCTTGCCGTGTCTGCCCTGTGCAGCTCGGCTCTGCCTCTCTGGTTTAGGGTAGCCAGCCCATGCTCTGCCTCCTTCAGTCACCAGGTAACATCCTGTGCCTGACATGAGCAATAAGAGCCCAGCCTGAAAGCTGGTGCATTATAAATGATTTATTGGTCTAATAAAGAGCCTCAAATTATCTGCCGCCTCCTTCCTTTCTCCCCTCGCCCCAAGGACCGATACAGCTACCGTGCAAACATTTTCTACCTCGCATTATGTAATGTCACAGAGAAGAAAAACAAGTATACAGCCCCCCAGGGGGCCACATGGCTGGCAGCCCCCCCATCCCCACCAGCAGCCTCTGCACAGGCATCACTGCCAGGCAGCTGGGGCACAAACCGAGCACTCCACGCTCCCTCAGAGCATCCATTTTGCTGCTCTTCCCTTCCCATCCTCAGTGCCTCTTGCCTCCAGCATCCCGGAGAAAATAGGAGTGACCTGCCCTCTTCCCACAGCCTCGCCATTCTCTTCTGGCTGCCAAAAGCCAGGGGGATCCTCTCCTGCCTGATCCCTGCCTCTCCACCCCACGCAGAGATGGGGCTCGTGGGGTTGAGGGTTTGTAGCCAACATGAGCTGGGCTGTACTGGAGGGGTGGGCAGGCTGGCAAATGGAAGGCCTCATTAATTTCAGGAATGGAGGATTTTGCCCCCCAATATGTGAGCCCTGATAGCTCACCCAGCCTCCCACATACCATCCTCATCTCTAATCCATACACCACTGCTCCATCACCATCCTTTTTGCAGCAGTCGATACCAGCCTCCAGTTGATAAAGTCTGAGAGCTTGTTATCTACTGTTACACGTGTAGCTTTTTCCTTCAGCTCCTCAGGGACCTTCCCTCCTCCCTGGCTAGCCTCACCTCCTGCATGCCCTCACACCAGTTGCTCCAGGAGAGCCCTTCCTCGGGATATGGAGCTGGGTGAGCCACACAATGTGCTGGGAGCACTCGGGGTCTCTCCTGCCCCATGGTTCAAGCCCACAAGTCGTTCCAGCTCACTTGAGCAGGTCACAGCTTCTCACGACACACACAGAGCAGGAATAATAAATTAACCTACTTTAGATGGCTTGCAGGCCTTAACAAGTAAATGTTGCTGAAGGGCTCACAGAGTCTCGGGAAGTGGCACTGTGAAACAGAGGAGTATTATCATCATCATCATCATCTGCTATTACCCTGAAGATCCTGAAGTCAGGGGAGGTGAACTGAAGACAACAAAACAGTCCTAAATATTCAACATCAAATTATTTGAAATGTGGCAAAGGGAAAAAAAAAGAAAAATCAGGATAAAGAAAAGGTACAGCTAAGTTGTCCTTCCAGGCATTTTAGCTTCAGCATGTGACAGGAGCCCCATGACTGCGAGGCTGCCCTCCCCTCTCTGCATGACAGGGAGCACAGGAGCTCTCCTGGGCATCCCACAGCCTCCATAACTCCCAGGAGGACCCTCAGTGGGGTTGACACATTTCCAGGCACAAAGATGTACCTGAGCCCACGAGGTCTCCAAAAGTTGCGCTTGTCCGGTGGGACCCGAAAATGCTCCTCACCAAACAGGGGGGCAATGCAAAGATGTGGGAACGGAGTGGCACCTATCTGGGGCCTGAACTGTTTGGCCAAGGTAAATAAGAGAACAAAAATTCTGGGAATGATGTTATAAAAGGTGTATTTTGAGTACTTGCATTCCCTGCAAGGCTGACCTATTTAGCAGAGGGACTTTAGCCCCTAGGAAGAATTAAATAATACTGTTGAGAAAGCAGGACCATAGGGACTGAAGAGCCCCAAGGTCTCTGCTGCTCTGTGGGTGCCCAGGCAGCCCTGGGCTACCACACTGAACCACCCAAACAGCTGACATTCTTCTCTTACCTTATCCCAAAGGCACAGCTACACCTCAGCCTGTGCTAGAGCCAAGCACAGTACATGGGGCTGCCCTTAGGGAGAAGACACCGACAAAAAGGAGACTTCAAAGCCTTTTCCCAGTGCCTCTAACCCTCCCAGCCCTTCCCATCTTGATTACACTCAGCTGGTGCATGAGCACCTTGTTTCCAGAGTCTTGGTAACAGCAGGTCTCTAAGGAGAGTTTGTTTGTGCCTCTGTGTGTTTTCCCCATTTGAATGGAAAGATGGCTGAGATATATTTTACCCCATCATGCTACTTCATGGCTCCTGATGGTGCTGATAGGTCCCAGGGCTGAAATCCCCAGCTTGGGGGCAAGAGAAGACCTCAAATGAAGGCGTGACTGAGCAGCTGGGGCTGAGTCAGAGCAGCCCCACCAGGAGTGGGAGTCAGCTGAATCCCAGTAGGTGCACCCAGCTCACACCTCTCCCTGTCTTCTGAGGACTGCAGAGCACTTCACAAGCCCCAGGCTGCTGCTGCACTGAGGCTACCACAATTCCTGGTGACCACTGAAGTCCCCTTGCCCTCCTGTGCTGCTCCTTCTCTGCCTGGAGTCCTCTCACACCTCTCCCATATATTGTGAGGGCACCGTGTGGCAGAAGCACCTCAGATTTTGAGTACCTCGCAGAAATAATCCAGTTTCACGTTCTGAAACACTAATGGGCTCGAAGGCAAATGCTCAGAAGCTGGGCCTGGATGGAGCTATTCCAGCAGGGAGTCTAGGCACGTCCATTTTCTTGGGAAGTGTTTGAACTGGCTATTGCCCAGAGACATGAAGGTTTGCCCGAGGACACATCAGCCTGCTTTAACCCTCTCAGTACCTTCCCTAAGCAATTCCTATCATTCTCTGACACTGCACCATATCTAGAGCAGGGCAATGGTTCAGTGGGTTCAGGCTGCCCATTTGCCTGTTCTTTCAAGTGGGGCTGTAGCAAACTGCAAGCAGGAAGGAGAAGCCTGGTTATTAATAATTGTCCGTGCCTACCTGCTCCTTCTGCTGCTCCCCACTGGATGGGTGGAAGAAGGCTGACCAAAGCTGTAGCAGTAGATTTCAGTGGCCAAAGGGCAAAATTTTAGAACGCTAATAAAATCACCCCCACGCTGTCCCCAGAATCCCCTCCCTGTGGTGCTGGTGGGGGGCATCCACTTGAACACCATCCCAAGTGCTGGGCTGGGCTATCACCCACACCTGCAGAGCAGCCCTGGGAGCCAGTGCAGGAGCCCTGTGCCTGAACACATCCCGGCCTCAATGCCAACCCACATGCCACAGGCAGATTTGCAGCCTGCAGGAGGCAGACTAATTGGCTACACGGGCTAATTGGTCACCTCCCTGACAGCTCCAGTCATATTGCTCACGCTCCTTTACATAACCTGGGTGATGTGAAGCTTGCTATGGCTGGTTTGGGATTGCTAGGGAGCTGGTGCAAGTGCTGGTGGAGTTTTATTATTGCTGTTATTTATCGTTATTGGCATTACAATAGTGCCCTGGGGCCTCTGTTAGGATTAGGATGCAGTTGTCCTGGGTGTGGGGAATATTTAGCTGGAGACTCACAGCTGGGAACAAGGTGTGTGTTTAAACTCCCTTGGAAAAGCATTGTTGTGCATACAAAAGAGTCTCTAGCCCAGTGGGTTTTAGTCTTTCCTAGTGCCTTAATGCTACCAGATCTGAACACTGCTCCTTCTGAGATCCACCAGCCTTTGGAAAGGCTTAGGGGCGTAGCAGGACTGCTTTTATTTCTGATTAATGGAGGATCCTGGCTGTCCCATCACCATCCACAAGATCAAAAGGAAGACACATCCTAAAGTCTGCCAGGACCCCCAAGCACAAAGAGCCTCACCTGTGTTTGGTTTGCAGCCTCCCCCCCCCTCTGCCCTGGAACGCCTGAAGGAAGGTGATGGGCATGGCTGGTGAGGAACAGCCCTTCTCTTGCAGGTCAGCCCCTGAGCTCCTGCCCACACTGCTCAGCTCTCAGGGAGGCCGTGGGGAAGGAGAACAGCGTGGCTGGAACACGATCAGTGCTGGCTGCTGCCCGTCTCCTGAGCCTCTGCGTGAGCTGCTCGGACAAAACCCAAGCCAGGAGAGCTTGGCAGTCGTTCTCCTTTCTGCAAAGCAAACACCCCAAAGACCCAGGAGCTCCTAAGACATAATTTAGCAAACACCTAATGGCACACAGCAGCACCAGGCAACAGCTTAGGAAATGCAGTAATGAGCACACTGTTACATTATGACCACTTTTTGCTATTTATTTAGTGCTATTAGCATTTGTCAGAGCAAATGGAAACCGGCTACTGTCCCAGCCTCTTTCAATTGTCAAAGCCATAAAAATTCAAGGCGTGGAATGTGGGGAGAAGAGCTGAAATCTCAGCTCAGGGGGTGAAGAGATTCAGCATAACATGAATGCCACTACACACATTTAATCTGACCAGGATATCAGGCTGGATACCACTGTGCTTTGGACATCAACAAGACCAGCTCAGACGACCAGGTCTCATTCAGTTCATCGTTTCTCTGCACCATTACACCCTTGCACTGCCACTCCTCACAGGGGACAGGACCTCAGCTGGGCACAGAGCAGATAAAAGAAGCCTGTAGCCCTTGTGGGACAACTACAGCAACAAGAAACTCGGGGTCTGCCTCCCACCCAAATGCTGGGCCTGGCCAACTCCTGCGAGCTATTAAAAAACCTGCTGAAATTACGCCTACAGGAGGTGAGAGGCCAAACCAGACAAAGACTTTCCAGACTGGTCCCAAGTCACAGTCAGATCAATGTTGGCACTGTGAACATCCTGCAGCTGCCCTGGAGCAGAATGAAGTGGTCAGGGGTCTAGCTAGAAGGGTTGGACACCTCACTCCCCTTTGCACCAAAGCACTCCTTCCTGTGGCTCTGAAAGAATCTTCTGTGATATCTGCCACAGGCAATGCTTAAAGATTCTGCTTTTTCCTCTTGCACCTGTAGGTTCCCTCCCTGCCTTTGGGACCAGCAAGGGAACACTCCACAAAAGAGAAGCTGCATCCAGACACCCCACACTGCACTCCCAGACACATGGTACCAAGTCTGCCGTGCCTGTATGCCTCTGGATAAAAAGATCATTTAACATGCTCAGTGCTGATGGGCAGTCAAGTAAAAGGCTTCCCCACTAGGCTCACTCTGCAGTAAATTTATTAGCAATGGGACTTCCTAAATAACATAGGTGGAAAAGGGCAACTTGGTGGTATACTGGGAGAGACAGATTTCCACTGCTCCATCAGCTGGGAAACCTCAGTGGGACTGTGCCTCCAGCATTCAACAAGCCTGGCTCAGCATGGAGTAAGTGAATCTTGCTGTATTTAAAGAGACAGTCTCAAGGGCTCCCTTTTAATCTCATCTCTGTTTGCAATTCCCCCCTCTGAGCCTATGAGCAACATTTCTTTCTCCTTCAAGTGCTACTCTGCTCTGTTCAATTTTCTCTTCATCCCTCCCTGCCCTCTCCTTCCCTCCGCTATCCCCATGTTTCTTTAATGGAGCTTGAAATTATAATACGGTGATTCAGCTTCCCTTCGTGTCTGCCAAGAGGCAGGGGCACAACCCTGAAAATAGGGTTTGCTGGTCTCCTCAGCCTGGGCTGCAGCAACCTCTGCCCCTTGAGGCCGGGGATCTTCTTCCTGTCAAAGGTGGCAAGAGGAGAGGAACTTGCCCAGGAGCTTCTGGGGCTGGCCATGGACCACTGTGCAGCCACGGGATGCCATGCACCATGTCCAGAGAGTGATACTCTTTGCCAGGCATATACATGTGGATTTACTGGGGGTGTTTGAAATTACCTGAGTGCCAGCTGGAGTCACAGTGCTCCCTTCTCTCCCTTTGCCTTAACCTTCCCTTCCCATCCCTGCCCCTTGCACATTGGCTGTTTCAGGGATGGGACTCACCCGAAGTCGATGCCTAGGCCCGTTCCCTCCTGAAAACAGAGCCTCTGTAGGCTACATACAGGTCACAGCCTCCATTTCCTTCTTAGTAGCAGAGCTGCTGAGCTCAAATTCATCAGGAAATGTCCTTCTTGTTCCCCTGAAGCTCACAGCAGTTCTCTGACACCTTTCACCCTCTGCCCTGCCCTGGTCCTCTTTCTTTTGGCTTTTACATACCTCAGACTCTTATTCCCAGCTTAACCAGATCCAGTCAACCACTTGCCCCTTCCCAACAACTCTGCATGGTCTATGGAAGAAAAGTCTGCCAAACATCCTCTCTGCCACCAGCCCAGCCTTGGTCTACACTTTTCTTTTCCTTCCTTCCAAGCAATGCTCCTCCTCCTGAACAGACAAATTCTTGTGCCACCAACTCTTTTTTCCTTTCATTCACCAGCTTCCAGGTATCCCAGTTTTGGAGTCACAGTGTTGACACTCTCCTGCATAAAGCATGTGCAGGCAGTCCAGCTCCTACCAGTAATCCCTGCTTGTCTTCATGCCTTCTAGATGAGCATTTTGTCTTGGCTTCATTTTATCCCCTTCTATCCCACCTGCTTCTCTGCTCAGCCCTTTCTCTCACCTTTCCACTCAGTGCCTGTACCTTCCTGCTGTGCATTTGTCCATACCTGTGCTCCAAACCTTCTTTTGTACTTCACAACACTCACCAGTCCATTTTCTCCCTTGCACCTTCTCCATTTGCAGCCTGTTGGCATTTCTCAACCCCTCCCACCACAGCACCCAAGCTCTCTCTCCCCCTCCCAGGAGGTACAAGGGCCTTGGGGCACAAAAGTCCTGCCCCACTTCTTCCCAAAGAGCGTAGGTGTTGTGCTGGCCTCTGCCTGTGCTCAGTGCTGGAGGCTCTCCTGCCTTGCTGAGGGCAGCACTGCGGTCAGGTGTGCTCCCCTGCACTCCAACACCCCTGTCTCACCCCAGGATTCGTGCCAATAATTAGCACTAATGACTTCTGCCAAACTCCCCCTTCCTTCCCCTGCCAGCCATGTCTGTCAGCAGGCAGGCAGCAGGAACAAAGAGGCTTTATCTGGATATGTGTGCACACGAGGTGACCATTACCTTGAGGACTTCCAGAGTCAAGTGACAGGAATTTTTATGGCTGGAGCCTGAGAGCTGGGCTGCCTGCTGGAGAACAGGCTCATGTCCCCCGTGGGTCAGCGGCAGGCGGGGGACCAGCAGCTGCACGTGCAGCATGGAATGAATGGATCCATGGAATACACATTTCTGAGTAGGAAATGTCATCCAGCAGACTGCCAGCGTGGCTGGGACCACATGGGGAGCAGTGAGTGTGTCTGTGGGTACTGTGCCACCACCACAGCACAGACCACTGTGGTGTGTGAGCGTGGGCAGAGCAGCCCCACGTGTCTCCTGGCCTTTCAGGCTAATTGATTTAGGAAGTAGTTAGGCTTTTCCTCCATTAGTGAGGCAACTGTGCCTCCCTAGAGCTTACCCAGGAATACTTTCCAGTAACTGTTCAGATACCAATAAATGATGCATAAGCTAAAGATGCTATGTCAATAAGGAGAGGTTGTGTAATAAACAGGAATTACATTAAAGGAAGGGAAAATAAAATCCCTGCTTCAAGTCACAAAAGGGAAATCCTCAGTATGAAAGGTAGAAAACTGGACTCTTTTGAAGAACCAGCCATTTTTAAAAATCATCAGTAATTCATCTCTCCTATAATTTTTTTAAAAGCCTATGTAATGGTAGCTCAGCCAAGGCAAGACTGCTGTTGGCCCCCTGTGTGTGCCCTCAAGAGATGAGCTCTCTGTGTGCACTCAGGATTTCCAGGCCTGTAACAGCTGTATCAAGTCTGGGGTGTAGCTGAAACCAACCCCAAACCATCACACAATTACAGGTTGTGTCCCCAGGCCGTACCAGAGCCATGGCATGGAAAGCACAGCAGAAATGTCTATAATCACCACCTATATGCCTCCCTGGCTGCCTTTACTACACAATGCAGGGAGCAAGGACCATGGCAGTACACAGAAATCCAGAATGAGGATTAATGGCTATGATACACTGAAACAAAGGTTAGACGATCTGAAAGTGCCTTTCCTCTCCCCTTTCACTTTCATGAAGAACCCTTCTTTGTAGGGGACACAAATGGCAGCAGGAGGGGGAAACCATATACATGTACAAGTCCCTCTGGAGCTGTAATCTTAGTGCCCAGCAGCTCAAAACCCTCACTTCAGATGACTTTAATTGGAGGTAGAGTTGTTTTAACAGAGAGTGTCAAATGACTGCTGGACACGAAGGTTATGTTTACATGAGATGGGTGCTCTGATTTGGCTTCCTTTCCTTGTTGCAGCACACAAGTTGCTTTTCATTGAAGTGTCAGCTTCAGCAACCTTGGTGCAATCCAGGGCTGAGTGACAGTGTGAGAAAGTGTCCCTGTCCCTCTGATAGCCTGCAGGGCCAGAGACAGAAGAATGCATTCAGCCTCAGAGATGTTCCTTTCTCATGCAAGCCCGGCTAGCCTGCAAAACAAAAGGAACCAGCCCTCCCTGCCACTTATTTCTTACTCCACTTCTTTGCAGCTGCTAAGAAGACAGCCCTGCTCCTGCAGACCCGTGGACATCTGCCAGAGCAATGTCAAAAAGGAATTAATTATGATGACAACAATCCTTACACCATATGGCTGTCAGACTCACTCAGGGAGGGAGAACACCTCTGTTTTCTCACCTTTCTTTCGCCCCAGGAGAAGTTTCATTTCTGGATAGTTCATGACAGGGTACTGCCTGTCCTTTCACACAGCCCTTACTCTTCACCCCTCAACATCAGGTTGCTGCTTTCCAGCCCTCTAGGTGCTAAAATTTCTCAACACCTCTCTCAGGAGAAGGCTGAGATCATGGGTTGGCCAGAGGCTCATTCCTGCTTGCAACCCCTGCCTAGGAGAACTTTCCCTTACCATTGCACTGGTTGCCTTCCTCTTCCTCTCTCCTCCACTGTTGTATCAACATTCTCTCCTGCAAAAAAAATGTTGGCTGTGGCCAGAAATGCTCTCTCAGGTGTGTGGTGATGGACCAGCTCCTGATAGCATGGCTGGTCTTTGCCTGAGCAGCTTGTTTCAGGGAATGGGAGGGAAACTTCTGGCTGCTTTAGTTGTGCAGTGCCCTAAGTGCCTCCTTAAAATCAGCCTAAAATTTGGATTAGCAGGGAGGCATTCTCCTATACCACCTTCTGCCACGCACTAAAAGGCCCTCAGTGGTTTTTCTAACCTGCTTTTCTGAGCTCTAGCTAGCCCAAGAAGCCCCATTTAATGTATTCCTCCCTGGTTTCTCATAACCTGCAGCTCAGAAAGCCCTGAGCTGAAATACCTTTCGGAGCAAGAAGATATGTTTTTGTTTTTAATAGCCCTAGGAGGTTTTTATCCATGAATTTGTCCAAATGCTTTTTGAGCCATGTAAACACAAGCCCATAGCATAGCGTGGCAAGGAGTCTCCAGATGAATGGTGCCTTGTATTGGGAATTTCTCCCTGTTGTTTTGAACAATCCAACATGCCAGCTTTAGCTGGTGCCCCTTTATTCTTCATCAACTAGGCAATGGTGTTCCTTGCTTGCCCTCTTGCTGATGCTGTTTCTGATTTTACAGGCCCCTAGCAAAAACTACTCACCAAATTCTCAGCAGAAGAATTCAGCCCTTCTCAGGCAGATTACAATGATTTGCACCAGCTGAGGTCCTGGCCCTCTATCCTTTCTGAAAATGCAGGATGACCCCTAAAGTTTATGTTTGTAAAGCCTTATAAAAACACTTTATATAGTGAAGGTCACTGTGCATCTCAGGCATTTTCTATTCCTACAACACATACACAGCTACAGTTTTTAGCACAAAAATTTCCCTTCAAGACAAGAACAGCAAGACAAAGCAGGCATGAATCCACTGACCGACAGCTTCTTACAGAGAAAATTGTTCCATGGCATTCAAGGGATGTTTAGAATGAGATGATCAGAGTGGCTCAGGCTTAATACAGCTTGACATCATTAACTGTTGGTGTTGAACCAGAACAGTAGAGTAAGCTGTACTTATTGCTAGCCAGATAGTCTCCAATGGCCAAGGAGAAAATAATCACTAAAGGCAAGAGAAGATTAAAGTGAGGTGACAATGTCAGAGTGCTCTTTTTCTACAAATTATAGATTTTCTTGGCAGTGCTCACAGCCTGTTTCTTCACCAGTACTCACAAGAGGAAGTATAAACCTTTTTTCCCTTCACCAACCAGTTTATACCAAGCCATTTCCCTTCCTTAACCTCAGCTGGAGTGGCTGTGGTCACAAGAAGTGCTGGACACATGCCAGAAAGGGACAATGCTTCTGTTTCACAGGTGACACCAGAGGTCCAGGACACCAGAGGTTCATTTCCCTCGAGGGCCCAACTTCTCAATCTTCTGCAGCCCAAAGGGAAGAGAGGATGAGCCCCAGTGAAAACATAGGAAAAGCAAGGAGGCAGCAGCGTTGTGCCTCCCTCCTAGGGCTGCAAGCTCATTGGACACGCTGCCACAAACCCCTCTCCAGAGACACCCTTGCCAGGCCACCAAGGGGAATTTGGGAGAAATAGTGTCCCCATGGTCCTCCCCACCAGGGCACTGCTGCTAACACAAACCTGCACACAGGTGGTGCCATTTGGCCCTGAGCCATCCCGGTAGGAATAAGAGATGCTGGGTTTTGGTGCTGCAGCTTGCCTTGGCTCTCCAAGGCCAGACTCTGCCCTCATCGTGCCCCAAGACCACAACAGAGGAAATCAAGCTCAGGACTTGTGCAAGAGAAACCAAGTCTGCTTCCCCTGCTCCTGGCTGTTCTGCCACGTCCTGCTAGAGAGCAGGTCACCTGTGGGACAGGCTGGAGTTAATTTGGAGTGCTGGCAGCAGACAGAGTCCCTAGCCCACAGGTGAAACCTGACACGGTTTTTCATTAAAGGGTCTCTGAGCATGGCAGGGTTTTGTGCTAATGATGACAGCCACACACCTGAACAACTGCCACCCCTTTTCTTGCAACAATGCTTATTTAGGAAATAAAAAGGAAACCCGAAGAGCTCGAAGCCTGCTGATTGTTAGTGCCTGTGCTCCTCACCCACATCTGTGCCTGACCTCCACAGTGACTGCTGTACTGTGCCTAACCACGTGTGGTCAGGCAGCACGTTTTTGTGCCAGAACAACGATTCAGAAGGGGAATCAGCCCTTCTGCTGCATTTGCAAGCACAGCTTAGCCAGCAAACCTGGGGCTGAGAAATAGCCATGGCCCCCTGCAGCATGGCTAACAGCAGGCAATTCAGCCAGAGCATCCAGAATGCAGCTGGGGTTTTATTCCTCCAAGCTGCTGAACTCAAGGCTGTACTGCCACAGCAGAGAGCAGAAACAAAAATCCTGCTTGCAAGAGGGGTTAGGGAGGGAGATGAGACATGGGCTGCCTCCACTTGGCTCTGTTCACAATGAGGGATCTGTGTTCCCAAGTCCACTGCACAGGGCTCAGATCCTTGCTTAAAAACTACAGGCTGTTCAAAACATTTCTTGACACTGCCCAGTGTGTCCAAAGGATGCAGATGAATTTTCTGAGAGCTCTAAAACAGCTCTCTCTCCTGTCTGAGGAACGAAAACAACTTACATCTTTAGAGTGGCCCTAGAAAGACGGAGCTCACTTTCAGAAATTTGGGCTGTATTGCCAAAAAAGACTGAGGCTGTTCACAGGGATGCAAGGAGACACACTCTCTCCTAGGCAGGTGGATATTTGGGCTTAATTGGCATTATCCAATTGGCACCAGAAATAGAAACTCTTGCTTAGTGCCTGCAGTCAAAACATCTGCTTCACACCTCTTGGCCCTGGGACCTTGAGCCAAAATTCAAGTGCAGCTCTCAAGGGCAACACAGACCCAAGCACCTCTAAAAGTAGTAGACCAAATTAGGATTTCTGCATGCACAGTGCCTATGCCGTGATGATTTTTATTTCCAAAGCACAAAGCTTTCAAAGTATCTTAGAAGTGAGAAATCCAGCAACAGGCCATTTGTATGTCCATGCTTCTGTGGCAGAAGTTTGCTCTCCAGCTTTACCCATTAGGTGATCCTTACATGTAACAAACCAATGGGCTGTGAAGTTTGCACATAAGGGATCTCCTTTATGTAACAAAGGGTTATATTGAGGCCCCTTTACCCCTTCACTAATGGAAGTGCACTGCTTTTATGTCTTTCAGCTTTCATCCCTTACTAAGAACTTGAAGAGACTAATTCTGGTATTGGAGTGCCTCTTTTTGTTTTTATTTTGCTTATGCAGTTTGCGAAGGGATTTTTGCTAAACTGTAGAAACCAAGCCCTCGGCCACTGGCACCTCAGGATGGAAGAGCTCAGGGCAGGAGGTGGGTTACAGCAGGCAGGCTTACCTCCTCTAACCCACCTTCCCCTCCTTCACACAGGGTCCTCTGATCTGGTCCTTGCTGCTGTGACAGGCTTCTCCATGTCTGCTGCTGCTCACAAGAGACACTGGCCACTGTTTCACCAAGGGTACTGTAACTTCAACCACACCAAAGCATATTTCTCACATGAATCTATTCTTCCTTTTCCCTTCCTTACCGAGAGACTTGAACCTACCAGAGACACAGGGCAAGGGAGAGATGCCACACGGGCTGGAATACTGGGAAGCCCATAGTGCCTTTGAGGTGTTGGAGAACCAGGAATTCACGGGCTCTCACCCCTACTCACCTTGTATTTTTGTACCTTTGGGCTGAGCACTTGGATTCCTCCATCAGGTGGCAACACAGCGATGGGAAGCTGCTGCTGTTGTTTCACATTCCCCTCTTTGCTGGTGCATCAGACCTGGTGCAGAACAAACACCTCGGTGCCTGCCCAAGACACTCCCATCCCCACAGCCCCCTGCCAGCGCTGGGTTTCAGGGTGCCAGCTGCCACTGCTCCGCGTCCTTCCTGCCGGGATGCGGGCACACGGGCAGAGAGACGAGGAAGGCGTTTGGAGAGCTGGAGCGGCACCGAGGGAGCGGGGAAGAGCGAGCGAGAAGAGCTCTTCAAAGAGGAACATCAAAGCGTCAGAGACGGGGAGAGAGCTGGGAATGACAGATCTGGTTTAAAGAGCCATCTATCTCCCAGCTCTCACTATGTAAATTACTCCTGCTCGCTGCCTGCCGCTGCTGCAGAGGTAATTGCTGATGTTTTTTGGAAGCACCTCCTTCATGCCAAGACACCAGGCCCAGTGCCCTGCTCTCACAGAGCTGTTGGTAGCAGGGATGTTCCCCACCGTGTGCCAGGGCGGTGAGCTCCTCCTGGGGATGGGGCTGGTAAGGGTGGAAGGCTGGCAACCTGCTCTTTGGTTAGCCCATCCTCCATCTGCCCTCCCTGGCTTCCAAGTTTCTCCACAGCCTTCTCGCTGTGCTGTTACCCTGAGACCTCTCATCCCATCTGTGCACATTATGGCATTCACTCCTTCCCATCCTACTCCTCCTTCCACTGCCTGCTCCTCACTGTCTCCTTCTGGAGCTCCCTCCTACCCTGGCCCCTTTCTGCCTGCCCAGCTGGCCACAGGGCTGCCAGAAAGGCACCTTCCTCCACAGCCTGACCAGCACAGCTGGGGGAAGCGATGCTGGCCCAGGTGCAGCCAGAATCACTGGAATGGAGAGGCTGAGGAAACTCCCTGCTGGCCCTTGTCAGGTTTACAGCACTTGAATCTCCCACTTGAAATGGGGTTAGAACACAGCACCCGGGCCAGGACCAAGGAGGTGAATATTTCGTTTTTTGGAGTCTCTCAGGAAGCCTGTGTACCAAAGTCAGAGCTTCTTTCTTTGGAGAAATAGAGCTGAGCACTTTGCCAATGTCACTGCTTTGAAGTGAGCCAAGGAAAAGCTGTTCAACGGAGACCTCCCCTCTCCCTCTCAAGACCTGACTCTGAGGCCAACCACACAGACCCTTAGTGAGTCCTTCCTTTCTCTCCACCCACCCATTTTCCCTCTTTCAGCTCCAGTGCCTTTAATGAAAATTAGGTAACTTCCACCTCCCTCACAATGGCACGTTCCCGTGGTCACTTTGCCACCTTCCACATTTCAAGTGCCCTCAGGATCAGCATGAGCTATGGGGTTAGAGGGGAAAAGCAGATGAATCTCTGGGGGAGGGGGAGGTGGGAGGCAGGGGGTTACTGCAGGAGGAAGTGGAAGGACACAAGTCTACCGTCCCTGGGAGTCTTCCTCACCCTTGATAAAAAATCAGAGATAATGGCTCACCCCAACTCCCATGGAGAGCGGTGAGTTTGGATGCACAGCCCTCCCAAGGGTTAAGATGTAACACATTTCCCTCTCTAACTTCATCTATCTCAGTGGAGGGAACGAGGTCCTGAAATTCACCTTATGGGCTGAAAACGAGCATGAGAAATTGCAGCCCAAAGGGTCAATTTTCCAGAAATATCTAAGTATCCAGGAACAGGGGCTCGAAATGAAAGTGTCTCTTGAGCCATCTCTTTCCTTCACTGCTGTGGTGTGATAATAAGGTGCTTTTTATGTAAGTGACCTATTTTCCTGGGAAGCCAGTTCTCCAAGTGGGGAATTGGAAAATGACTAGTGCAGCAGTTTTGTACTTTAATATGTTTCCATTCTCTGTGAGCAACAAGCAGCTACTGTACCCAGAGGACAGAGGAACTGTCTGCTCTCATCAGGGATGCTCCCTGGTGCCCAGCCCAGACAGGAGGTGGGAGGCAGGCCCTTGCCATGTGCCTTGCAAGCCCCTGACAGGCAGAGCTTTCCCCTCATACCTGCTGACAGAAAAGCCTTTCCTCCCTTCCCAGCTGTTTTTCTGTGAAAGCTGCTAACATGAAGCTGGGGGAAGAAACTGAGGGGACAAAATTGCATGGAAGGGGAAGGGGTTGCTGGCTGTGGGCTTTGGGATGAGTTGGGAAAGAAGGGGTCTTGGCTGGTGGTGAGCCCTGGCTGCCCACCCCACCCATGTGACAGTAGAGTCTCATGTCAGGGAAGGTGGCCAGGAATGCTGAATAAACAGGGGGGCTGTAAAAAGGAGGGAGGTATGGACATGTCTGTTTGAGCACCAAACAGACACAGTTTGCTGGGAGACAGATTGGTGTGCTTCCAATTTGGTATAAGCCCAGAGCATGGCTTTAGGGCACAAAAAGGGTTACTTTCCCATATTCCCCAGAAATCAAGCCCAACTCACTGCCCTCATCTCCTCACAGCATTCCTGTGTGACGTGAGGGCCACAGAACACCAGAAATCAGGACTGTCAGGTCCCATCTCTTAACTAAAAATTTCTATAGTCAGAACACTGCCCATGAACTAGCCAGGTGGCCCAACCAGATGATGCTCACAGAGAAGATGAAGCCAAATTTCCAAGACACGAGAAGCCCTGTTAAGGCTTGGGGCCACCCCATAACTGCTGGCAAGAAGGGAAGCTGGCAAAACGGGAGGGATTGGCACAAATCCTCTGTGCTGAACACCTGTAGTTCACTCCCACAGCAATTCTGGCTGCAGCATGGCTTTGTTCTCACACTTCCCCATGTGGTGCCTCTGCCTCCAATGCTTTGGCAAACACAGCAGAGCCCCTCTGCATAGGAGAGGCCTCACATAAAGGAAGAGGTATTGGCGGTCCCCCAGCATCACCCACCACCCCAGCATCATTCCCTATGGCTTTTGGGAGGTGGGAAGCCTCCTGAGAGGAGCCTTGACCTTCCTTGCCTTGTGCAACCCCTGTTCTTGCCCACTGCCGGCAGGTTGGCACGGCAGCTGCAGGATTCATGGCACTGTCCTCCTCCCCTCCATACCAGCCAGGCAGGAGACTGCAATTAGATTCTGCCCAGCAGTGAAATAGTGCCAGAATTATAATTCAGTGCACCCCTAGGAGAAGGGGGAGAAGCATGAATCCTTCTCCCAGAGGTGCTCCCTTCATATCCAGGCATGCGGCACTTACGCCCCACTCACATGCCAAGGGTTCTCCCTTTGCTAAAAACTTACATTTTTAAAAATTAAAAGCCATGATTCTGGCATGAGAGATGCATTCACCAGGGACAAGTTTCAGCTCACCAAGCTGCTGTGAATCAGTAGACCCCTTCGCCCCTAGGCATCAAGAGAGATTAAAAACCATTAGTACACTAGAAAGACAACTGTGGTTTAATCAAAACATCTTGGGAGCAGCTTATGAATACTGTTAGCAGGCAATATTTTCTAGTGTATTTGTCTCTCATTAAGAAGGGCCTAACTTAAGCAGCTTCCTTTTGAGTTTCTGCTTTCTTAGGCTTGAATTTGTTTTAATTGCTAGCACACAAGGCTGGCTGACCACTCGCCGCCTTCTGTTCCTCCCGTATCCATCGCTGCAGTCCAACATTCCAGAATTTTAGCCACGATGCCAGCTGCGGCCTCTTTTGTTTACTAGTTTCCTTCCTGGTATTTGCAATTCTAAATAAATTGAATATTTATCACCAGCTCATCACTTTATACCGAGGACTGAGCTTCCCCCAACACGCACACCCTGACAGCCTTCCTGGGGTGGGGAGCACCTTCCTCTGCTCTGTTGTGGCCCCATGGGCTGGTCCCTGCAGCCCTCTGAGGGCACAGTGTCACTGCTGGGCTTGGTAGAGCTGGCTGCTGTGGCAGGGTGTCCAAAAATAAAGGGGCTTGCTGCTGTTAGAGAGGAAAGGACAGTCAGGAACTGGGCTTTGGGCTGAAGGAGGCTGTTGCTGGAGAGAAAGACCCTTCACTTCCAGCACTAGAGGAAGGGCTGCTTTTGCTCAATGGCCAAATGTTTCCTGCTGGCCTCTCCTCCTGGCTGAGCTGACACCAGCTGGCTGCACCATGCACAGGCTGAGAAAAGCCATGCTGGGACTATCTGAGAAGCAGGGGCAGACAAGAAGGGTAAGGATGTGTTCAGGGGTGGCTTGCAAGGGAACAAGGCTGGGAAATCACTGGATTGTTGTTTCCCTTGTCTGCTGTGCTGCAGCTTTCCTGTACACCTGTGCACAGAGAAAACTGGGCAGCCCAAAAGGAAGCAGAGCAGCATCCAGCAAGGTTGTGCCATCACCTCCTGGTGGTTGTCCAGTCTGTGCCATTCTCCCCCTCCCATTCCTGCATCTGACAGCTGCAGAGAGGCATCCTTCAGTACAACCAGCAGGGACCCTGTCCAAACCTTTTTGGGGCAGGTTGTCCCAGTGGGGTGCAAGTTACCTTCCTCCAGTCCCTCTCCACTCCACAAGAAAGTGCACCTCTGAATTAAAATCTCTCTTTTTTTCTCTAAGACTGACAACTGAAGAATCCATCTCTTCCCAAACACAAAATAATGAAACAACCTGCTTCCTAACTCTCCAAAGAAAAGTAAACAGCATTCAGAGTAACACTGCTGAAAATGGAACAGCATACCCTTCTGTCATCCTTTTTCCAACAGAATTGCCATGATTTTCACACCACTAGGCTAATATACACCATCAATATTTGTCCAATTTTTTTTTTTTAATAACCCAGTCATGGAGAAGCTTCCATAAGTTCCTCCAGAAGCTATTTTACAGCTCTGATCTCACCACTATGAAATTCTCCCATTCTTCAGTCTACGTGTTGTTATGTTTTATTTCATTGCTCCAGTTAGTCCCCCACCAGACATCCAAAACACCATCAGAGGACTGCTCACTCGCAGCACCTTGACATGCCACCGTGGGGCTTCTATGAAATATAGGACTGAGATTTAATCTGTATGCCTGTAGCCCCAAGGCATTAAGAGCAGGTTGTGGATTTATAACAACACACTTTTTCTCGTTGTCGCTGGCCCAAGGACTCGGCGGCCGCACTCGCACTGCTGTGACCCCGTGGCTGCTGCTGCCTGTGCTGCCTGCCTGCCTGCTAAGTGCTGGCCAGCATGGCTTTGGGTTCATTGGCTGGGATGCAGGAGCAGCAGCAAGGGGATAAGAACTCCTGTAGGTGCCACCTATACCCCACAGACCTGTCCTGTCTTCCCACACAGTGGTATCAGCCTGGAGTCCCTCCCAGGCAGGCAGAGGAATTTGGGCTCGGGCTGACCCAAATGGGAACAGCACAGGAGTCACATCCTGGATTGCACCAAGACCAAGTCTGGCACTTTAGTGGTGCAGATGTTTGAGTGCTCAGGGTGACTGACAGCATGGAAAGGTCACACTGACCCTCCTTCCCTGCTGAGAGACTCACCAAGCTCAACACTTGCACCTCCAGATAGGTCCCAGCCCTTTGTGTCCATCCTCCTTCAAGTCACAAGACCACGAGAGGTTTGAGAGTCGCTGCAGCAGCACTTTGGAACACCCCAGCAAATGGTGAATGTACAGGAAGTCAAATTTATGACACCACTCATCACAGAGGCTCTGGGTATTCAAGGCTCTCAGAGGATAAACTGGGTGCCCTTCTCCCATCACCTGAACGACAGAAGCCTTTTTCCTGCACCTTCCAGCCTGGCATGCTGTGGGAGAGGTTGATGATCACACAGAAAACCCAAGCTATTGTTATTTATCAAGTTATAACCTGTGGCTCCTTCAGTAGATCCCATCTCAGAAAGTCCTCAAAATCCAGATCAGGGTGAGTCCCTGGGTAGTAGTAATGCTCCTGAGGTCTTTGTACTTTCTGCCAGCAGAAAAAAACCCTCTTCTCTTAAGGAAACTGCTTTTGTGCCAGTTTGCATTTCACAATCTCCCAAAGAGCCACGTGCTAGGCAGGAATTCAATCGTTCAGAAATTGAGCATCTTGGGCATCAGTCGGGCACATGGAAGCTACTGAAGAAAAGAGAGGACGTTGCCTGTGTCCAAAAGGCTTTTAATGAATGCCAGTATGGAAGATCAGGACGGGGGAGAGGTGGATCCCAGATTACACCACAGCATGCCTTGGCATTCACAAAACCTGCTTGGCCTTGCAGGGCACAGCATGCCACTGATGGACCTGCACATCCCAGGCCCACTGCACACGGCAGCACTGGCTGGGCAGATGAGCCTGGAATGCTTGGAAACTTCTGCTGGCCTTAGAGGCTGAGATTAGCCACTCCTGCCTCACAACTTTGTGTCTAGGATTTTGTCTAGGAATTAGGGGTGGCATGGGGATTTTCCAAACACATGAAAGAGCCCAGCTCCTTGGAGGCACCATCTAATCTGCTGCTTGGCTGCAGCTCTGGCGCTGGTGGGGCAACTCCACCCTGCAGACCTCCTCTAATGAGAGAGCCTTCTGCACATTTCACAGATCTGCCACACATGAACAAGTAGGTCATTCCTGTAATCTCTTCATCTGGGTATTAAAAAGCTTGTCCAAGTTTAAGCTTGGGGTGTGTCAGTCTTATTACTCCCAAGGGCTTCTGTTGAGTTTGGCAGGGGAAGCACCAAGGCTGCCAAGGTTAATGAGAGCATTCCCAATGGCAGGTGAGTGCTCTGCTTTCCCAGACTCTCCACCCAAAATGTGCTTGCAACACAGCCCAGCTGCCCCAGTCCCAAACTGGGGAGCAGGAATTTGGGGACTGGACAAGTAGGCTGCTTTTTTCCAAAGCACAGAGTGCTCTGAGTCTACAGCAAGGGACTCCCAGGCTCCTGCCAGGAAGACAGGGATGTTTCTGAAAGAAACACTACCTGGCATTTAGCTGCAAAGACCCAGATTTTATCAGAGAATACAGATGTGTGAACGTGTGGTGAGTGATGGTGTGTGAAAGCAAGAGGGCACTTTGTTAGCAGCCCAGCCTCTGGAAACCAGAGCCTGTACGGGAGCTGACTCCAGCTTAATATCGCACAGCAAATTGAGGGTGCTTGTTGCACACAAAGCAATAATTGTATCTGGTCCAAATGAACCCAGCCATCACTCCAGGATATAGTTATTATTACTGTTAACTGGAAGCTAACACCAGTTACTGCTCCAAAATGAACTCTTTCCTTGTCTCCTGATTGGATACCATCACTCTCTTGCTCTTAACAGTGATTGCTTTCTGCAGCCTCCATCCATTTTCTTTGCAGTAAATACGGGTGCCTTGGGTTTTTAACTCTTTCCTCATTGCACTGATCAAGCTCACATTTCTCTCCTTCCATCCCACAGACATCCATGGCCTCCGAAATATGAAGCCCAGGCTTAAAATCAAAGCAGTGAATTTTTGCCAGGCAAGTGAACATCCAAATGCTATCACTCAAACACAAGGAACATCAAGCCACTGTCAAAAACCCATTTACAAGCCAGCAAGTGCTTATATCCAAAGAACAGCCTCAGAACAGTTTTCCCTACATAAATCCTGCATTCTAGCATTTGGAATTTTATTGCCATAGCACTGCCTACTGTGGTCTGCTAGACTAAGTCCAGAGATTTGCCTGCTCTACCATTCTTCCCCAGCACTTAGGTCAGTATTAATGTTACCCCTTACCAAGGAGGAGAGCAGAGCCCCCAAGCTCAGTGACTTTCTGGGGGATGCAGAATGGGCTGGTGTTGCAAACCCTGTGTTGGTTTTTCCCAAATGCAAAGCCTTGCCTTCTGCTATTGAACATTCGCTTTCAAACACAGTATTCTCGCTCAAGTAAAAGACACTAAAATATTTCAGAAATCAACACGAAATCCTTTTCATGCTCTGGCTGAGATTCTCCTCTGAAGTACACGCTGACCCTGGCTTCACCTTAAATAATATATACATTTCCATAAATGTTGCTGTTCGTCTCAGTGGTGCAGACAGCTGTTTAGAGAGCAGTTGGCTGGTTTGCTCCACCAGGGAGCAACACCAGCGTGGCTGATGCAAGCCTAGAGGGTAGATGGGCACTTTGGCTGGTGACAGTCCCTGCCTTGCCCCTAGAAGGGGCAGGTGGAGCTGGCACAGGGCTCACCCCCACAGAGAGGAAGCTGGTTTGGACGTTCCCAGCCATGGCTCACGACCAGAGGGCAGTTTAGGACAGACATCGCCTGTGTCTGAGGCTGGGGGAGAGAAAGGCAAAGGAGAGCCCTGCCCTGCTATCATCAACCTACCCCAAAACACAGTCTGTTGTCCCCCAACGCCGCTCCTGCACGGTAAGAAAGCCACCAGGGAGCACGGGAGAATAACCACACACATGCTGGGAGCGCCCACGAATGTTTGGGATGCAGGGAGAAACAGAGCACGGGCTGCTCCATCATTCCAGGCACAGCTAGGCGGGCACCAGGTGCTGGAGCAGAGCAGGCTGTGCAGCCACAAAGCACTGCTCGGCCCTTCTCCAAAGCACCAGCCCTTTCCCCGTGTCTGCAGGCAGAAACGAGAGGCAGAAGCACCAGCCCCGTGTGTCGGAGCAGCTCTGGCCCTGGGGCCGGTCCCCAGCCCGGCTCGCCAGTGACAGTGCCTCTGCGCCATCTCTTGGCAGCTGCGTTCGCATTCCCGCTACTGCAGCAGCCACCAGCTTTTACAGTGAGAGACTGCCCGGGATGCTGAGCGGGACCGGCAGCGGGGGCTACAGAAAAGCACAGAAACAAGTATGAAATCTGCCATCCAGAGCGTGGGGCCCTTTTCTGTCAGCTGTTCAGGGTAAGTGCCAGCGACAAAAAGAGGACACGGACCTGCACTTCCCCCTGCTGTGCATGTGGAACAGGACATTTGCACTTGCACAGCATGCGGGACATCACACACCTTCCAGGCAGAGGAGCTGGGCAGTGACTGCTTGACAGCGAAGGATGAGACCCTCACAGGACCAAACATCTAGAAAGGGGGAGCCTTCTCTTTCTGAAATCAGGGCTTTCCTAAGCTACTTCCCCTGTAAAGCAGAGCTGATGCACCGTGGGACTGGCTGACCCACTGGAACAGCCTGTGGACTACAATTAAAACCCCACGCTGCCCAAGCCAAGCCCTGGCCTGGGACATGCCAGCCCCTGGCACAAGAGCTGCAGGGCAGCTCGCTGGTGCCTGGGCTTCATCTGTGATTTTTCCTGGGCAGTCCTCTGCCTCCCCCAGGCTTGCGAGGGCTACAGCAAATGAAAGTACCTTGTGTCATCGGCTCCCTCTGTCAGCTGGCAAGGCAGCCCTGCACGCCAGCCAAGTAAGTTAATCAAGCAATGCTTAGGGGACCATAAATAGCTCGCACCAGTGTGATTTGTCTGACTGCACGGGATAGATATGCCATCAGCCAATTTGCCCACGGAGTCAGGAAAGAAACCAGGCAGCGATGGCTGGAAAAGCCCAAGTGCAAAGTGAGGCTGAGAGAGGGAAAAAAAAAAAAAAAAAAAGAAAAACAACAGAGAAAAGACTGCAACACTGACAGATGAGGATTTTGGCAGCAATCACTGCGCGTGCTTTGTGTATCTCACAGCATCATTGCAAGGCTTAATTAAACAACAAGGGCCCTGGGAAGTTCAGGTGCTGTGGGAGAACAAGGTGATGGCACTGATGCTGTGACCACCTGAAATGTGAGCTGCTCTGGGGAGAAAGTGGAGGGAAAAGATCCATCTTATTTAGATCAGAGCAGTGCCAATGGGCTTGGCTGACACAGGAAGAGGAATTGCACCTCTTCTTCAAGAATATTCTTTATCTGCCCGTTTTGGGTACAAATAGGACTAGAGAGATCATTTTGACAGAAGCGATGAGATTGCTCAGAAAATGAACCCGTGAAAATTGATTTCTGAGCTCTCTGTTAGGAGTGGAAAAGAAGAATAATTTCAGGTTGTCCAGAAATGCAGATTTTCCAGTTTGCTTGCTGACACCTTCCATGGAAAAAAAATAAACACAGTGGGTTGTTCTAAATCCTTGCTTTTGAGACAGAAATTCAGGGCCATTTACTTCATTTTGAGGGCTTATGTTTTGTTTTATGCTTTTTTAAAAAATCATGTTTCAAAACAGAGCATTATTTCAAAATGAAAAAGGGAAATGTTTTGTTTAGGAACTGTGGGAATAAAACATGTAGATTGAAAGAAAGCCACCCTCCATTATTTAAGCCCAAACTATTTGTCGCACTTGACATGCATTTGCAAATGGATTCAGTTGCCCTGAAAATTGAGGGGTTTTTTCCTTGCTGATAGCTGCTTCAGGGGGAAACAGGGAAAACAGCCTATTTCTGCCTTGGAGTTCATTTGTTCCTGAAGCTCTTTAACTCAGCTGGAGTCAGAAATGTTCATCTTCACTGTGGGAATGACCAGGCTGTGCAAACAGCCTGCAGGCAAGGGGAGGCAAAGGTGCAGTGCTCTATGCTTTGGCATCAGGAAGGCTGTAGCCCCTGCTTTTGCTCTGGTATCCTAACATCCCAGAACATGAAAAAATTCGGGATTGCACACAGAGACCTGTTGGGAAAGCCTCTGGCAGCCTGGAAATGTTTGGCCACAAGGGCTGCAGAAAGTGTATTTTTTCCAAACAGAGCAGCTCAGCAGAGCTCCCCTCAGCACAAACCCCTGCACCACATCATTGCTGGGTGGCTTTGTCAGGAGAAGCAGCAGCCAGGTGTGAAGCCCAGCTGCAGGACACAGCCATGCAATCCTTTGACCCAACACCCTTTCCTACCAGGAGGGCAGCATTTCTCTTTATGGAAATGGTCTTCAGCACTTAACCAACAT
The DNA here is from genome assembly GCA_013396995.1 of Dicaeum eximium. NCBI lineage: Eukaryota > Metazoa > Chordata > Aves > Passeriformes > Dicaeidae > Dicaeum > Dicaeum eximium. The sequence continues at coordinate 913,793 of VWZP01009615.1, forward strand.
TTCTGCTGCTTATTCCACTTTTGCACTTCTAATTAAGCTCCTTATTAAAGCAATTAATTCTCCAAACACAAAACTGCAGTGAGTGAAAATTATTACCAACCGAAGGCTGTTTTTTGGAGTGTGGTAAATGAGTCGTGGAGTACTGTAGCTTAATCCTGGTCCCCACGGATAAGGATTGTTGGAAGAAAGCCTTCCCCCACTGCTGGAAGGGGTTTTTGCTGGGGCTCAGCAGGTGACAGGAGAAAGGAGAAGCACAGACACACCCCTCCCCTGAGAGCAGCACTACAGGAGCCTCCCAAACTCATCTCCAACAACGCAGCCTCGGCATCTTCTTATTTTGTGGAGTGCTGTGTACATTAGGGTTTAATAACAAGCTCAAGATTTAGGACTCCAGGGCCTGAGGGCTGCTCTTCTACATTAGCATAACAGCCATGCAAAAGCAGACAGGGGGCCATTCCTCCCTCCAGGAGCCTTCCTCTCCACACCTTTCTCTCCCCAGGCTGCCAGCTCTTCTAGACCTCACCCTGCCAGGAAGAACTAAAGCTGCTTCTTTCTCTCTTTAGGTGTGATTACTTTTCAGAGCACAAGGAGTCTTCGCCCTACAAATCTACCATTCCCAAAGGCAGGCTGTGATAAACCCTTAATTTCAGCCTCCTTCAAAAGAAAAGGGGTAGGGAAGAAACAGCAGTACAAGAAGGATAAGAAGTAGCTGAGGCTGACCAGCAGCTCACCTGGCACAAGGAGGGCAAGCACAGCATTGACTGCCTGGCTTAGAGCATCCCATCATCTGTCTGAGCCACAGGGCAGTAAGAAATATTTATAATACAAATATAAGAAAAGTCTTCTTCCCCTCCTCACCCTGTTGACACCCATGATGTGGTATTCAAAGAGTACCTGCTCATTTTTTAGGGCAGACACACGTGACCATCCAAAGTTTTCTTTCTCTCCCTTAAGCATCTTCCTCCTCACTCCAGACCTGCTGGAGTGAGCAAAGTACCTTTCCAGGCACCCACAGCAAGCATTTAGCAACCAAAGGGCCTCTCAACAAAAAGGGGTGAGGATGAGCTCCAGCACTGCTGAGCCAAAAGCAGTACCAGCAGCTGTCCTTTAACTTCATCCATCCCTTCCCCAAAACTTTTGTTCTCTGCTTCTACTACAGTGTAACCTCCAGTTAGCAAAAATCCCTTTCCCACCACACAGCTCCATTTTCCAGGGGGACATTCCCTGCTGTGCTTTGGCAGAGAAGGCAGCCCCTGGACTGGAAGCTGACTCCAGGCTGATTTGTTGCTAGTCCAGGGCAGTGTTTCCTACTCCTGTCTCTAATCTTTACCCCCAGCTTTACTTTCTCCATGCACCTGAACACAAACAGCCTTTGAAAGTCCCATCACCCACATGATTTACCTTGTCACAGCCCTGCTTCTGCACCAGCTCAGGCGTTGTCCCACAGAGAAGGGTGGATGCCACTTGGGATGGCCAGCAATCAAATCCTTGCACCAGCCCAGGGGTGCTATTTTGATTATCAGGCACACAGGCCATTGCAGGAAATGTGTGTCTTCTGCCAGGAAGGAGCCACTGCTCTCTGTGCATGAGCACATTAGAATGGAATATTTCAGCTGTAAGACACACAAAAGGATCACCTAGTCAGCTGCCTGACCACTTCAGGGCTCACCAAAGGTTAAAGCATGTCATCAAGGGCCTGTCTAAATGCTCTTAAACACAGATGGGAATGGGGCACCAACCACTCCAAGGAGCCTATTTCAGTGCTTGACTGCCCCCTCTTCAAAGAAACGCTTCCCAAGGCCCAGTTTAAGTTTCCCCTGGCACAGCTTTGAGCCCCTAGGAGGCACATTCTTTACTCCCAATCAGGCTACAAATGCCCTTTATATTGATTAAAGGCTTTACACTGATTAGTGCCCTCACCTGTCAGCAGTGCCACACCCAGCACCCACATGTGAGGTAGAGATTCATTTGTCCTACCTGCATATCAGGATTTCACAAGAGCTGGGGTTTTCTCCCTTCTGCTTTTACCTCAGGTGCAAACACAAAGCATTGCCTTTACCCCACAGCACAGCCATACTGCCACCGTGCCACCAGGGCACAGCAAAAGGAGACACACCTCCAGAGATTAACAGGCTCTCTGGTAAGTCAGGAGCATCTACAGCTCCTAAACCCTGTGCAAAAAGCTCCTGGAAGACCCTGTCAGCAGGTGAAATTCTCCTCTGGATTTCTGCTGTCTGAGCATTGTCATTCAGAGGAAAACCAGGCTGGCACACAGCACATCACAGGCAGACAGCCACGTGTGACACACTGTGCCACGTGTTCCCTGGAAAGGGCCCTGCCTCTTGCTCCAAGCAGAGAAACAACACATCCTATCCAATTTTATGGCTATTTCTGGGTGCCAGCCATGGAGCAGTGGTGCAAGGGAAAGGCTGCAGAGGAGCAGGCTGCAGCAGGGCCAAACTGATGTCCAGCTTCTAGAATTCCTGACTGGAAGCTCACCTCATGTGTCATCTGTAGGGTTGTGAGGGGGAGCTGAGCTGCAGAGAGTCTGCCTGCTACTTTTAGTGTTGCTGCTTTCCACTTGCATTTGAGACCAAAAACTCTGGGCTGTTCTGCTGCTTGTTCTGCTCACAGGCTTTGGGCTCCTCAGGCAAACACAAGATGGGCAAGTCTCTGTGGAGCTGCAGAAGGGAAGCCCCTCAGGCAGCTGTGGCTGGAGCACAGGGAAGGGGAGGCTTTACAAATCATTAAAAACATGTGTTAAAGCCTGTCCAGTCTGTGGCCATTTGGACCAGCTTATGACATGCTGGCATTGTCCTCCAGCTGCTGCAAGCAAAAGCAGGAGGGAGGTGCCAAGCCCTGGAGCGCTGCAGTCCCCTGTGCCAGGAGGCTGAGGTGACAAAAGCCAGCTCAGGGCAGAGTCATTAGTTAAATTTCCTACTGGCATTGCCTGCAGTCAGCTCTTCCTTGACTTGCAGGGCCCTCTTCTCCCAGGGGCACACATCCCAGGGCCAGTGATGAGGAGCACAGCCCCTACCAGTTCTGTGCGTGCAAGAAAAGGGATTTGCCCTCCCTCTGTGCCTGCAGGTACCACAGTTACTGAACTTGTGGACAGAATAGGACAAAACCAGCCTAAACTGCTCCCAAACCATACAGACATTCTCTCCTGTCTCTTAGGTTCAGCAGTAGCTCCAGATTTCCATACATGGCTCTAGCCAAAGCCAGACCTCCAGACTCTTTCCTTGAATGGTTAGCAAGTAGAGGCACTTCTCAGAAAGGCATTGCAAGTGTTAAGTTCCTCCACAGTCGACTCTGGAATGTTGGGGACCTCTTTCCCATCAAGGTTTGCGTGATCCTTGTTTTCTCAGCCCAGCCAGAGCCTGAGCACAGCAGCAGGGGATCTGCCTCTCCCAGGCGCCCCAGAAATTCCGGGCTCCACTGGCCCCTGGCTGCCAGGGGCTCCTCTTATGTATCCTTGAGCAAAAGATGGCAACTGCCAACCTTCACATCAGTCCAGGGGTCTCTCCAATTTTGGTGGAATTCAGGAGGTTGATGCCAGCCAAGGGACTGCTGTGTTGGATGTGTCAGTGCTAGGGAAGGCAGTGCCCTTCTTCCACTGCCAAATGGATGACTCTGTTCTGAGGCTGCCATCAGAGAGGCTGCTGCTAGAAAAAACCTCCTTCAGCCAAATAATCACACTCATCTGTCTGTCAGGAGAGGGAAGAAAGCAGCAAAACACTTTGGGATGTGAGCCAGGCAACTGTCATAGAGCAAACAGCTGCCTGGCTCTCCCCCAGTGACAGAAACACAGCAGCCTTGGCACAGGGAGTAGGAGAATGCAGCATGAGCCAAGCAACAAGCATTGCTTGCTTCTTGGTATTTTGGGGGAGCACTGTGCTCTTCCAGGTGCTGCTGTACTCCCAGGTGAATGTCCAAGAGCAGAGTCTCATCAGTGCTGAGGCAAATCCCTCCCTCCCTCGTGCCCTGCCGGGGCTCTGAGGAGCTATGCAGAGAGGAAGGCAGCCCTTGTGAGAGCAGCCAGGAGAGACACTGGCAGCAATCCTGAGGGTCACACCACCTTAGGTGAGAGTGAGCCTGGGCATCAGCTCCTCCACTAAAAAACAAGAGTGGAAATAGCAGAGCAGCACCAGCCCTCCCTGCACCAATGCCTCCTCCAAGCAGCATCTGCAGATGTTGAGAATCCAGGAGGCAAGGGGCAAGCACCCCTGAGGCAAGTAAGTTCCACAGCTGACAGGATCATGCCCTCAAGGACACACTACTGCACAGGGAATGGGGTGGAGGAAAGGTGGCCCACCCAAACCAGCTGCCATCCTTTTGTCTTCCTTTAGCTGGTTGCCTCCTTGCCTTGCAGGAGCAGCCAAGAGTTCTTCAGGTGACTCCCAGGTAAGTGCTTTACTATAACTCAGAAAACAAAGAATCACCACTTTGGGAGGCAAGGCAATAGCAAGGCACTCATCTTTCATCAGCCTCTGATCTCCCACAGCTCTAATTGACCCCAGCAGAAAACACAGATGTGCTGCACTTTAAAGAAAAAGAATCGCCTCTGTGTTATCTTAGCTATTCCCAGGAGAGGTCATAGCCAGAGAAATTTGGTTGTTCACACGTACCCACAGGAGGTTTGTGCCCACAAAGACATTTCTGATGGGTTTCTGGCTGATACCAAATGCATCCTCTTTGATGTGAACTTTTGGGTCAGTGCACACCAACATCCTCCAGGTCCCCTTTCATCCTGCAGGAGCCAAGGAACCACTTCTGATGGGAGAACTCATTTAAAAATGACTCCACAAAGTTGATGTCTGTCTGTACTCTGTACCCCCTGGGAAAATGGGACCCAGCAGACATCCCAGGAGGTTTGCTGCTGCTCCTGGCTCTTACTCCTTGATTGGCATTTCTTCCCATTGCCTAAGACCTCCCCATTGCAGAGAAGGTTGGAAGCCCTTCAGCTTTGAGCAATGCCAGCTGAATATTGAGGCTGACTTTCTTTATATAGATGCTGTTTTTCTCTTTCTATTAGTGGTCTCTGGAAGCTCCCAGGCCAATTGTTTGAGAGCAGATTTTATAGCTGCATGTGACAGTAAGGAGAGAAAATATGCTAATACATTCCCAACACGGGAAGAGAAATGCCAGGTCAGGCTGTGGGAACGGCAGCAGCTTCCCTAAGGCAGCAGCCCCTCAAGGAGAAGCAGCTTTGCACAGACAAGGAGAGCAGGTCACCATCATGCCAGTGGCACACCTGGCTAAGAGGGGGCCAGGCTTGTTGAGCTTTCAAGAAAAGTGTGGCTTTCCCTCGTGCAAAGAGCAGATTTACCATGGAATGAGTGTGGAGGCATGTGGGTGAAACAGACCCTCCTGGTGAGCTTGCTTGGTCTCACCCCTCGTGGCTGTAGGCACTGGAGTGAGACACAGCTGGTGACAGGATAGTGTGAGCACCTCACGTGCACAGCTGGGGATGGCACCTGACATCATTTCAGACTCAAAAGAGAGAAAAGCTGATTCCCTGCACCTCAGAAAGGCAGCACTGAGGTGGAGATTAGCTGCTGGGGGAGGGTGAAATCAGACAAGAGGTTTCTGGACAGCTTTGGGGGTCAGATGGCTGTTGGGAGAAGGAAAATTGTAGGCTGAACTTTCTCCACACCTCCTGGTTGCACATAATTCAGAGAAACCTGAATCTTCACAGACTCCCCAATCAGATAATCCACGGGTTACATGCATGGAGGCACACCAACTTCTCTGGTTTCATGGAATTCAAAAGGTGAAATTGATTCTGCATATGTTAGGGAGCATTGAGTGCAGGATGTCGTGTTTTCAATCACTGCTTACGTCTTGTTTACCATTCCAGCCCTGGGAAGCACACAGCCTCCTCATTGAAAAGCTCTTCTTCCCTCACATCTTCATTCATCAGGCAAGCTGTCGACAGAAGCCTGTAAGCACAAAGCTCAACCACAGCAGTGGGCTTGGGAGACTGCTTTATTTTCAGGGAAAAAAACCCCTAAAAACTTAAAACTACCATATTCCTCTGGAGAACTGACTCTAGAACCACTACTAGTAAAAGCTGCCTTGAAATAAAACTGTTTCTAATGACGGCATTTAGCAGCAGTTTCAAGAGCCCAGTACTCTTGCAATTTTAGCACAGGGGAATGCATTTTTGGGGAAGGCATTCAGGGCCAGTGAAGGACTCCAGGGTAGGCAGCATAACTGGCCTTAGCTTGCCTGTCACTGCTCACAGCAATCTGTGATGCCTTTGCTCACAGGACCCAGCATTTCCCCTCTGGCTCAGCATAATGCACCGAGATCTCCGATTCCTAAGTGGTTTGCAGTGCACAGTTCTTTTTTCTCAGTAACTCTCTCATTATAGGCCAATTTCAACTTATAAATTCATTTATAAGCCAGTCCATTTGTGCAGACCGTCTTGCTGGAGGCAGACTTCTGCCTTTCTCCATCTCCCTCCCTCCCTGCTTCACTGGAGCCTCTAATAAGGACAAGTGTGTGTGAATCCGGGACATCTCTTGTCTGCTGCTTGTGTGGGGCAGAGGCTGGGGCCAGGCACAGCCTCATCCAGCAGATGTGGACAAATTCAGGAAGGGGCAGTGTGGCTGTAACTGGGAGGTGTCCTTGCTGCCCAGCTCGGGTACAGGCAGCAGAGAGGATGGTGGTTTCTGCAAACACAGCCCTGCCAGCTCACGAGTCAGGGATGTGTTCTCAATATGTGCTCACCTTGCTGCTGCTCCTTCCCAGAGCTCCCAGAGGGAGCAATGCCAACCCCAGGACAATCCCCCAGCAGAGACCCATCTGGCAGAGGAAGAACTTGCTTCCATCATTCCCGGGACCCTCCCTATCCCGGTGTCCCTGGGATGCTTTCCCATTGTTAACGCAGCTTTGGAACACAAATCAAGAGTGCTCGGGCAGCAAACCAGGGACTGAGACAGGAATGGCCACCACCTTTGGGCAAGGAGAGACAAGGGAAAGGATATGAAGGAAACCCAGCAGCAAGAAAGTTGACCTTGCCAGGCCCAAGAAAAGGCGGGCACCTTCTCCAAATGTGAATGGCCCCAACCCCTCGGCTAAACCAAGTGAACCAGCGAGGGGTCACTGTGAGGGACCATCACATCAATCACACATTAATTTCTTGATCATCGCACCACGATCATGCCGTGATCACGCACCAGTCCAGTGCCCACCAGGCGCTGATCCCGTGCCGAGCACATGCCAATGGCACGGTGATCCCAGTGTCACCGGGGCTCGGCTGGCCGCTGGTGCCACACTCGGGTCGGGCCCGGGAGCAGGCCCGAGCGGGCCCTCAGCACCGAGAGCGGCTGCTGGGGCTGCCCCGCGGGGCTGCGGCTGTGCCCGGCCTCCTGCAGCGGCCCCGCCCGGGCTGGGATCAGGAGAGCCTCTTCCCTGGAAGGATGGTTAGCCATTGGAGCGGGCTGGCCCGGGAATCGCGGTACCGCCATCCCTGGAGCTGTTCGAGAGGCGTGGATGCGGCACTCGGCTCAGCACGGCGGCGCTGGCTCGGCGGCTGGGCTCGGTGACATTATCGGTGCTTTCCGGCCTGAAGGACTCGGTGATTTTGGGATGTCGGGCTGCCCGGCAGAGCCGCTCCGCCGCTCGCAGAGCCCGCTCCGCGTCCCGGGAAGCCCCAGCAGATGGTGCCAGACTGTCAGGAACCCTCCGGGAGCCCGGCCCGGCTCTGCCGGGAGCTGCCGCCCGCCGCCCCTGCCCGCCGGCGGGGTGCGAGGGGCAAGGAGGGGTGCGAGATTTTGGGAGGCCCTGCACCAAGCGGAAAGAATTCCTCAGAGGCTGTGAGAAGATCGGCATCCACCTCCTTCGCTTCAGCCAGCGCTCCTTGGCCAGCATCTCGTTGTTTCCAGCGTTTTTATTTTCCACTGCGATGTTTGCTCCTTGGAACGGCCAGAGCAATGCAGTTCCCCCCTCCCTTCTCTTGGCTGGCTTTGCTTTGGGCAATTTATCTTGATCCTCAGTGTAAAATTTTCCTTTGCACCGTTTCATCCTATTATTCCAGAATAAATCAGGATCATTTCCATGTCAAATGCCAGCAGAGGAGGGAAAGGGAGAGTTTCATTGCTAAGGCAGTTCAGAGACTTTCCCCTGTACCTGAGCACAGGGACAATAGGCCCTTCCTGCTGACCACAGGGCTCCCTGGGCCTTTTAGAGGTACCTCAGACTCCCACAGCAGTGATGCTTTCCCAAACCTCTGTGTGAGCAGGACTGTGCCAGAAGGTGGTGAAGATGCAGGAAGCTGTGCCATCTCAAGGACCTGTGCCTGGGAAGCCACATGGGGCTGTTTCAGGGACAGCCAGAGGGGGTACCTCAATAGCCAGCACTGGTCTGGCAGGACTGCCAGCAGACAGCAAACTCATGGGCCTCAGACACCAAAAATCAGGGCATGTGTCCTCAGGGAACTGCACACAAGGGACAGAAAACTGCTGACCTCAAGCATCCACATGGGCTTTGGTGCTCCCAGCTGGTGGTGATGCAGTCACAGCTAAACAAAAGTCAGCTTTTAAATTACAGAGCAGAGAGCCTTCCTCACCTACACCCAACAGCTCAGCTCACCCATGAGTTATTAAAACCATGACACCACAGTTCAGGCACGCCCTTGTGACCATGTGTTCTCACTGCCCTTCCTTCAAGTTGCAATGAAATTTGATAGAAAGGGTTTCAGTCTCAACTATATTAAGGTCCCTCTGACTTACATCCTGCATTTCCACAAATATGGGTAAGCAGATAGAGGATTGAGACCCCCACCATCACACTGGCCTTTGCTCAGCTGCCACCAGGCAGCTGCAGCTCTCCAGGGCACAGTCAAGTATGTCCTCCCTCCCCACAGGGGCATTTTTAATCAGAGGCTTTAGCTTGTGCATTTCTCTCTGGGTCACTGCCACCAGTGGGGCCCTCAACCCCAAACCACGACCTCCGTGTTGCAGTGAGAAAAGGTGAGACATCACCCAGCAGGAAAATGCTCAAGCTTGAACATTGCCACAGCAGAGGAATCGGGAGCAGAAAAATCCAGGACACCAGTGTGATTTCACATCTTTAACCTCCTGATAATTCCCTCTGTCTGTATTACCTCTCAGCTTCCAAATCCTCAGTTTTGCTCAGAGGGAGGGAGATTTCTCTCAAGGCTTTAAATCTTGGGATTAGGTTCCTAGGAAATGCTGCTCCAGGTCACACTGATAGGCTGTCTAGTCTGATCTCCCACTGTAGCCACGGGAAAGAGCACACAGGGTCGACCACTCCTGGGTTCTGTCCCCACCATCCTCCCACAGCTCCCATCCTCTCAAAGCCACGGGTGTGAGAGGGCACTTCCCATCCCTTGGAATACTCCAGTCCTGAGCCTGTTGTCCTCAAATGCCTCTCACCCTGCCCAAACCTGCTGGGGCTGCCTGCCTCCAAGGGGAGAGGGCCAGGTGTCCAGGACCTGCTGCAGAAAGATGTGCGTCCTCTTGTAGCTTCTTCCAAAGAAGTGTAAGAGTTTCAGAGAGTGTCTCACAGTGGCTGTGCTGTGGGGCTGGGTGAACAGCTCCCTGTTTGCTGCCTGTGTGGCTTAGCAAACCTTGTTTGTATTCCTTGACAGCCTCCTTCTCTTCAGAAACTGAAGTATTTTCACATCCCTCAGCTTTCAAAGGACACAGTCAGGGTTACGTGAGCCTAACCTGCATCCCTGAAAGTGCCAATATAACCAGATCTAATTCCATACCCTTGCCTTGGTATTCAGGTCGTGGGCCCAGGTTGGAGGCAAAGCACATATCCAAGGTGACCAATGAGACAGATCTGTAGAGATGTGAGAGGACTCAGCCTGAAAATCGCTGTATAAACTGGTGTAGGTCTGGCATGCCCCCATCAGCATTAACCAGGAGACAGCCCAGAGTCTAGCACATGAGTCTTTAACTGTGAGGGCATAGCAGGTTTTAAAAGAAGTGGGATAAAGCCATTCTGAACACTGCTGCAAGACTGGAAGTGTGGCATGAACAGCTTGTGCTGGTGGAGCGTGGTTTCAGTTGCTTGCAGTTTGTGTTTAGGTTTCATATCACACCACAGGGCTCTCTCATCACATGTAGCCTGACATTTCTAGAGCAGGCAAAGGCAGCAGTGAACATTAGTGCATACATAACATGCTGCAGATATTGTCTGGGTCTCCAGATGGGTTACATGAGGCAGTTATGAAACTCTGAGCTGGCTAGACTTCTATGACAATGACAAGCAAGAAAAAAATTCGGTAGCTTGTTGGCTTTTCTCTGCACGTCAGGCCTTTGAAGGGACAGAGGTCACTTCACAGTGATCCTTTCCTGGGCAATCTTCAAAAGTTTTTGTCCCTCCTTGATGGGCTTAGCCCTGCTGCAATGATATCCTTGTTAAGGAAACAACTCTATCACCAGGCTCTTTTTCCAGGCTGAAATTTAAGCATAGGTGTTTCATGTGTATGCAGGGAATGGAAGAGAAGCAGAGGGGACAAGGAGAGGTGTTTGTGCAGGGCTGGTATGAGAGATTTACCCTGGCAGTGAAAAGTAAATGTGCATGACACAGCTGAAGGCAAGCCTGTGTGTTAGCAGACAAACAGGAGCACAAAATGAGATGAAAAGTGAGCTAAAGAATATAAACACCAGGGAGTTGACAGCACTGAAAGACGTGGTGTGATCCTGTAGCAATCACTCTGCCATCTGTGGCCATGCTGTGTGCTGCTGTGCTCGGCCTTGCTGGCACAAACCTGCCAGAACAGGGAACACCCTACATTCCCTTGCTTCTTGCAGTGCTTTTATCTGTGTGACATGAAGGTGCTGCAGTAGCTGGGACTCAGCACCAGGTTCCAGGAGTTGTGGCCAGCAGAATCCCCCTACACCTGCTGGCACCATCCTGCTGGATTCAGGCCTCCCTGGGAATTCATGAGGCCTGCTCCTGAGGATCTGAGTGGCTCCAACACGGAAAGGTTTTTAAAATACTTGCAGCCAGAATTGTGGCCAGAATGCTGCACTTGAGAAAGCTTTGGGAAAAAAAAACTCATCCCAGAGTCACATCAAAATTGTATTAAGAACCCCCAAACTTTTGTAACGTGTCAAGCTCCAAATGAGCCATCTCTCCAGCTCAAAGCATGTGAAATCCTCTCCTGGTCCTTGGAAGGGGAGCACCCCAGGGAGAAGCAGATCAAGAAATCCTTAGAAGAACTAAGGAAGCCTCAGCAGGCTGCCAGCAGCAGGGATCTACCTTCAAGGGCAAGAAACTTTACTGCCTGGGGTAAACCAGCAGGTCTCTGAGCTGGGGGCAATGGTCAAAAAGAGTGATGTTCTCTGAAGCCCAGAAGAGGGACGTGAGCTGTCAGTGTGTGCTGTGTTTGCCATGACCATCACCCTGCCCAGGATGAGCCCAGGCTCCTCTCAGGTTCCACATGAAGGGCACCACTGAGCACCTCACCACTGCTGGCCAAGCTACCAGTGTCTTCAGTGGAGAGAGGTTTCTGTATAGACACACAGCTTTCATCACCACATCAAACATCCCTTTCCTTGAAATAGATTTGTACGCTGAAGCTGAGGACGTTTGCAAACCTAAACAAGCAGGGCACCTCTGGCCTTGGTGAAGCATGTGGCTGATGGCCAGCAGTGTATCAGGCTGGCAGAGAAGAGAAAGCTGTCATTACCTGATATTTGAACAGCTCATGATTTAACTTGCTTGTGCTCGCCTGAATTCAGTCTGCTGCAAATCATAAACCCACAACCTCAGCCAAAACTGAGGGATTTGAAGGAACTCAGGAAACTCGGGAGCAGCAGAAAACCTGGGGCCAGAACAGAAACATTTACATACATTCACCTTGCCCATGTGTAAAGTCAGCCATACTCCAAGTGTCCCTGCACAAGCCCAGGGGTCCCAATGAGCAGCTCAAGGTGGGGAGAACCCCACATTCACATGCTGGTGTAATGCCAAAAGAGACAACACCACCACAGCAGAGATGGCAGGAATAAGGTGGAAAAAACATTTGTCATGGCCTTGACAGTGACCCAGAGTCCTACCACAAGAGGAATTGCTTTGGAATGCACTCTTGCTGGGGATTTATGGGTGAACATGACTGTATATTTTACAGTACATTCTTATGGCCTCATCGGTCAATAATCTGCATTTAACTCAGTCCTTTCAGAGTGTGATGGGCCATAACGCTTGTGAAGCAGCTGCTACATGCTGAAATAATAATCAAGGAAGCAGAGGGCAGAGCTGATAATTGACTCTGCTAATGTGCAAGTCGGGACTTTGAGTTATTGATCAGATGTGCTTCAGTGGCTCAGCAAGAGCCCGGTCCTCTATGCTTGGAGGTTACTGACTGAGATATTACGAGGAAGGGGGTACTCTCTTCCCCCTACATACTGCTTTTTTGGGTTGTCGCCTTTTCTGGATTTTTTTCATCATTTCTCCTGGGACTGGTCTAACATAGACCCCTAAAATTGTCTGGCAAACCAGTTTTGTCCCTGCATCTGGCCTGCTGGTGTCCCACACACCCAGATCATCAGCATCAGGGACATAAACACACAGTGCTGAGGAGACAACTTTCACCCCTCAGTGCCTCTTTATAGCACCATCCTGGGCATAGGTACCCCTTTGAATCCATTCCTTCCTCCTTCAGGCCTTACACCTACCTCTCCTCTTTCTGAAGTGACCCTCTTGAGCTTTGCTGCAGCTTTGGCATGTTTCTCAGAGGTTGCCATGGCTGATCAAAGCATGTCACTGACACCTCATGCCACACCAGCACTGACCACCTGCTCTCCCATGCCCTGGCCAGGCTCAGAGCCACAGCTACTTCCTCTGACGTTGGTCAGCAGCCACATCTTGAATGTGTACTTGCAAAAAGCCTGCCAAAAAAGGTAACTAAGTTGTGTCAGGCGGTTCTTCTTTTCAGCTGGTTCACTGGTTTGTTCAAAGACTTGCACGAATGCAGGAAATGTGGTTTCCTTTTGCAGAATCTCTGCAGGTTGCACCTCCGAGCAGTCTTACCCATGTAAGCTTCATGGCCAATTCTCCTAATTTGCTAGGCATTGCATTCATTTGCATGCATGTCAGAGAGGCCTGTAATTCCCCAGATCAGCCCAAGAGCTGATAAAAAATGTGAGTAAAACATTCTCCATATTTTCTTTTCTTTCTTTTTCTTTTTTCTTTAAAGTGTGTATGAGGCTCTTTTTCCTCGATGAGAGAAATATTTCTTTTTGAGATATGGCCTTTTCATCCTCATGTTCCCTAAGAACTCTTGGCACCATCATCACCTGGAAGCTTAATGATACTTAGTGTCTTCTCCAGCTCCTCCTCTCCCAGTCTCTGATGCTATTTGCTCTTGGTGCAGAAAAGGGCAAGATCTGAGTAAGCACCTCCAGAGCCATCTTCATAGTGGATACTGATGTGAAGGAATTATTCAGCCCTTCAAGAACATATTTAATTTCCTTAATTGCTCTATTTTAATTACAGGTGACTCAGTCCTCAAATATTTAAGCAGATTTCTCAGTATGGGTTACTTGGGAAATCAATGTTTTTACACCTCTAGGTTTCTGCATGCTTAAACTCATTTTGGTCTTCTAAGACTGGGAAAAAATGCCCAGTGAAGAGTGTAAAAAGCTTAGTCTGAGTTGTGCAAAACCAGTTATGAGATGCTTTGAGCAAGTGCCTTCAGAACAGTCTAAGAATTTGGTGTAGAAAAGTAAAAGAAGATTCAGTGACTGAAAGTTAGAGTCTGATTTTTAGATATGAACCCCTTCAGCCTGTTGGGTTCTTGCTGATAATAATGTTGGTTTTGACCACCAGACCAAAAGCCCATTGATTCTTTCAGATGGTGATTGCTTCTAGTTCTGCCATGGTTTGGTGAGTCTCAGCATTTTGAAGCAACAAACCATGGTTTTAATTTGAGTTTCTTGTAGATCTCCCTGCAGCCTTCCTCTCCATTTTTAACCAGACACCACAAAAAGGCCCTCATTTCCTTACTGCTCTGTGGGTCATGGCTCTGGGGCCACTGTCACAGGTCTCCAAGCCACCCTTCTTCACTTCCTCCTGAACAAGATTCAAAAACAGAGGCTCATCCTCTTTCATGTCAAAGGAAAAGACAGGATTCAAGAGCTGATAACAGCTACTGGACTTCAGCTGGAAGTCTAGCACTCCTCCCTGCCCACTATCCTACCTCTTTGAGGGGAGGATGGCACAGGTTGCATTCCCCAAAATCTCATTGCAGAGTCCAAGCATTGCTTCTATCAGGTGATAGGTGTCCAATGGACTCTGCTTCCCCTCTGTCTGCAGAAGAGGAGCAGAATAGCTCCCAATTCAACCACAGCCTGCTGGATGCTGTGTGGGATGTGCCTACGCTCCCAACAGCATTTCTCCTTTTCCATGCTGTCTTTCCAGCCGAATTTATCTATTGCCAGATGTTGCTTACCTTGCTGAGTCTGCAGCTCACGCAGCTGCCAGATTTTCATATGGATTCATAGCAAAAAGTTGACAAGCCTCTTGCAGGTTTGCTGTTGCTGGCAGGGCTCTGAGTTGCAGCAAGAGAAACAGGAAGGCTCTTGTTCTGCTCGCTCCCATGATGCATGAAAATCTAAGAAAAAGCCAGGCAGGCAGGAAAGTGATGGCTCCATATGGAGATTTAGGATGCCAGTGGTCATCTCTGCCACTCAGAGACGTAGAAGATGGGGATTTTGAAAAGAAAAATGGCATAGTACATGCATAGTACATGCAGGAAAATGCTTTCCAAATACCCATGCCAGCTGGACAGAGCCTTGCCTGGAAGATATGTAGATACAGGGCCTGCAGCAGCAGAGCAGATTTGCAAGGCAGAAGCCACAATGTGGGTGTTGTTGGCCTCCCCCAGCCCCCCGCTTCCCATGGGAAAGGAGAAGCTGCTCCTCTGCAGGGCTGGGAGGTGACAGATAATGGTGCCTTGGGGTTCCTGTTGCATCAAAATCTTCCTGACCCATGTTGCAATTGCTTTGTCCACCTCCAGTGTACAAACAAGCCCTGCCACCACGGCCAGTGGCCAGTTCCCCTCTCTGCAGGGGGATGTGGAGGCCTGCAGCGTGGCAGTGACACAAACCCTGCACACAAACCAGCTGCTCCCTGGGGCTCTCCTAGCATTGGCTGCACAGGGGGCTCAGAGGGCCAAGGGGTCACAGAGGGCTGAACGTGAGTTGGGAGTGAACCACTGCAGTGACAAAGGCAAATTGCTGCATCTACAGGGACACTGCCAGCAGAAATACAGGTGTGATTGTCCCACTCTCCTCAGTGCTTTTGCAGATCACACCTGTCATCCTGTTTCCTCTTCTGGTCCTCACAACACAAAAAAAAGATGCTGATAGAGGGGAACGGGCCAAAGGAGGGCCACAGAGATGATCAAAGGGCTGGAGATCCTTCAGTATGAGGAAAAACTGAAGTAATTAGGTCTTTTCTTCCTGGAGAAGGCTCAGGGAGGAACCTTATCATAGTTTTCCAGGACCTAAAGGGTGGCTACAATTTAGACAGAGGTTCTCTCTTCACAAGGAGCCACATGGAGAGGGTACAAATTGGTTACAAGTTGTAGGAGGAGAGATTTCATCTTGATATAACAAACATATTTTTTACAGTGAGAACAATCAATCACTGGACTGACCTCCCCAGGGATGTGGTGGAGCCTCATTGCTGGAAATTTTCAAGATGTGACTGGACAGGGTGCCAGAGAATCTAATCTACACCCTCTCTTTCCCATGAAAGGTTGAACCAGACGATCTTTCAAGGTCTCTTCCAGCCTGGGCTGTCCTGTGCTTCTGAGACTGGTCCCATCTCCAGACCCCAGCTTCCCTCCAGGTCTTTGCATCTCCTGACTCCTGTGCAGGCCCCCTCTGGGCATTTCTCCTGCTACTCAGGGACACTACCTCCATCCATCCCTCCCAGAATTCCCTCCCCTGCCTCCTACTAGAGGAATCATGGCTATGCCTTGACCAGACAGCACGTGCCTTGACAGGAGAAGCACTGTCTCTGCTTGCAGATCCCTTTTCTGCTTCTTTTTGTCTGCAGAAGAATTCGGTCCTTTGCTTCTCCTCTCACCTCCTCCTGAAAAAGCAGAGAATAAAAGGGTAAACAAACCTGCCACTTTGTTGTCCCTAATCAGAAGGGTGCAGGGAGTGGAAAAGGATGTATTTAAGAAGGCACCTGAAGGATTTTTGATATCCCACCCACATCCCCATTCAGCTCTTCGATCCAGAGTGTAATTTATCCTGATCTGTGCCTTTGCACTTCACAGCAATCACCCTTTGCATGGGATCACACAACTCCTACACCCACAGCAGCACACAGATCACCAGTCCCAGCCCTGTCCCAAATAAATCACAGCTGATCTACTTACTGTAGAGGAAGGGGCACAAATCACCTGCAGACCAAAGGGACCAGGGAAGTGTAAAACATGCCCAGCATGGAAACACAGACTGCAGCTACAGGGCAGCTCCCAGGACTGGAGGGATGGTGTTGGTGGTTACCAAATGGTTTCCTCCTATGTGTGTACACATTCCAGCTGCCCAAAATGCCCTGCCTGAATTTGGAAACAGCTCCCCTCCAGCTCAGCAAGGAACATTTTGACACTGGAGCTTCTGACCTCTGTCATATCAACAGGCACCAGATCTGGGGATATTGTGCCGGATGCTTCCTCCCACACTATGGCATCTGGAAATGGGATGGAGACCAAAATGTCTGATCCAAGCCAGAACCAACTGCCTCAGTGGTTCAAAATGAAGTTTTGGTCCTAATCCATTACTAAAAGCTGGACAGTTCAGAGTGCCTCACAAGCCTGCTAACAAAGCAATTGCACCAAGGAGAGAAATATGAATCCTGTTCTTGTGCCAAAAGTGAACTCAACTTTGTAGAGAAACTGCATATTCAGTACAGTGCATCCAGTGATCTCTCTGCTCTTTTCCTTCCCTAACAGGATTTTCCCAGCACTACTTACCTCATCAGCCTTTTATTGGGACTAAGCCAGGAATCCCAGACAATCTGTCCTGTTGCCTCCAAACAACTTTCTGTCTGTCACTAACAGGTCTGCAGCATCCATATGTCCCGCAGCCTTCCCTGCTAACAACAGTCTTAATCTACTTCCTCAACACCAGTTATCAAAATATCTGAGGCAGAAATAGATGCTAAATTTCAGATCATTAGCAGAAAACAGAACCAATTACGAAAAAATAGCCAAGAGTAAGAGATCTCGCACTGGATTAAAAATAGATTGGTTTTATCCATTCTCATTGCTTCAACTGAGCATGCAAACTGCAGGCTTTGCAAGTCCAAAGAGGAAATGTGTCTGGCTTGAACGCCAGCAAAGCTGCTCTGTGTGGGGATGCACTCACCTGGCTCAGGTCTGAAGCACAGAGGAAGGGGTGTGCAGCTCCACAGTTTGTGTCATGGCCCTGGGATGCCTCGCAGGGGGCACCTGGGCAAGCCTGGCTGGGGAGTGGGCAGGCTTGGCTTCTGCACTGGGTGCCCGTCTCTGCTGGGCATGTGGGGCCAGAGGTCTGAGGAGGCAGCAAAAGGGTGGCAAAAGTTGCTTTTCCCATGCAAATCTGTTCAACATTTTGGTCTCTGACATCGGTCATGGACTCCTCAGGGATTTGAAATCGTCTGAGAAGAAAAGCTCCCCTCAGTGGTTTTGCTGCAGGAATGTAATATCCTTTGACAGCATCCTTTCCTCACACCTTGAAAAGCTTGGAGCTGAAAACCACCACCAAAGGAGAGGCATAGCTTCTGCCACCACTGCTGTGCCCTTTTGATGGTACCAGCATGGCAGGCAGTGACTAAACAAAAGATCTGTCCCAAAGCAGGGAGGAGGAGGAGCAGGGGAGGATGCCAGCAAAGCAAGTGTGGCTCTCAGCAAGCACAAGGAACAACTGAGTCTCCAGGAGATGAAATGTGTCTTCCATCTCCCTGTCAGGGGAGATTTTGAGAAAGAATGCTTTCTAGCTGTAAGGGAAAATTGAAGCTCAGTGCCAGGGGACAGTTTGAGCAGCTGCCCCCTACTAAGGATTTGGGCTGCAGCATCAGGTTCACCATCAGTGACCATCACCACCCCAGGGCAGGCAAGAACCCCCTGCAGCCACAGCACTGGTGGCCTGGTGGGTGACAAGCAGGGGGAAATAGTGCATCTGGACCCAAGCAAGTCAAGAGCTTCTTGTTAAGGTGGAACATTGACATGAACATTACGTGAAGATGGATTGTTTAAATGCCTTGAGAGTTTATTTTGGCTGGGACAAGCACGAGGGCTCAGAGGAGGGAACAAAAAAAATGGATACAATTTCCATGAGGATTATTTGCTCTGCATCATCTCAACAGAGTCCCAAAGCACTATTACCATTAATCTTAAGTTCATTTTATGGGCTCTGTAGTGCTGCTGGAAAATGCTTGGAAGGGGGTCTACACATACACACATCCTCAAATAAAAAGCTGGAAGACGGTGTGAAATAAAGAGGGAGTAAGAACATGGAAAGTTTGCATGAAGAAGAGTAGCTGCAGCTTGGCTACACAAGAGCTTCATCTATTGCAAGTACAGTAAATGGAAATAAACTCTGAGTCAAACCTTATTTGTCCTGTTAATTCAGCTAAGAATAAAGTCACAACAGAAAGGGGAGAAAAATATATACAAAGCAGTCTTAAATAGCTTAAACTAAACCAAACCATTTAGCAGAGCACACAATAAGAGCAATTAGCATGCAAAATATTAAGAACCTATCCTGTCTTTAAAATATCTATGGGCCACAAATAGAGGTGCACAAAAGACAGATTATGAGCAAATCTCAACCTCTCATACCATCATTTCTAAAATAATTATCTGATAATCACCATGGCATTCATTTACAGAATAAGTACCCCATTTAAAATTAAACCTGCATGTAAATAGGAAAAAAGTTAATTAACAAAACAATAAAGTACCCAGCAATGTAAAAACTCTGCTGACTCCACTCCCCAGCAGTGGCAAGAGTCTGATGGAACTTTGTGCTTAACTCTCACATTGAGGCACTAGGGCCCACACTTTTGGCAGCAAAGCAACACATGCAGTCATAAAAAATAAGTTGCAAGTTTTTCAGTGACGAGGAAGCACAAGAAAACCTGGATCCCACTTCAGTGCAGCTCATCCTTATTTCTACCTCCATCAAATAAAGCACATAAGCCTCCATGGAAATCACATGCTTGCATCTTGAGCTGAATAGGGATAAGCAAAGAACATGCTTAAATATTTTGAAGAATTAGATCCACAATCTTAATTTCATACTGCAGCAATTCATTCTCTGAAAAATCTGTTTCTATGGAAACTTATTTTGGATCCAGCAGAGAGATTTTTCCCTTTGATTCTCAGTATTAGAGTCAGTCTTTTCTCTTGTCTCTTTCTCTAGAGATATTCTAAAAAAACAGATTTCCTATTTCTTTGCCTGTTTCACAGCAAACCACTATATCTAACTTCCCTCATTTGTTAAGCAGAAAAAATTCTCAACTATCTTATTGTTATAGTGTGAAGTCCTTGAATGCTGTAGAAAAAGAAAGGATAATGGGTAATCTAAAAGCTTCATCTTGCCTAGTGGCCTATAGATTAACATGATTTACTGTACTGAAAGGGAATTCTAATGCTTTTAAAAGCATATTTAGGAAAAAAACCAAAACCGTTTGCCAGCCTTCCCTGTGCCCTGCCCAGGTGTGCTGTCCTTTCTGGGGGAGGAGGAACAGCCCTTCATGGAAGGTGTGAATGCTCCCCTGGTGTACACAGCAGCAAAATTATGGTTCTGTCTTTATTTCCTGATAAGTTTGGGGTTTTGGGGGGTTTTTTTGGGTTTGGGTTTTTTTTTTTTTTTTCCCATCTTGGCTGCGCTGATCATCGTGCAGATGACACATACACCTGGCGATTCTCACATGAAGGTTTTGGCTTTGAATGGCAGTGGTCAGCTCAGACCCCATCATTTCATACCTGAAGCTGACACTGGTTAATTTTTGCCACCATGTCTCACTTGACAGTCACCTGCAGAAATGTCACCTCCTGTGTTGTTACCCAGCCACTCAGTCTCATAACACCCCGTGAATTTCATCAGTCAGCCCTTGCTGCTAATAACCTTGATTAAGTTAATATTATCTTTCTTTGTTTAGCAATCATCCTCTTTTCCAGACCATTTCTGTGTTCGTTGAGCAGCACAGGTCTCATCACTGGTGACTTCCCTTTTCTGTCAGAACCACTTCCTTTCTTTTCTGCCTGGTATTTTTAACAAATAGCTCAGCCCTGCGAGGAGCTGCCAGTTATGTCCCGTTGTTACTTAGTTTCTGTAATAACGATGGACATTGTGGAGCCTCTTTTGGCTCCACACAGACTACAGCCACGAGACTTTTCCCATCCACATGCTGACTCCTTCAAAGAACCTAATAGATTTGTGAGCCTTTTTCAATAGCCAGACCATTTCAGCTTAGTGCAGAGGTCAATCCTCCCTGCAGGTCCCTCAGATTTCTCATGTCTGCCTGGTCAAGTGCAGCACCTTGCAGACATATCCAAACCTCTGAACACCCACAGGAGGCATACAAAAAACTCCAGCCTCATCCTAGGACCCAAAAGCCTTGTGTCAGTGAAGAGTATAATAAATATCCCTTTAGACATTCATTCTTCAAGACAATTCAGATCTTTCCCCCAAAGAATCTCAAGAAGCTGCCGTTGCCCAGTATCAGCTACCAGGCTCCCAGGTCACTGCTTCTGGATTAATGACTCCATCCCCAGGAGCCTCTGGGTCTGTCCAGAATATCTTTGTCAGTTGTCTTGCTCGAGTTCAATTAAATGACCAAATGGTAGCACAAAATGAACAACACCTAACCTCTCATACCTTTGCCTCACCTGGAGAATGCCCCAGATTGATGTTCACGCTCTGAGACCAAAGAGCAGGATGACCTTGCATTGCCTGCACAGGATATGTGCCTGGAAACGTGGGCATGGGACACCAGGCAAGCCTGCTCAGGCTTTCTCTTCAATCACAGAGGGGCTGGAGGGGGCTTAGCCACAGGCACAGCTTCCCAAGAAAAAAAAAAACGGGGGACACTGTGCCAGACAGAGTTTTCTGTGACATCCCCCCTATCCTCGCTCCCTGTCTCTTCAGACCTTCAGTAATTCCTCTCTGAATTGCCTGCCTCTCCTGACATTACCAGGCAGCAGCGCACGTCCCACTTCATTAAGCCTGTAAGCCACTGGCTGGATGATATCTGACTTGCATCCGTTTGCAATTTAAAACGGGCATTTGCTTCAGATCAAAGCAGCAGCGGCAGCAGGAACAGAAATTAGCATCTCGCAGTCTCTCTCTCCCTGGTTCCATTGCCACAGTGTGTCTCCCTCATTACCAGGGAAATGAAATGTCTTTACAGTTCAGGCTGCCTCTGCCTTTTTATCCCGCGGCCACCGCGTGAGGCATTACCGCCACATTTAACATCGATTGGTCATGGCCCTTCTCTTTCAAATGGGACAGTGGACCTCTCCTCCCTATTAGCATCCCACGAGGGGGCTGGGAGGAGTCACAGCCCCTCCTGCTTCCAGCATTCACCCATTAATTCCCTCGTGCTTAAAATAATGATAAAACCGGTGTTTCATCCTCCAGCAGGTCAATTTTCACACTTGGTCGACAGCCCTAGAAAGGAATGTTCCTCTCACCCCTACAAGGAGTAGGTACAGCACAGGTACACATATTAATCCTGTCAGTCCCACACCACCACAAAACCAGAATCTTTTCTGGGGAGTGCAGCTGGCTGAAAGGAGCTGGTCCCTCCTGCTGGCTGTGGCAGCAAGCTGAGCCAGATTCCACACCACCACCTCTCATCCATCCTTCCCACCAATTTCACAATTCACAGCTGTACTGGTACTGCTTCTGCCCTGCAAAGCATTACTCCTTTTCCTGCCCTGTGCAACTGCAATTGAGTGTGACTGCAACTATAACAATAATTACATGATGCCATATTATCTGCTGGAAGAAAAGAGGGAGGAGCAGGTGATTTGAGAAGGACCAAAAAAAATCCAGCAGCAGGCAGATCCAATGCAGCAGTTTCTTAATGGCTAAGGAAGGTTAAGAGCTCTCTGAGTGGCTCTGCTCTGTCTAAGATGCCAAAGACCAAGGCCAAAGGGCACATGAAACAGGCAGGAACCAGCTGGAATGCAAAAGGGCATCAAGTGAGACCAAAGCACATAATAAAAAATGCTTCTTTTATTTCCAGTTTTTAAATACTTTATCACAGGAAGAAAACTGAATGTCAGATTTCAAAACCAGCGCAGAGTTAATAGGAAGTAATGAAGAGATGCTGCTTGAGAGGGGTATCTTGGGAGAAATCCAGGTCATTTGTTTGGAATAAGTGATCAAAAGTTTGGCAACCTTCCTCAGCAGCCTTGCCCTGGCAGTCCAGGACAGCATGCTGCTCTTGTGCCCTCTGCTCCAGGGCAGCAGGACAGGCCAGGAAACCATGAGCCATCAGCCATGAACTATCTCTTTGCTTGCAAACCACTTCCCTCCACTCCTGCACAGCAACCAGCTCATCACCCACCCTCCCTCTTGCCAAAAAAGGCCCTCAGTGCAGGTGAGGCACTGGTATGATCCTTTGTCCCACTGCATGTTGGTTAAATCACTGAGCACGGGCTTTTCTCCTGCCCACAGGAGCATTCCAGGAAGGATACACAATGCAGGGGTTATTTTCCCATCCATCCCACCCTCTCATCATCCATCCAAGCTGCAGGAGTGTGCTGCTCTCCCCTTGCCTTACAGCTTCCATACCTTCCTACGAAAACCTTCCACACACAGCACAACACTTCTGTTCTTATAGCCCCATGCAACCACTTCCCAGTGGATTAATTCCTCATGGACCAAGCCCTGCATTGCCCTGTAACCCTTTTAAGCTGCTTTAAAACCTGTGAAAGGACCCTGGGTCTCCCTGCCACGTGCTGCCCTCACACAGGACATTCATTCCCTGGGCAAGGGCACATGTGGGGGACAGGGTGCAGCAGGGGCACTGCTGTGCTGCTGCACTGTTTTCTCCCCTTCAGGTGAGGAATGGCTGTAAAAGCTAAATATATATTTTATCAGCTGTTCTAATTTACATCACAGGCTGAATTTGAACAAATGGTGTTGATGGGGGTGGGTAAAGGTGGTCAAGAGCCTCAGCAGCAAAATCTACACCCTCCCCCCCTTCCACCAAGCGCACACATCTCTGTCTCCTCTCATACATTTACCTCAGCAGACAGAATTGTTCTCTTTAAAAATAGGACTGATTTGGAGCTTTTGCTCAAAGTTCACTCATGGAAAAAGTACATCTTAAACATTCAGCTGAAAGGTTTGGCAGTGACCCAGCAAAGCCAGAAGAAAAAACAGGGGGAAAAGCCCACCACTGCAAAAACACACATTCTCTTTGCAGACCCTTTCATCAAGGCCCTGGGCACACTTACAAACTTAAATTAAAACCTCTACACCTACATGAATAGAAAGTTGCTACTTATGGCGCTCTGGTTAACTGAGCAAAAATGGCACAGAAGAAGAAAGTGCCCTGCTGATAGAGAAACCTCCCTCTCTCTGCCCACCTTCTTCCCCAGTCCACCAGACACAAAAATCTCATGTTTCAGCAGTCTGCAGCTTTTTGTGTGCAGATAAGATGGCAGAAACCTGCCATGGGCTGCTGAGGTGGCTGAGTGAGGGGGACAGCACAGATCTTGGGGATGCACCCAACCCAGTCACTCAGAGCTCACACAGCTTTTGGAGATTGACCCACCATGTGACTGCTACAGTAGGGTAGGGGCTGTGCCCAGCACTCTGGTAATGAGTAGCAACGTAAACAATTCAAATTTTTGACTAGAAAGGAGATCTTGATGAGGTTCATCCTAAGCCACATAAAGAATGGGCTGTCAAGCCATCTCTTAGTAGTTTGCTGTGGTAATATGTGAGGAGGTGTGAGACACTAAGTGAGGCAAATCGGGCAAAATTATCTTTTAAAAGAAGTGGAAACTGAACACCAACTTTTAAACTATAATCCCCAGGGAGATACAGGGACAAAGTACTTTAAAAGTATTAAAAAGAATGTAAGGGAAAAAACAACCCATTACTTTTTTTTCTTGTTTTGAACAAAACCAAAGCAGACCTACCTATCTCTCTTGCAATAAGACTGAAAACCCTCTGGGAAGGGATAAGCAGCAGGCATCATATATTCTTGACTTTACCAAGGTTTGTGAAATTGGCTCCCAAGGTATTCTTGGGCAAAGTAAGGAAACAATCTAAATGAAAACCTGGATAAACAGCTCAAAATTAGCAGATAAGCCATGTGCATAGATTTATTGTTAACAGCTGATAGTCAAAAGCAGTTCCTTCTTTCCTTTCCCATGCCCTAGCACACTTACATCTATTTTTCATATCCCCAGGCACCAGGTGCCCAGCTCACCCTGCAGCCTTTCCTTGGTGGCACAACTCCCCCACCTCCTCTCCTACATCCACCTACCACCTTCCATGAAACTTGTAGGATTTTAATATCCTGAGAGCATCTGCTTCTCTGTCAAACAGACAGAACCCGGCCCATGAGTTAAAGCTTCATCGAGA
The DNA here is from genome assembly GCA_013396995.1 of Dicaeum eximium. Classification (NCBI taxonomy): domain Eukaryota; kingdom Metazoa; phylum Chordata; class Aves; order Passeriformes; family Dicaeidae; genus Dicaeum; species Dicaeum eximium. The sequence continues at coordinate 938,389 of VWZP01009615.1, forward strand.
CAGGGCTAAGACAGACACCAGGATCTTCCACAAACTGGTGCCAAAAGCTGTTCAACACCTCCATGAAAATGGGGCTTCAGTTAGGCAGGAAAAGTCAACAGCCTGAACACACAGTGGAGACACAACTTGCTAGACAGCAAATCTGCAGGAGAGGAGCCTGATGACCACGAGCCAAGCACAAACAGTGCTGTGCTGTCACATGCAAAGAGAAAAGCAAACATCCTACTGGGATGTGTAAACGGGACATAACCCACCAGGCAGGGGGGAAACCTCAGCAGAGAGCCCCACGTGCAGCTCTGAGCACTCACACTGTGGGGGAGGCAGCTGGGTCAGGGCAGCAAAGGGAAAAGCTGCACGGGGTCCAGAAAACATCCTGCAGGGAAAGACTGAGCAAGCTGGAACCAGCCAGCACAGACAGAGGTGGCTGAACAGGGAAACAGGAGCAGTAGCCTTCAGATGTGTGCAAAAACTGCCTTTTCAAGGGACTGAAGCACCTGCAAGTTCTTCAGGATAAAGTCAGGCAGCTTTCCTAATTGCAAAGAAAGTGAAAGCACAGACCATCTAGAGAGGCTGTGGTGTCTCCAAATCTCTCTGTGGTCACAGGAAGCAGGTTCATAAGTGTCTGCTGTGGTTTCTGTAAAGCTACTTTGGTCTGAGGACAGTGCTTAGAGTGTTGCCCTGATACCTGACCATACAACTCCCTGGGACCACATTCCCATTTTGCACAATTAGGGGTGGAATATCCCTTGGCTTATCAGGACTGGATAGAAATCTCCTTTCTGCTATGCATCAGACACTCTTAAGGTAGCAGAGCTCCTCAGCCTTGAAAAGGTGAGCCCGAGCTGGATTCCAGAGTATGGAGGAGCTGCCCCACAAGCACACACGAGGCTTTTTTTATTACATGGGACAACCTGGATGTGTCTAATACCAGGTCCCAGCTGTACAGCTTCCTGACCCACAGACAGCCCAGGTACCAGGGGCTGGAAGCTGTCTTCTCCTACAGCAGAAGAAAAGGAAGGAGCTGGAAACTTTGTAGACTCATCTGCAAGATGGTTTCTTGTCCACATCTTCCTTCTGGGACTCAAGACTCCATGCCAGTCCTTCACTGGGTCAACAGGATTTGGTTTTTTATGGATGGCTGTGATTCCTCTGCTCTAGACTTTCTTCAGGCCCAGCCAGCCTTGTTCAGCCCCTCATGTTCCTGTGACAGGTTTTGTGATGAAGACCCATTTCATTTTAGAGATGATGCTCTTTGGGCACAGGGACTCTCAGAATGTGAAAACAGCAGTGTCCAAGAGCTTCCCCAGAAATGATTGGGCAAAGGAAAGGGCGATGACTTAAATGGGACACCAATATTCCACTTCCAGTTCTACCACTGGTTTTTAGCCTAGATACCACATAGATTTTGTCAAGACATCTAAAATTAGTAGAAATGTGTTACTTTTGTGTCACAGCACAGAAAGAGCTGTTTTTTCCCTTACTCCTGCAGAAGAATAACACCACATCCATCCACAGTGGGAGATCCATACTGCAAGGACCTCAAATGTACCACAACAAACAGGAAATGGGTGAGTACCTAACCTAAAAGACAGAAACACTTGTTATGAAAACCCTATTTGCTTAGTAATTCCAAAGCTGCTTCATTCCATCAAACACAAAATTTCAAGGATTTATTGCAAGAGCTACTGCAAAACAATGAAAAGCCCCTCTGCAAGTACTCAGTCCTCCTCAGCTGTCTAGCTCTGCTCCTCCAAGTTACATCTGCCTCTGCAGACCAGCTAAGTTTTCTTGGCCTCTTCATTCCCTTCCAGTTCCATCATCCATCCCGTGATGTTGGCCTTCTTCTTTTTCCTGAATTTGCAGTACCAGCAGAAGACAGCAAGGGCCAGGAGAAGGATCAGAACCAGTGGTAAATATAAGATGAAGTTCAGCAGTGGTGGGGATGAGCAGATCCTAGACAGAGCAGTTGATTCTGAAGGAAAAAAGAAAGAAAAAGTGAGGCCCCAAGCTAGTTTGAGTTTCTCTCTCCTACCATTATCTCTAAGTGCTATTTTCTTAACACTTTTCCCTCCATCTTCAACAGCTACCAATTTTTAAGAATTTATACAGGCTACCTGAAGAGAAGGGGGAGAGAAACCAGGTAATTTGCCTCAATTTCTTGTCTAGGGAGGTCAGATAAGGCCCTGGTTTGCTCATCTGAAACATCCCAACAGAAACAGCCCAGTTCTTCTGCTAACCCATTCCAGACTGGGCTCAGTAAGGAAAAGCAACACACCCTGCCTGTCACCAGTGACAGGGGGATGAGGTAGAAGTCCGTCAGAGGCTGAGCAAGATGGAATAAGATGAAAGCAAAGGAAATCAGATCAAGAGGTCCCTGTCCCCCCCAGACATCTGCCCCTCCTTGTTACTGCTCATCTGCTATTGCATTTCATCCCCACTGAGCTACAGGCAGCTGGGAGCACCATCCTCATCCCTGGCAGCTCCGGCAGAACAGCTCCCAGCTGAGGTGGAGGCTGCTGAGGACTTCACAGGTACCTGCATCACTGGAGGAACACACATGCACACACACGGCTACCCCTCAAAAAAAAAAAAATTAAAAAGAGAGGGAGAAAGAAAAACTACCCAGCTAATCTTTTTGCCTTTTGTGAAAACCATGAAAACCACTTGGCAAAAACACTTATTCAAAAATTGGAGGAGAATTTACTAGCAGTTACTGAGCAATTTTAGCAATGGTTACTCCACCAGTAATGGGTAACAAGAGATAGAGGGAGCTGATGAAGGAGAAATCTCGAGTGCTAGAGAGTTGTGATGGATAACAGCAGTAACTCAACAGCAGGGGGGATGAAGTGCTGTCAGTCCCTCTCTGTGCAATTAAATCCAGATTAGCTCTGCTGTAGGTGCAAAGTCATGAGAGCAGGCCCCGTGCCTGGCTGTGGGAGCAGCAGGAATAGGGAAGGGCTCTGCAGAGTTGCTCTTTCCATGCTGGTCAGCACTGGGAATTGCTGCAGAAGCCATCACTCATGCAGGCACCCAACCTGGCTTCAGGCATGGCAGCTCCAGAGCTGCAGGCGAGTACAAGTGCAAGATCCTCTCAGCTGGGTGCATCATGATTGATTTCACAGTTTATATTTTTTCCTCTACATGGGTCATCTGAGCCTCCTATTTTCCCAAAGCAGCAACAACTCCTGCCTATTACCTCCCTAAAAATGCTGCCTGCACCTGACTGAAACCTTTGCTTTTATTTACTTAAACTTCTGCATGCAGAATCCAGTCCTACCTTTGCACCCACCTCCACTCACCCCAAAGCGAACAGAGTTTTTAGAGACCTCAGTCTGGACAGACTTGCCAGAGAAGTCACACCTATGATGTTCCCCCCAAAACATGTAGGTTCTGGCCCCAGCATGGCTATGGGGAGACGAACCATGCAGGGAGATCAGCCCCCGGCACCCAGCAGCGTTACCTGGCGGGATGGTGGCGAGCTGGGCGTACCCCGAGCGTGCCCAGGCTCGCAGAGCCCCGTCCTTCCCCTCGCTCTGCTGCTGCCATTCCTGCAGCTGGCAGTAATATGCCCCAGCATCTCCCCTCTCCACGCTGCTCAGCGTCAGGCTGAAGTCGCCAGCGGAGGGGCGGCGGAGGTGCAGCCTCCCTGCCAGGCGCTGCTCGGGATACGCCACGGTGCCATCCTGCCGGAGCGTCAGCAGGGCGCTGGCACGGCCGCTGCTCTTCGCCTGGAACCAGGTGGCCGAGAGGTGTGAGCCGGGCAGGAGGGCACCCTGCAGCCGGCAGGGCAGCGTCACCTCCCCGCCCTCCCTCGCAGAGATGCTGTGGTTGGTTTTCTCCATCTGCAGCTCGCGCTCTGAAGGAGAGGGCAAGCACAAAGAGATGTCGAGGTGTTGTACTGCTGTAAAAACCTGTACCCACAGGCTGATAGGAACCTTCTGGAGCAAAGTGTGAGGGATTGGAATGGTGTCCCACAGGAGCCTCTGCTGGACACCCACAGGCCCGTTGGTCTTACTCTCCCTGCGGTGTCGTACCCCCAACCTTCCCCATCATCTCTGCCCGCTATGCAATAACACTTCCTACCCCTCCAAATAAGTGATAAAGGCATCCTTTGGACCTAAAGCTATTTAGGAAGCTGGAATTCTCTGATCCACTTTATTTAGAGCTGGAGTGAGGCTGAGAGAGGGAAGAACTGAACCAGGGAGACCCACCATGCACCCCAGAGGTGCAGTGAGAGCAGCTGAACCTCCAGTCTTGTTTCTTAGCAGCAATGTGCTGCAGGGTAAGGAAAACCAAGTCTTTTCCTTTAGGATGCTCAGGAGCACCAGGTAAGGGCAGCTTCTCTATTCACAGTATTGCACAACCACCCAAGTACACCAGGTGTTGGAGGGAAAAGAAAAAGGCCACAATTCGCCCTTTTATGAAACATTCAACTACATCTGCCAGTAGCAAAAATAGCAGCTCGGTTGGTTTGGGAGGATGTGGTAAATCTTCCTAATTCCCTATTTCCCTTTGAGAGGCACTGACAACTCCTGAATCCCTAAGCCTCAGATCCAACACAGGAGCTGCTGCTTTTCCTAAGCCCTGCCAGCTTAGGAGAGGCCTGGCAGGGGCCTGTCATAAGTTGATCCAACCTTCTCCAGCAGCACCTATACAAGGGATAACACCTGCTCACCTGGGAGTCTGAACTTCAGCGTGGTCCTTCCCGAGGTTCCCTCTCCGAGCTTGTACCAGCCATCCACCAGCCAGAGCCATTCCTCTACCACACAGTAGTACCTGCCCTGGTCCCTGAGGCTTGCAGACAGGATTTGCAGCTGGAATATGTTGCTGGACACCCTTTGGCTCAGGAACCGGGACTTTTGTGCAGGAGAGCTGAATTCAGACCCGTATTCCAGTATGCTGCTGTAGTTGGCCCTGAGGATTTGCAGGGGCATTGCATCTGCCACAGGAGGCAGGAGGTACCAGGTAACAGCAAACTGCGAATTATTCTGGGCAAACACAATCCTGCACTCAATGGCTGCGTTACCGCTGGCAATTTCCACAGAGCTGTCTTCTGTAGCAACCTGGAGCTTGCTTTCTAAAATGGAAAAACAAAACAACCATGCCAGATGCAGCTGCCAATACAGGGATAGCGACAAGGAGAGGAATAAAGCTGTCCTGAGAAACACACTGAAAGAGGAGAAAAGGAGAGGGTGCACAGAGGACAAAGACTCATTAGGGGATGCTGGAGCAGAGGGTGGAGGAAGGAGGGAAAGAACAAATCTGCACACCCTTGTTTGAACAATAGCAGGGAATCACAACTGGGCAGGAAAGTAGCGGAGGAGGTGCCTTGGAGACCACGGAGCAGGAATGGGGGATGGAGGCAGCCATTGTGCTGGAGCTTGGAGGCAAAGTACCTCTGTCTGAAGCAAATGTGTCTGTCTACCACTGCTTCCATCAGCAGGCTCACACATACGTGACAAAACCAGCCCACGCTTTGGAGACTGTGAACAAGTGTCTTTTATCACAGAGAGACTACAGAGCCTCTGTGGTTTCGCTAACAGTTGCCATCTCAGGTGTTTGCTGTGGTTATTAATTGAAAACCACAGGGCAGAGTCCTGCACACCCTCTGTGATCACACCCAGCAGTTGTTCAGTGCTGTGCAGTGAGGAGAGCAGAGGGATGGTGCTGCCTGCAGCCCTGCCCTCGGCAGTGGGCACTGCTGATCCTGCTGTGCTGTGCTGCTCCTGCTTTGAGGGAACCTCTCCCACAGCGCATCACCTGTGGCTGGAACCTCTCCTCCAGCGGTGAAAAGGCTGCAAATCCATGTCTTTAAAGGTCCTCCAACCACCTGCATTTCCCCTTCACCCTCCCCTCCATGCTGAGACTCCACCTCTGTCAGATGGAGTCAGCAGTCAGGGGAAGGAATACACATAGGTTTCCTGTCACTGGACATTTTATAGGTTTCTTAGATTCAACCTTACTGAGTTTTTTCTTCCATGGGAAAGCTCATTTTCTCTGCAGATTTCAAGCTTTTGTGTGTGTGTTTCAAGGACAAAATGTATTCCTTTGCCCTGTCTCCTGATATGGGAGATGTGGTTTTCTTTTCTCAACCTATGATGTAAAGAATTGCTCTCTCTGACTTTGTAAACATTTTCTGGCATTCAAGCATTTTTGGGTACTGAGCATGGAGATGAAAAGATGCTAACTCTGTACCTGGGCAGAAATAGCCCAAATCCTTCTGAACAATGGAGTCATTTTAATAAATAATATAAGCTTTCTGATATCAGAGTCAAAAAGTCTTGATTCACTCCTGATGGGACTCCAACAGCAACAACTGGTGACCCCTGAGACGTGAGGCAACAGTATCCACCCTTGGGTAGGGAGAAATTACTCAGCAGGAGACACCCTCAGGGTTTTAAGGGACTGTAGGCTGGGTTTCTATTCTTAGCACTTTCCTTGCATATGATCTGGGCAGCAGGACACCCTCTGCCACAGAGAGTGGGGACAAGAGAGCTCCCTTAAGGCTCAGCCCCTGGGTGCTGGTCTGGGGACAGGCAGCAGAGGATACACTGAGCTGGTCCCTCAGAATATCTCAGACCCCTGCCCTTGGCCACAGGCTCTGCAGGGCTCTCTCCTTCCCAGCCCTCTCCCAAGGGATGTGATAGCAGCAGGTTGTGCAGAGGGCTTTGGGACAGGAGGGAGCTGAGGGGAAAGAGGGACACTTCCCCCAGGAGGGAAAGCTTGCATGTTTCCCCTTCCTTCAAGCAGTTCTTCTCAAAATTCAAGCAATCCACTTCAGAGGCCTTCACTACCTCTCTGGTCAAAGCAAAATATGCCAACTGATACCTCTTTACATCCCTGTAGAGCCTCTGCCTCTTTGTGAAATCTGCCAACAAACGCCCCCTGCTTATTCTTTTCTCTTTGTACCCCATTGCTCTTCCTTCTCTCTGCAGACAAACACATTTTCACCAGAAGGTTGGCAGCTTCCTCCACAGAGGCACTTACACGAGGAGTCCCAGTATCTGCTTATTGCCTTAGTGGTGAGGATTTCCACAGCAACACTCCCCAGGATGTCTGGGAGGTGGATGCTCCCAAGGGATCAAAGTGCTGTCCTGCATTTCGCAGTGTGCATTTGCTGCTCTGAAGAAACAGGTATGGGCAAAAAGCAGAACAGAGGGGACAGCAGTCACCCTAATTAGGACACTGTGCAAATTCATCAGATCCACCACAGAAATCACACAGACTTGAGCACACCTGGGAACCAGATGCAAGTTGATGTCTTAAACTTCAGTACTTAAAAGCATACCCATCCCAGAGCCAGCTCTGTGGAAGCACAAATCTTCAGAGGGGGACACTGGAGATACTCAAAAGCCATCTGGAGGTGGTTCTGGGCAGCCTGCTCTACGTGGCCCTGCTTGCACAGGGAGTTGGACCAGGAGACCTCCAGAGGTCCCTGCCAATCTCCACCATCCTGTGTTTCTGTGACAGGTGAACTGATCACACTGGAAAAAATAAGACACTTAATGCTTAACTTCATCTGCTCAGTACCAAGGATACCACTCAGCCAGTCAGAGAAGTGCCAGGGGACGAGGGGGCAGGTCAGGTCTGCCTTGAGTATGGCCTAGCCTGACACCCACTGGGGCAGAAAATGCTCCAGAGAAGGAAAAGCTACTGGAGCTCAGAGAGGAGCCACAGGAACCACTGCCTTGAGTGCTTGATTTTGATGAGGAAAATTGCTGTTACACTCGGAGAGCACCTCAAGAGGAAGCAGAGTGCTTGCTGCAAAGCCCCTTTGTTTTAGCTCCAGGTGTCCATTCTCTCTAGTGCTAAAGATCAATTACCTAAAGGTCAGAGCAGCTGCCTGCCTCTTCCTTTCTTACATAAAGCCATGGTGCTGATTTCCCTTTCATTTTTTATTTAATTAACCAAGCCGAGCACCCCACTGCCCATCTCCCTGTGAACCTTGCCTGCTGATGCTTGGCTTTCTGCCTGGCCCAGGAGCAGTGGAGCAGGCAGAGGGGCACAGCCCATGTGGGCTGCTGGCCTGAGGGACACCAGGTGAAAAAGGCCCTGCAGCTCACTCCAGAGTGGGGGAAGCAGCTGCACTGAGAGGCTCATGGAGCACTATTTATGAGATCCCACCTTAGATACTGGAAATGGAAAAGATGTGTCCTCCTTCCCTGCCTGTTAAAATCTTTCATGGATGTCCCTCCTGTCTGAAGAAGGTCTGTAGATCACAGCAACAGGCAAACTCCCAAAGCACCAACTGACATCAAGTAGTAAACAAAGTGCTGAAGCAAAAAGTCAAGAACTCCAGTATCTCTGCAGGCTCCAGCTAGAAGGTTTCATATGAGCAGAAGCAGGCTGGTGATTTTCATGCAGCTCCATTTCTGCAGCTCCATTTTCTGCAGCTTCACCTCAACCCTATTGCTGCCTGAGCCAGCTTCCTCCCCAGACTTCCCTACCTTCCCAAATATTCCTTTCCAAATATCCTTTCCTACCTTCCCAAAATACCTTTCCAAATATTCTCCACTGGCCTGTGCTGCCTTCCCAAGAGAGGTGGCACTAGAGGCAGCAGGAAGCTCCCACTGTGCATCGCCTCTCCCAGTTCCCACCATCTTTAGGGTGTCACAGTCTCCAGCAGCAGCTGCAGCAGGTTTGGAGCCAAATGTTGTCATCTCATGCTGCTGCCACCTCCTCTGTGTAGATGCTCTGCAATTACACCTGCTCATCTTAATGCCATTTACACCAGAGATGTGTGCTCAAGGGTGCTGATTACTGTCACCCCCTCGCCTCAGCGCCACCCTGCCCCAGCTGGTTGTAGCTCCAGTGTTCAACAGAGCATCTCAGCAGTCAGCTCCACAGGGGTGAGGAATGGGGAACAGGGGAACAGGAGAGAGTGCCAGAGAAAAGAGCCCAGACAGAGAAGGAAATGTATTGGCTCACACCACAGCAAACCCATCAGTTAAAAACCATGAAAAATTCATAATTTCAGCTCACTGGGTTGTGATTCTGAAAATACAAGGATTTTAGAGGAAGGAGCACTTAATGCATGGAAAAAAAAAAAGCAGCAAGAACTCTGCTTTTCTGGCAGAACATACATGAGAGCAAAAAAAAAAAGAACCAGCCCATATTCTCACGCCTGCCTCCAGAGGCTCAGAGGCTTTGTCCAGGACATTCCCTGCAGCTCCTGCAGCAGCCCCAGCTGTGAGCAGGGCATGCTGACACCGTGGGGCTGCCCGGGGCGCAGGAAGCAGGCAGCATGGCTGGGGTCTGCTTGCACCATCACTTCCATAAGAGGATGAGGCTCCCAGCGGGATGCTGGCAGGAGGGATGGCAGCACAGCCCCTGCCTGCAGGGGTGGCCATAAAAGGGAAGCCTGGGCAGGAGATGCCTCCCCACGGGGTCCCTGGCACCCTGAGGCCACTGCTGGCTCCGAGCCCGGCAGAGAGGCCTGGTGCTTTCTCAGCATATTATTCCTTGAATATTCTGGTCAGTTTTCACAGAGGTATCCCAGCATTGGCTTCAGGGGCTGGTCTCTCCCCACTGCCTCCCAGAAGCCCACACCATGGGGTGTACCCCAAACATTCAGCTGGGATTCTTGCAGGGCACTGCTTCTTTCCAGAGACCAGGCTTAAAATCCTTGTGGCAAGGCTGATCCCTGTATGCTTGGTGTAATCTGCAAACAAATAGGTACTGCCACTTGCCAACACCAAATTTGCCTCCAAGGTTTTGTCAGGTGCTGAGGAAGCACCAGAACAGGCAGCACTATCTCCTGCAGCCCTGGGAGGTGACTCTGCTGGGGACACCCCAGACATCTGTGGCCCTGATTGCCCCTGGTCACATTTGATGGATTTAAAGTAGCAAGAGAGACCTCTGCTGAAGGCTCTGCTTACCTGGCAGCACCACTTTTATTCCCACGGCATTGGAGCTGGCGCTGGCTGCTGGCTGCCCCAGGGGCAGGATGTTCCTCCTCCAGACCTCCACCTCACACTGGTACGTCCCCTCATTGGCAGGCAAGGCACTGTGGACGTGCAGCCTGAAGGAGGTGTCAGCCTTTGCCAGCTGGGCTTTGCCCTGGAAGTGTGGCTGTGCTGGCCCCCAGACCACAGTGCCATTGGGAAAGGCCTGGACCAGCTTGTGGAAGGGCCCCATGGGCAGGCTGGGCTGGAAAAGCCACCGCACAGAGAGCGGCACCTCCTCCAGGGGGTAGCCGGCCTCCGCTTGGCACAAGAGCTCAAAGCTCTGCCCGTGGCTGACGGTGGCAATTCGGCTTCTCAGCGTGGCCTGCAGACCGAGACCTGCTCGGGAGGAGAGAGCCCTTAGCATCCTTGGGGACACAAGTCCTGCCCTGTGCCACCCACAGCCACCCTTCCCATGTTGCCCCAGGCACCAGCAGTGCTGCTGCTCCTCTGACACCTCTGACAGTGCCACCCTCCACTCAGCTGCACTGTGCTGTGCCAACCCCATGCAGCCCTTGGCCCTCTCCTACCTCCCACCTTCCCACCCCCAATTTCCCAGAAAACTCCAAGTACCCTCTTTTCAGGGTCCCCAGTCCCACACCAGAGGAGTGGTGATGCTGCTGTCCTGTTTGCTGCTTCCCTCCACCCTCCACAAAAGCTTAACAATTCCTGTGGCCTGACTGGTGCTCTCAGGCACCCAGCCCAGCAACAAGAAAGGAAAACCACCCTAAAACACAGCCAAAATCTGCCTCTCCATAAAGGCACCCTTGAAGGAAGGACATGGTCACTGTACAGCGTGGAGATTAGCAGCTCTGCACTCCGAGAAGGGGGCAGGAGAAGCAATCAGAGGCCAGCACCAGGGCTGTATCTTTGATAAATACCACCAGACAACTCAGCAAGTAGCTTTGTGGTACTTAATTACTGCAAGTAATTATGCTGCTAGAACTATTTTGTATTCCAGATTAAGGAGACAGGCCTGCTGAGCAAGATACTGCCCCTCAAGTCTCCGAGCATTTTAGCTGCTGTCTCCCACTGGTCCCTCCCAAAGTACACCATGGAGGACTGGTGGAAATGGAGAAACTGAAGCACTGCAGGGCCAAGCGATGAGCCCTAGGTCACCCTGCAGCAGAGCTCAGTGCACAGCAGGCCTGTGTCCTACTGAGATGCAGCCACCCACTCCTCCAGCACTGCCTCCAACCCAGAAACAGGGATGGCTGAACTCACCCATGGAGCTGACTGTCACTGCTGCCTCCCCCTGCCCTGTCCAGCTCCGGCCTCGGGCCCACTGCGTGGCTTCACAGCTGTACTGCCCACCATCATCCTGGTCCAGGCTGCTGGGGATCACCAGCGTGAAGGTGCCGGGGCTCTCCTTCTCCAGCCGAAGGCTCTCCCGAGCCCCCCTATCCCGGTAGGCGCTGCCCAGGCTCAGGGTCCCGTCCTGCTCCATGGTGGCCACCGGCACCCTGCGCCCTGGGTGCTGTGGAGGCAGGTGCCACCAGCGCAGGGACACGGGGCCGGTGGCTCCCTGCACCTCGCAGCGCAGGATCAGGGGGTCTCCTGCCATCACCCGAGGAGTGCTGGTGGACACAGACAGGCGCATGTGGTTTTCTGCAAACGACAGTGACCACGCTGGGATGTTGTGCTCCTTAGGAAAAGCCAGAGGTACTGTAGCATTAAATGGGAAGACTAAAATATCTTGATGTTGGAAAAGGAAAGGAGTTGGGGAATTGCCTGAAATTTTCAACCAACCTTTTCCTATAAATTTGGAGAAGGCTTTGTGGTTGCGGGTTTTTTGGTTTTTGGGGTTTTTTTTGGTTTTTCTTTCTGTTTTATGTCTTTCTTGGGACATGGATACATAATTAGTTAAGAAACTGAGTCCCAGCAGGCAGCTCCTGCTACATCAGAACAACTATTATCTAGCTATGACAAGGAAACCAAGAGCCTCCTACACACTTTTCGTAGAGTGGTTTCTCACAAATCATCCATCCAAAACAGGGAGAGTACCCTGATGGAAAAGACAATGATTCCCCTCCCCTGATGTACCTGTTCTGCTGGGTTTTCCTGTGATTTTGAGGAGTAGCAGCAGATGTTGCTCACAGTTTTTGGTACCAAAGATACAGGAGGACCCAGACTCCCCAGAATTCTACCTATTTGCCCCAAAACTCACTGCGAAGAGACTGGACTAAAAGTTTACACTTTGTTGACAACTGCTGTGTCTGTCATGCCTATATGCGCTAAAGCAAATGCTTCTCCCATTATCTATCAAAAACTATGGCATATTTGCCCTCTTGCTGCCCCTGTCAAGATGAGGCCAGACCTAAAGCGTTCCCCAGTCAAGGATCCTGCAGACTTTACCCAGAAGAGCAGCTATGAGGATTTACTAACCTGTTGGCTTCACGTTGACTTGTAAGCCTGCTGAAACATTGGTCTGGATGCTGTGCAAGTCTCCAGGGGTCTTCACTTCTGACACAGAGCACTGGTATGTGCCCTTGTCCCTCAGCCCCACCTCACGGATGCTGAGGACATAAACTGTGTTGCTTGGCTTGAATGCTTGGAGCTGCCCCAGCTTGGCTCTCTCCTCGTATTCTTCCTCCCAAATCAATACCCCATGGGGGTCAAACTTGGCCACTTCTGTGCCATTGAGGAGCCAGAGCACTTCGAAGTGCCTGCTGCTGCTCTCTGGGGTTCCCACCACACAAGTGACCTGCCAGGTGTCCCCTTCAGAGAGGGAGCGTTCAGCAGCAGCGATATCCACGGAGAGCTCTCTGCCTGTGGGCAATCAAAAACAAGGAGGGTGGGGCTGGCCCTGCCCATGCTTCCCTCCTGCCTGGCAGCACCACCGGCCTTGCAGAGGCCAACAGGAGGGAATTCTCTGTTGAGGTGTTTTCTTTCGTAAGAAAAGTGATCAGGATGGAAAACTTTGACCCTGGGGAGAGGGTTGCCAGCTCTGGGCACTAAGCAGCAGTTGCAGGTGGAGAACATGCCAGAGCCCTGGGGAGCTGAGCTCCCTCCCTAAGAAAGAGCAGAGCAGTCACTGGGACAGCCTTTGGCCACAGCCACCCCTGCTCAGCTCAGACATCCAAACTGAGGGCTGCCCTAACTCAGAGGCATCAGCTTCTGCAGGTGCTGCTCTATCTCACCTCCTGGAGCTGTTTTAACTCATGGAACACCTGTCCTGTAAGCCAGAAAGGGGCACAAAGGGGTTTTATCACAGTGGTGGATTTAACTCCACTGCTTGTGGTAGGAAAAGGTGCGTGAAGGGCTGGCATCCATTCAAGTGGCTCATCTGAATCTGCTGTGGCTGTTTCTGCATGCTGAAGCCCCCAGTGGCCACTGTGGGTTGTGGGCAAGAGATGCTCTCCAAGCTGGAGAGGATTTGGGTTAAGTTCCTACAGAAAGCAGAAATGTCAAGACTTGTCACAGCATGAGGAGGTAGAAAGGAAACAAGAGGAGGTGGATCCTGCTCTCCATACCAATTAGCAGTAGGTGCTGAGCAAACAAGGCAGTGGCAGGGGGAACCTAAAGTCATCTTCTCCTTGGCAAACCTTCTTGGGTAGTCAGTCAGCTGTGCCTGAGGTAAGGACCCCATCTCTGGGTTCTGTGATACCATTCACCTTCCTTGCTGGGCATTCAATGCCCCTGGTTCTGGCATCAGCCTGACTGGACAGTGGCTGCAAGCAGGAAACCCACTGGGTACCCCAAAACCCTGTGCCATGACCCCACAAAGCACTGGCATGGCAAAATCCTGGAGGAAGGACTGAGCCCCATTCCCCAGCTGACACCACTCTGTCCCCCTGGGGCACTGTGGTGCCCTGAGCCTCAAAACAAGGGAAAAGATACATGCTGTAGTTTGGAAGTAAAACAGAGCAGCTCCCAGACCACAACTGGAAGGGCTCAAATAATTTATCAAAAGCAGAGTACCCTGTGAATTTAAACACTGGTTCATAAACAGTTTGGGAACAAGAATCCCAGCTGCTGCAGATATGTTTGGCATTCCTAAATATTTGCTGCAGAGTTTATAGAAACCGATGGAGCAGCTAGCCATGGTCAGAGTGGTCGATGTGACGGGGTGCTCACCCCTGCAGCCTGGCTTCCCCCTGGGTGCTGGAGGAAGAAACCAGCCCTGCACATTTGATGGAGGGCTTGCACACCCACTGCTGTCCCACCATGGGAATACCAGGAGCGCCAACACTGCCACCATAGTGTCCTCTCACCACCATCACCTCCCTCCTTCCTTTAGCAGTTACCACAGGACAAATACCAAGCTCTCACAAGGTTTCTCTATTTTCTAAACGATCCCATGGCACTGATGCCTGAATCCACACACCACCAGTCATGATAAGCCCTCTTCAACAAGAGGATGCATGAAGTGCCTTGCCTGCCATTGCTCCCCAAGCAGCAGCAGGCTTGGCAAGCCTTTGCTGCAAACAGTGCACAATGAGGGGAATAAAGCTTTGCCAGTCAGACAGGTTTCAGCAAACAGACTGACAAGAGACCACCTTCCCTCCCCTCTCCTCCTGATACCTTGCTCCCCTGAGCCACGTACGGAGTGCTTCGTTCTCACCCATCTGTTTCTTTGGTTTCCTGCTCTGACTCACCACCCTTCCACGGGACATCAGTTCCCCTCACTGCCCCAGCTCAGCTCTGTAGCTTCTTCCACCCACCCTGAGGTGTGGAGACAGGATACACCACCTCCACAGGCAGGGTTTCAGTGGGAGGCTTGCTCCATTTTCACTGCACGTAAAAGGATACCAACTAGCCACAACCTTCTCTTGGCTGCTTTGAGCTAAAGCTTATTGGTGAGAGAGAGAGAGATTCTCCCTTCCCCTGGGCACAGCTACTCACACACATCTGGGGGAGAGCAGGGCGAGGGACCGCAGCCAGGCTTGTGGCAGGAGGGATGGCAGACAGGGTGCTCAGAGGAAAGGCCCCATGAACAGCAGCACCAGGAGCGGGCTGGTGGCAGCAGGGACAGACAAGCCACCCCCAACAAGAGCTGTGCAGCACACATAGGCCACCCCCAGGTCCCTCCATGCCCCCATGCACCCCACCATGACTGGGGTGCACTTTTTTAAGGCCACGAGAGCCTCGAGGCAGTGTAACAACCCTGTTTTCCACACTCTGGAGTTTAGCACTGCCAAGGATCCAGGCTGCTATGGGCAGATCCTGAGCCCTCTGCTATCACCCCACCTGGGTCTGTGGGCTTGCTGCTGGCATCAGAGATTTGGCTGCATGAACAGCCAAAGCTCCAACCGCTCCTGAACCAGGGGCTGCCATGGCCCTGAGCCCAGCCCAGCCCCTCAGTGTCCAGCCAGACCCACCAGTGTGTCCCTGGGCTGCGGCCCAGGCAGGTGAAGGGGCACTGAAATCTGCTGCTGTAAAGCCTTGAATGCACAGGGGAGTTGGGGCTGACCCCTGAGTTGGCAAAGGCCTTACCCTGGCTCACAACCACCAGCGAAGTCCTCTGTGTTTGCTTGCGGGAGATGTCCTTCCATGTCTCGTCAGGATCCTCAATCCACTCAGCTGCCTCACAGTACAGCTGCCCCTGGTCAGATGGCTTCACTCCCCCCATGACGAGCTTGTAGGTGCTGTTCCCAACCTTGTTCAGCCGCACATCCCCCTCCAGAAACCTCTGCTCATAAGAGGGCCCTGGCTTCAGGACGAAGTCCTTGGAGAGGGTGAGGATCTCCTCAGCACTGTGCTCCTCTCCTGCTCCCCGAAGAAGGTACCAGCCAACTGAGAGATGGGTGTGCTGGGCAGTGGACTTGGACACCTCACAGGTCAGCTCCACCGCATCCCCTTCCATGAGAGTGAGGGCCTGGGGTGCCATGGACGCCGAGAGCGTGTCTGGAATCACTGAGCGTGAGGGAGAAACACAGCATCATAGAATATCCTGAGCTGACAGGGACCCACAACAATCACTGAGTCCAGCTCCTGTCCCTGCATAGGACAACTCCCAAGAAACAGCAACCAGGGCCTAAGGGATCTGACAGCATAGGAGAAAAATCTTCTGTAGCTGACTGACAAGGCCTCCATCAGCTTATGTTGAGAAGTGACTAAAACCTCAGCAAAGAAGAAAAACAGTGAATTGCTTTGCAGTGGCCTCTTCAGTCAAATTATAGTCAGTATTAATTAGGCAACCTCAAGGAGATTGGAATCCATCCCCTCACTTTCCCAAATGTACTGGTGTAACACCAAGATAAAGGAGAAAACAGGGCTGAACACCAAGTGGAAGTACCATACCACCATGTGGACTCAGAGGGCTCACAGTAGGGCCTTTCTCTCTGTTTCTCCACCCCATTGCCTTCCCTCCCCCGTGGTCTGCAAGAGCTGCCATCGGTGGGTATCCCACTTGGGTCAATTCCCACACCCTGACCTGAGAAAGCAACAACAGGTAATGCACAGAGCCTGGAAACTCCTGCCTTCCTAAGTGCTGGGCTGTGACATGCTGTGTCTGTGCCGGGGGAGCAGAGGCTTCCTTCCCCTCCCCTTGCTCTGGCTGGGAGGCAATAACCAGAGAACATGCCAGGGGGTATCTGGACATACCCACCGTCCCTCTGAGAGATGAGCACTCCTCCCCAGCGCAAGATGGGGACAACGAGCAGGGCTCTCATTCAGGACCCACCTGAGAGGTTCATCTTGGCGCTGTAGCTGCCGAAGTAGCGCTCGTCGGTGTTGGGCGTGTGGCACTCGTACTGGCCGGCGTCGCGCTCCTGCAGCTCGGTGATGTGCAGCAGCACCGCGTCCCCCCGCAGCCGCTCCACGAAGATGCCGCGGCCGCGCACGCGCTGCGTGTAGATGGCGTAGGGGAACGAGGGGTCCACGGTGCTGACGATCTGCACCTCCCGCTCGGGGGCCGAGGGCAGGTAGATGGACCACTGGAAGTTCTGCTCCGCCGGGCCCTGGTAGCCGCTCACCTTGCACCACAGGGTGACGTGGGACCCCTCGGTGCGGTACAGGGGGCCCTCCTGGACAGTCACCACCCGCTGGGCAGGGGTCAGACCTGTCAGCACACGCGGTGTTGGCAGGGCTGCACTTACAAGAACAAGGCCTGTAACAGCAGAGGCCTGAACTTTCTTGTCTCCTGCCGCACTGGGGGTCGCACGACAGAGGCCAGATCATGGCCAGAGGGCTGCCGAGCCTGTTTGTGCCTGAAGAGCCTCTCTCAGGCAGCGCTGCAGAGGAAGCAGCCACCAGGCTAAGATCACTGGAGGAAGCTTGTGGTGTGTGAAAATGAAGAGGGCCAAGCTCTCAGGTCCTGCAGAAAGTGTGAGGGACAGGGAGCAGGGGTGCAGAGCTGACCACTGCCAGAGGAGGAGATGCAACGCAGAAGCTGAGGGACACGGGACAGTGGAGGTCAGCAGCAGGCTGGCTGCTGCAGAGATGCTCCATAGGCAGAAATGGAGGAAAGCACAGGAGAAGGGGTCAGCAAGAGCTCCTCTGAAAGCAGGGGGCACCAGGAAACATCAAGATTAAAAATCAATTAAACATCAAGAGCTCCCTCCATTTCTGCTTGCAGAGGGTCTGGGGATTGCCACCCAGGACCCTCCCCTTCCATATAGCTCCCGGCAGTGACATTCACTCTGTCTGGTGCTCAGCATCCACACCAAGCAAATGCCCACAGGACATCAGTCCTGAGTCAAAAAAACAACCATGGTGGCCAGGGAGGAGAGCTGGTGACAGCACTGCCTAGGAAAACTTCAGAAATTCCCTACCAATGGGAGAGGGAGCGAGGTAACACCCTCCACACCCCAATCAGCCACTCAAAGGGAATGTGTCTGTCCCCTCACTGAAACCCTCTTAGGGTTTGGGCTCTCATTTTGAGTGAAAACAGTGCAAAAGGGGCACATGATGCACCTCTTCCCACAGCAACTGAGCCAGAGCAGCGCTGGCTGAACCCTCCATGCTTTGCTTTCCCCACAACACTTCCAAGAAAGCTCTGGCCACTGGGCAGGCACTCACCCAGGAGGAGGAGGAAGAGGAAGGCAGCTGCCAGGCACCGTGTCAGCCCCATGGGAATCTGCTCTGCTTGCATCCTCTCCCAGAGGGGTGGTGGTGGGTTCTCATGGGCGATGGCGACAGCCACTCCGCTGTTTAGAAAGTGGCTGGAGGAAACTGCCTGTCACTGGTGGTTTCCTCTGCTTAGAACGGCAGGGAGAAGTTACAGAGCAGGGTGCATCAGCAAAGTAACACCCTCGGGGAGGTGACAGCCAGCACACTGTCATCAGGCCACCTGGGCAAGTGTGACGATGCCCAAAGCCCCTTCTGTGTCCATGCCAGATGCCACCTGTGGGCCCCTACTGGCTGTGGTTTTGCTGTCCAACAGCAGCTCGTGGGCTAAACCTCTGTCTCACTCCTCCCACTTTATTGCATGGACTAACTTGCTCCCTGCTAACAGTGAGGAGGGGACAGGGGGCTGGATTCCAGGGAGGGATGGAAGCAGGTTTCAAACAGCAGCATGATGCCTTAGGTACAGGCTAGGGTGGTACAGTGCTCCTTGAAGATGGCTGATCAAGCTCTGCCTCACAGTGCAGTGGGGCATCCCTCCCACAGCACCCCACCAGCCCATCCACTACGTGGTCAGGAGAACCAAAGCAGCCAGCTTGTTGGTTCTTGAAGGATCACCACGGAGCCAGGAACTGGCCAGGAACTCTATCCTGCATGCACACCCCATGGGGCAGGATGTGGGAGACCCTGGCCCAACACTTCTTGCAGGAGCAGTGAGAACACAGGGAGCTGCACTGGAGAGCTGAGGGCAGGAGGCTCCAGCAGACCCAGGGGCTCCAGCATGGTCCCACATTTGCCTGGGACATGCTGTTGCCTGTGCTGGCACGTGCCAGGGGTGTCCTGGGACATGGAGGGTCATCCAGAGGCACATCCTGGGCAGGGAAAATCCAGTCTCAGAGGCATGTAGCCAAAACACTAGAGATGGGCTCAGAGGCACTGCTGAAATTATTTGTTTGGGTTTTTTGATTTGATGTGGATTTGTTTTTCTTGTTTGGTTTTTTTTGTTGTTGTTTTGTTTTGGGGATTTTTGGGGTGAGGGTGTTTTCTTTGTTTTGGGGTTGTTGGGCTTTTTTTTCCCCCGTGTGGCAACAAAGCATTTATCCCTGAGCCTTGCTGCTCCTGTTGCTGCCAGAGGGATTGACTGAATGACTTAATTAGCTCAGGGATTCACAAGCAAAAACCAACCATAAAGCAACTCCTCTTGCTTGATCCCAGGGGGCTTCCAGAGGGAATGAGATTCATGTAAAGACCCAAAACAAACACGAGGTCCCTCCTTTCCCCATTTATAAAACCAACTCATATGAGAGCCTGAAGGGCTGGGAGGTAGAGGCAGAGGCCCCTTGCTGCAAGGTTGACTGTCCATCAGCCAGCTCCTCATCAGCTCCCCAGAACACCAAATCCAGACCAGGAGATGGGCTGTGGCAGCAGGCAGAGGTCTCTGCAGGAGGGCCTGTCCCTGTAGCAGCAGGACACAGCCATGCACAGAGCCATAACTGTGTGGTAGGCTTATGTTCCCTGCTGCAGGATTAAACCTTCCCATTTCAGAAGGAAAGGGATGGAGAGGTTTGCTTTCCAAGAGCAGCCCACTGCCAGCAGTGCCCTGGGGGATCATCCTGTTGACAGTAAGCCAACCCACTTACCACTTTGGAGGAGGGAAAAGCATCAAAAGCATCTCTGCTACCGTGACAGAGTAAATGGAAAGGAAACTTGGAGTTCAACCTCAGTGAGCTTCCGACAGTCAGTGTGCAGATAAACACACACTCGGGGACAGTTTAACTCCAAGCTTGCAACTCTAATGATGCATGAGCCGCAGTTTACATTTGCAGTAGAGAAGCTGGGGAGAATAGGATTGCCTGGCCCAGCCCTACCCCTGGCAATAATGATGCTCTGTGGACAAAACCAACAGCTCCCTCTTCCTGGGACTGCGCAGTCTAAAACTCACTCTCTTCCTCCCTGGGAAATCAGTGCAACCAGACATACAGAGGGCAGAGTGAAGGAAAGGGATCAGAAAATTCTTTGCAAAGACAGCATTGCCATTAGGAGCTGCATCAGTGAGTCCAAATCCATGGGGAGAAAGATTCCCTTGCCCTATTTCTCCAGGCATGACACCAGGCAGGAGCTGACAGGGAAATGTGCTTCTTGGATAGCACAGAGGGTCCCTGCCTGAACCTACACAGAGCAGAGGACTTGCCCAGTGCAGCGAGGTGGAGGCTCTGCCTAAAAGAGCAGAGCAGCCATCAGCAACACCCACAGTGACTTGGAAACCTCTTGGCTAGACAAGTGCTGACACTCACCTTACACACTGCAACGAGCCTGGGGAGAGAGGGAAATAAGGCAGGATCAGCCCCACATCAGGGTAGAAAGGCTGTGGAAGAAGCTGGTGAG
This sequence comes from Dicaeum eximium, assembly GCA_013396995.1. Lineage (NCBI taxonomy): Eukaryota > Metazoa > Chordata > Aves > Passeriformes > Dicaeidae > Dicaeum > Dicaeum eximium. Next base: position 958,725 of record VWZP01009615.1, read on the forward strand.
GATGAAGGAGGTGACCCAGTAATCAGTGTTTATTTTTAGGGGGAGGAGTCTGTTGAGACCCAAAAGTGATTAGGCAAGCACAGGGGAGAGGCTGTAACCCAGATCCCAGCCTGGCTATATGGCTCCCATGAGTTCCCTCACTCCGTTTGGGTGCCTGGGCTTAGGGAAGCTGTGGTTTCCTGTGCCTGCAGCCATCACATTCATTGCTGGCTTCCACTGAAAAGTCACAACAAACACAACCATCCAAAGGAAATCAGACCTCAAACCATGTCATAGGGAAATCCAGCTCTGCACAGGAAGGGTTTTCAGCCAGTGGCAAGGTTTCTTGCTCTGTGAGGAAATAAAACCTAGCTCATAAAAAGGAGGGTTTCCCCCTGAGCTTTTGTCATTGTTGTGCAATATCCCAGCAAACTGCTCTGGGAGAGGCATGAGTTCAGGGCCTTTGCTCAGCCCAAGGATCTTCCACCTCCCTGCCCCATCCCAGCCAGCCCTCAGCAATGACCTGCCCAGCACAGCTCTGCCAGCAGCCTGGGGCTCCCTAGGCACCCAAGCAGGTGGCAAAAGGAGACAGAGACCAATGTGAGGCATGAGGTCCCAGCAGAGAGGCTGAAGGGGAAAAAGCCAACACAGGCCTCTCCTTCCAGCCCCCATGAGCTTGTGCATCCTGCCCTGAGGCAGCGTGGGTGGGAGCCCTGCTTCCCAAAGGCTGTTAGGAGGGGAAAACACTTGGTGCCTGTGGCTGTAAACACCTCTGTGCCTTGCAAAGAGCAGCTGCAGAGAGCTCCCCACGTTTCAGGTTTCTCTTGTGACCAGATGGGGAGGGGGAATACAGCCCAGGGGTGCAGGCTATAGGCAAGCTCTCCAAAAATGCTGCCTCTGCCTTACAGGTCTCGGGAGCTCTGTCTCCCACCCAGAAATGCCATTGCCATTTGCCCACAGTGACTGTGGAGAGGCAGAAGGACAGGGAGGGATGGAAGTGCAGCCTTGACAGCAAGAGGCTGGCGCCAGGCAGGGTGTGGGGGGGACATGGGGAAGAGCACAGCATTAGCTGGGATAATCTGGCAGTCTTGGGGGACGTGCCAGAAGCCTACAGATAATCAGGGGAGCTGGCAACAGACTTTGAAGTCTGCCATCAGGTTTTCTCAGCCCGGCTCAGACATCAAAGGCAGCTGGTTCCTGCCCCCAATTACAGAGCGAGCCGGCCTGCTGCCTGCCTTCCCCAAGGCCGGCGGCTCAGCCGCGCTCCCCCGGGCACATCTCACGGCCAGAAACCTCCTGACGAAGCACAAATGCCCAAATCCCTCCTGCTCCTGCTCCTGCTGGAGCCAGGCTCACTTTGCTGGGAGCTCGCCTCGCTGCCACGTGGCTTTCACCTTGGGCTGTGGGAGCCAAGCGAGATCTCGGTGGATACGGATCTCCCCGCTGATGTGCTGTGGAGCCTGTCAGTCCCAGGGAAACCAGACAGCCACAAAAAAAAGGGGAAGACTAGCAAAAGTGAAGAAAATAACAACCTTTTCTCATGGTGGTGGGAAGGTTTGCTTCCTTTAGTCAAATCTTGCATGGGATGTGGCTCCAGTGCAGGGCAAGGTCAGGGTCTTCATGAGCAAACCCCACAGCAGCACAGAAAGAACCTTTCTTGGGGTCAGTTTGCACTGAAAAAAACACAACACAGTACAGCAAGTGAAAGCAAATAATTAAAACCACAAACAAAACAATAGAAATTGAAATCTAAGAGCAGAACTGTCTGAGAAGCAGAGAAACACCTGTCCTGTACAGTTGCAGCCCCTAAGGACTCTGGCCACGCTGACTCGCAGACAGCCCACAACACGCACAACTCTTTTTCAATGAACTGGTGTTTCCTCTTCTTGCACCATCATTCCTCCTGGGAAAAAAAAGTCAGAGAAGAGCGCAGCCTGCCCTCCATAAATCCCTGTGCAGCACACGCAGGGCTGATCACATCACCGTGAAGTCTCCGAGTACAGCCCCCCTGCCCAGCCCGGCCCCTGCGCAGCACCAGGAGCTGCTCCACCCGCCCCCGGATCGCTCTCTGCCGGCATCTGAAGCAGCATCAGCATCTTTTACGCAAGCAGCATCATGAAAGGCTCTTTGAAGCAGAGCAGCAGAGGGATGAGCCTGGTTGTTTCAGTTCCCAATGGACACAGCCAGGGCAGAGGCCGGGGAAGAGAGGAGAGAGGTTAACAAAGGGATAGGAGAGCAGTGGGTTGCTGTTCAGGAGGAATTTCTGGGGGGGAACACAGGACGGTGTTATGTGTTGGGAGAGAAACTAGGTTTTCATATTAAGCTGCTTATTTAGGTCTCTAAGTTATGGAGATTCTGCACTTCAAAACTAATTAGATTGACAGAGCTTGGATTCGATTACAGGATTTCCAGAAGCAAGAGGGTTTGAAAGAAATAAAATTAAATAGCTGGCCTGGAAATTCTAGCAAGAGAATTAAACACCCGTTGCTGCAACCAACTGTTAAATACATCTAGGCTGGGAAAATGACAACTCCAATTCCCAAAACCCACTGCACCAGTGGCTGCAGCAGGGAGGTGCTCTCCTAACAAACCCAAGTGCACAAAACCATGTTTCCCAGTCCTAGAGGTAGGCAGAGGGTTCCAAGGCACTTTAGGAAGCACGTGCTTCTCCAGTGGCAGTGTGTGAATTGGGAAGTGCGTGGATTTTTCCCTGCCCTAAGGTTACTGCAGTGAGCAGATGATCCAGGAGCTGCAGGCAGGCAACAGCAGGGCTGGGGCTGAAGAGGGAGGACCTGGAGGTCCCATGGAGCAGCACTGGGGCTGCCAGGGGAAACCTCACCACATAAAACCCCACCACCTATGTAGGCAGAAAGTCCCATCCTTACCAGCCAGGACACTGAAGTGTTTTCTGCACCAGAGGAGTGGGGCCAGCCCAGCACTGCCAACAACGTGGGACCATTACACAGCTGTGCTCCTGAAATGACAAAGCCAGGGAGCAATGGCAGAACTACACTTACAGCTCACCTACCATCAAAGGCTTTGCTCATCTGCCTGAAAGAACTCCCTCTTTCCCACTCCTCTGAGATCACAGGAATAGCAGTGGCTTTGCAAGGCCCAACAGCAGAGCCAGAGTGGCCCTTTTTAAAATCCCAGAACTGCCAGCTTCAGTTCCTCTTGAAGCTCCAAAAGCATCTTATCTCTCTTCTCTTCAAGTATCCATATGCAGGTGTCCAAAGGAGCTCAGCTTGGGGCCTGAGGGGTAGCCAGGAGAACCTTGACTCCCAGTGTAGTATTAGCACGATGGGCTGGGTGTGTTTAGCTAGAGCTGTACCTGGCCATGCAGCAGATGCTCTGGTTCCTGCACGCCACCTTTTCACCCTCCTTAGGTTTGGGTAGAGCACTCTGGACACCACCAGCCCACATTGCCCTCAGTGTCACATGAGCACCACAAGAGCAGGGCACACTGTAGGCAGTACTGAGGCTGCTGCTATCCTCCATTTGCACTACAGAACCATGTCTTGGCTATCGTCACAGAAAGGCTAAGTTATGTTTACTCTGAGCCAAGCAAATTCCCTTCAAACAAAAGGCAGGAGCTGCAGTGAACTCCAGGGAAAGCCTGCAGGGTACACTGCTTTGATTAAACAGAGATGGCAGGAAGAGTTGCAAATGTACACAGTACATCTCACTTGTTTGTGCTCGGATTGTCAGTCTCAGTGTGAAAGCAACTCCCCCTTCAATGTTACCACTGAAGGGCTTGACAAAGGATGTGCTCAGGACTGCAACACAGCAGCAGCAGCTGTCTTCCTTTTGCCTGACACCTTCCACACAAGAGAGCCTGCAGCACTCCCCTGCTACTCCCAGGGACTTGGAGAACACCTCTCACGACTGAAATGTGGGTTTCAGTCGAGCTGGGAAGAGGTGACACTCTGGCAACACGCTGCTGCCACCACTGGCATGAGGTAAAGGAGGGTTTAAAGACAGCAGTGCCATGCCCAAGGGTCCTGAGAGCTGTCTTGTTAACACTGTACACAGTCGGGTCGAGGAAAGGGAATTTAATGAATAGCAGCTCACAAAAGACCTTTATAGACCTTTTCTGAAAAGACCTTTTCTACATTGATCCATGCAGGGAACTGTAGGAGACAGAAAGAAGAGAGGAAAAAAAAAAAGATAACGGCACAAGGCAAAGACATCTCAGCACGGACCTGAAAGGCTACAGGAAAAGCCATCAACTTCAAAAGGACCTTAACATCTTATTTCTAATGAAATGTGTAATTCTACCAGTCTGAGCGCTCTGAGCTGAAGGGACTCTCCCTGAAAAACCAGAGATAGACATTCCTGAGCTAGAGGAAGAGGTCATGCTTGTCAGCCTACAGTGATGGGGGCAGGCAAGAGAGGGGGCAGTGACAAAAAAACAACTAGTAAGGTCTGTCCCTGCAGAAGAAAGCCAAAACCACAATAAAGTAGAAAGACACATTATCCTTTTTTCTTCTTTTTTTTTTTTT